>CM042255.1:39890649-40253149 GCA_023566225.1 Romanogobio albipinnatus | reverse complement strand
ATGTACTCCCAGTTACGAGATCTGACGTCACATAGCCCGCGAAGCAACAATGGCAGCCCCTATGGACGCGGTGTTTATGAAAGTCGTACATTAAAAACCAAATATAAGGTATTGCTCTAACGTTTTTTATCCGCAAATGTTATGCATTATCAGCAGCTTTTCTAGTGTTAGCTAGTTTTCAGGCCTTGGAGTGCAAGAATAAATGAATACCAAATACATTTCCAAATATGCAAATAACGTAAAATAAAAGGTATAACAGCTTCTCTTGCCTTATGCACCGTTTTTTCTCCTCCGTTTCCCTCAAATAGGCATGGTGTAAGCACCTTTGGCGATAGAAATGATTGAAAATGAGCATAATCCCCGTAAGGTTCGCCATTCTTTGTTTACATCTAGCTACCGCTCAGGCAGTTTGGCGTGACTTTGCCTGGAATGCTACAAAGTCGTGAGTCGTGGTTTGAAGTCGCAACTTACAGGCTCAAAAACCTGCCTGGAACGCAGCATTAATACACCCGTGGCGTTGGAGTGCACGGCTGCTCGCGGGTGCAGCTTCTAATCTGCAACAGGACTGCTTCGTCGGTCCATTAATGGCATTGCATTACATGGATCATTTTACATCTGTTAAAATCTTATTTTGGACGAATTTTGATTGTGGGATGTCGACTGAGAACGGAAAACATGAATATGAACAGACATTTAAGGTACCAATGGCGGACAACAGACGGCAGAATGTAAATAAATACCTTTATATTTTTCTACTGTCACATCAATATATAGTGCATTGAAGTTATAATTTCTGCTAATCGCGATTACTTTAAATATTATGTTTCTGCGTTTTGTTATGTTGTAATACTGTTAAGATAGGACTGGGCGCTATGACGAAGATAGTGACTATCATTAGAGATTTTACAATTATGTTAACGTTACCTTTTTATATCGGGGAATGTAAATATATCCGCGTAGCACTGTACTAACGTTACTTACAGTTATTGACATTTTGATCAAGAAAAATGTATGAATGGAGAATAAAGAGTAATGTTAAGCCGCCTCTCTCAGACAGCATGTGATCCTGAAATCAATGATCCTTTTGGTAAAATGCACACAATTATCTCAAAATCCCTGTCATGTGAGGCATTCACTTGATTTAAACAGTCAGTTATGTTTGAAGTAACGTTAGAGTTAAACAGTTCAAGTTAACGTGGGGAAACCCGGATGCGTGTCATTGTGCATCCGTTCTTAAAGGGGCAGCAGATTAATAAACAGCCGTCTCAATTTGAATCAAACAACAAAATACTAGAGAAGACCTTCTGCGTTTTTAAGAATCAAGTGATATTAATGCATAGAATATCATACAGAGAAGACAACTGTTTTATTCTGTAGTATTTCTTAATAAAATATCTATAAAATGAAATAACAATATTATGATATTGTTATTGTGAAATAAAATGTCTCATGTATGTAGAATAATATGGTCATAATGCCCATCCCTACTGGTAGTTTTAAGATCAAGTTTTAAGCTAGTTTTAAGTTCAAGCTTGTCATAAAAAGTAAAGGAGCTTTGGAAAGAGTAATCTGAGAACACTGTTATGTTCACTCGTTCAACAGAGAGGACAGGAATCCGCCATTCTTGGACTCTGAAGAATTATAGGCAAACCAGGATTTTGGATCTACTGTGAAGTTTTTTTATGGACCTGGTGAGTACATTTTGCAAGTCCATGTCTCTGTCAGTAAGTTGAAAATTAATATTAATGTTTTATCAAACAAATTAATATTCATTTGTGTGTGTGTGTGTGTGTGTGTGTGTGTGTGTGTGTGTTGCTTCCCCCCTCATGATCCAGAAGTTTTGGGAATGGAAATCTGCCACATGATCTTCAGAGGAAGTGAGTATTCATGTCATATCCAACATTAATACTGTAAAGTAGCCTTATGTGTGTGGAAATGTGAACACAGGCAACTCGGCACCAAGGCACAACTCTGGTTCAAACGTACCTTGAGTTTAAAAGCATAGCTCACTCCAAATGAAAATTCCCTCATCATTAACTCACCCTCATGTCTTATCAAACTTGTATGACTTTCCTCTGTGAAACAAAGTATTTTGAATAATGTTGGTAACCAAGCTACATTGGACCATATTTTATGGACAGTAATCACCAATAACCATCTCAAAACTGAGCGGACTCTGTGTTCATATAGCCAGAATATCTCAATGTCAAATGTTGTTTAAAGGAAAGGTACAAAAACAAAATCCTCCCTTTTTAAGGACTTTTCAGTGAATCAATGTCTTTTTCTTTCTTTCTTTTACAGATCCAGCTGATTATTGGAGATTTGGAAGAGGATTGCTCTTGATCTGCTATGTCTGTCCCTTCTGGAGCAGAATCATGGACCTGTTGTATGTTTTGATTTATATTTATTATTACACTATATAGCTTGGATTCTGAATTAAAAGTAAATGTTTGTCCACATATATTATCAGAGCTATATGGAGCCCTCGGGGCTCAGTTGAATATAGAGGAAAACAATATAAAACTTATTTGGAAAATACAAAGCTAACAGTAAATGGCACAATTTGTTATTTTGTTATGAGGTGAAATCATAACCTCATCATGATATTAGTAACCCTAACTTACAAGATAAATGCAATTTTTAGTTTTTCAATTCCTCCTGGGGCTCTGAAGTAGTGTTAGACTGATATTTGCGATTTTTACGTGTATCGGCCGATACAAGGCTGCTGCGTTCGCCGATATTTTCCCCCCGGCATTATTTACAGACAGGCGTCCACAGGCAGCTCTCAGCATCTTTCGATGAGAGGTTGTGGTGGTGTTTGGCACTATGACCCCATCTCGCCTGCAAATTAAATTGGTGCAAAACTGGTTGCCATGCTTACTGATTGCAGTGTAAGTGTGGCCTTACTTGCATACTCACTTAGTCAATCAATTTTACTGACTTGCACTAGAAGAAACTGCAATAAAGATTTTTTTTTAATCTTGGTGATAAGTTTTATCCACCAGTGTTTTGTCTGCTTTATACTTAACTTTTTTCTTTAAAATCTACCTTTTCAGATGCAGTAATGTCAAAGCACTCGGCTGTTTCGACTGGCCAGATTGGAACAGCCCTGAATGGGAAGATGGCAGAACTAAGACTGGCAATATCCAGAAAAAATCTTACTTAAAAATTAGTTAAAATGAGAAATTAAAATTAAAATGTGGAAATGTATTTCCCAAGTGAGTGAGTTTTAAAAAGAAAAAGTCTAATGTTAAATGAAATAAAGTTTTTACTTGAAAAGATTGTACTACCTGATTGTATTTTCTGGAGAAAAAAAAATCAGTAAAGTTTGTACTTGAAAAGACTTGAAATTGTGTGTTCTGTTGAATGAGTACAAATATATGTACAGGCTGTATAAAAACATAGTTGTGTCACTAATATAAGTGAAAGTACATGGTATCATCATATTAGAAGCATATTTGTATCCCTAATATAAGTGAAAGTACATGGTATCATCATATTAGAAGCATATTTGTATCCCTAATATAAGTGAAAGTATGTACTATGGAAATAAGTACATATATGCATGTATACATATATGCGTCTTACATATATTAAACATTTATGTGCATATACGGGAACATATATGGCACTTACATGAAAACGGCCATTTTTGCTATATTTTGAAATATATGTTTCACATATGTATATGTATTTTATATATATGAATATTGCATATATTCCCATATAGGCAGCAGACATACATGGGCACTGACATTATATATGTAATTTACATATATTGACATATTACATTTCTGTATGGGGAGTATTTCACAATCTGCTCAGTTACTGGGATTTTCACACACAACCATTTCTAGGGTTTACAAAGAATGGTGTGAAAAGGGAAAAACATCCAGTATGCGGCAGTCCTGTGGGCGAAAATGCCTTGTTGATGCTAGAGGTCAGAGGAGAATGGGCCGACTGATTCAAGCTGATAGAAGAACAACTTTGACTGAAATAACCACTCGTTACAACCGAGGTATGCAGCAAAGCATTTGTGAAGCCACAACACGCACAACCTTGAGGCGGATGGGCTACAACAGCAGAAGACCCCACCGGGTACCACTCATCTTCACTACAAATAGGGAAAAGAGGCTACAATTTGCACGAGCTCACCAAAATTGGACAGTTGAAGACTGAAAAAATGTTGCCTGGTCTGATGAGTCTCGATTTCTGTTGAGACATTCAGATGGTAGAGTCAGAATTTGGCGTAAACAGAATGAGAACATGGATCCATCATGCTTTGTCATCATTGTGCAGGCTGGTGGTGGTGATGTAATGGTGTGGGGGATGTTTGCTTGGCACACTTTAGGCCCCTTAGTGCCTATTGGGCATCGTTTAAATGCCATGGCCTACCTGAGCATTGTTTCTGACCATGTACATCCCTTTATGACCACCATGTACCCATCCTCTGATGTCTACTTCCAGCAGGATAATGCACCATGTCACAAAGCTCGAATCATTTCAAATTGGTTTCTTGAACATGACAATGAGTTCACTGTACTAAAATGGCCCCCACAGTCACCAGATCTCAACCCAATAGAGCATCTTTGGGATGTGGTGGAACGGGAGCTTCGTGCCCTGGATGTGCATCCCACAAATCTCCATCAACTGCAAGATGCTATCCTATCAATATGGGCCAACATTTTTAAAGAATGCTTTCAGCACCTTGTTGAATCAATGCCACATAGTAAGGCAGTTCTGAAGGCGAAAGGGGGTCAAACACAGTATTAGTATGGTGTTCCTAATAATCCTTTAGGTGATGAGATTATATATATATATATAAACTGTAACTGTATACAACTGAATTTCATTCAATTTAAGAAATACAGTACACATTTTAAATGAAATACATTTAACATTCAAAATACTATACCAATTAACAGAAGTTTCATTACATGTAAATGTAATAAAAAGTTGAATTAAATATTCTCATCTTCAAACTGAAGAAATACAAAACTGATACATCTACGAGACTGTCACCGTTTCACAAGACTATTGATTCTAAAACTGTTTAATTTCTGTTTCATTATTCAGAAGTACATTTATGTTAGCTAATTCTTAACAAACAGTTCTTCAGAGCCCCCAAGAGAAAGTATCTTACAATCATTATGACAATGATTTGCCGCCACCTACTGGAAGTGTTAGTTACAAGTTTAGTTTAATTAAAATTTTTTCATTGATTTTCATTATTAATTTAATAATTTAATTTGTCTGTATATCTCGCAGCTGATAAAATCATACCTGTCCACTATGTTCCAAGCAGGACCGTCTGGACTTGCCAAATGTCAATGGAACACTATTATTATGAACATTATTATCATGAGAGATTATTCAGTCTAAAATTCAAAATCAGAATAATCCTCTTGATGTATAGCCTATTCGTATATTGTATGACTAATTCCTACTTAATCACTTATCTAATCCCTGTTCTCTTATTTCTTTGCTCTAAAGCCTATCAATACACTGTCCAAGGTGCATGCTGAGGGGAAGACCGAATTGACGCTGATTGATTGATTTTGTTTTCGGTTGTGATTGTAATGCGTGAAGGCCTATAGTAGAGTAGAGTTTATAAATAGACTTTTAAGAGTGAAATATGAGTTAACAATGTTAAATTGAACAGAGATAATAAAGCAAATGCAGTCGCATGAAAAATAGTTTTAATAGTCTGACTTTTTTAAAGGGGGGTGGCGGGCCTTCGACTGTTTTGAAACGGGCCTCCAAATTGCAAAGTTCGCCTCTGATGAATCTCTTTTTACATTGTGTTTGTGTTATCCCTCTTATTCTTTCACTCCATTCTCCCGGAAATGACCACACAAAGACAGTATTCTGAGCTCACACATGCAGCACGTTTACTGGAGATACATGAGAAAACACCAAACAGACATGAACTTATGAATTGTCACTCATCCTGTCACAAAACATCATACAAAAAAAGTATTCATCTAAGAATAAACAAAGCTAATACACAGAAAGAAAAAATACAGATTCCATATAGGCCTACATGCTGTGACACCAGATTATTCGTCAATTGTGATCTTTTTTAAACCCCAACATAAAATAAAAAGTCTTAAACACATTTCTAAACAGATCATTTTGACTTTAAAGGAAAATAAAGTTACTTCTATCAACATTCTACAGACCGGAGAGAAATTTTACCTTCCATTTAACTCGACAGCATGGAACTGACGAGAAAATGGCTGACGTCGCTCACTTCTTACTCTCATCGCCTGCAGGTGTCTCCAAATCCCCTCTACTTAGATGCATTTAATACACATCAACAATAAACATAATGAAATTGTTTTACAACTATAGCAAGCATTTTTGGCACAGTTCATAATTAGTTCCTTTTTTATCTGTTACATTTGTACTGTTAGTAGAGAGTGCAGAAATCGAGTTGCATTGACAAGGTCATTGCTATGGAATTCCAAAGCTGCCAATATTAAAGGGGTGATGAATTGAGAAATCAACTTTCCCTTGAGCTTTTGATATATAAAAGGTCATGGTAATATAAGAATATCCTGTAAGTTTCAGAGCTGAAACTTAGCTCCTTAGCTCCTAGCGTCCTTGTTAGTCAAAGAAAAGCTTTTATTGACACCAGGCTCAGCAAACGATTTGCATTTGGTGTGACACACGTTTTCCGTCTCTGTCTCACAGTCTCACTCTGCCCAACTTAATCTCACGCCTAATTGCCAAACCAGCTTTTGATATTAAACAAAGTCTAAGCTTTTACATTTTTTTTAAGTTTTTATGCGAAATTCCGTTTGGGCGCTAATGTGGCATAACAGTTAAAGCCAGAGGTGTTGAAAAGGGGAGTTGCGACATGCATGCTCTCATTTCCCGGCGGCGCGTGCGATCACTTGGTTCATAGCGTGCAATACTTCTAGCGCTGTGTCAACACATTTGAATGGCTTAAGCGGATACACAACAGCTTCACTATACAGATGTTTGCAGCAAGTTTTGGTAAACAGTACAGCATAGTGTGCATTCATTATTACGTCAACCATATTTACAGGATCGTTTTATAATGTTTTTAAAATGTTTTTTCTTGTATTTAGCCCTCAGGTCACTGACAGGGGAGCAGAAGCTCATTAAATATGCAAATATTATCCAATCCTAGCCGTGGGCGTTTACTTTCAAGTCTTCAATGCGGCACGCCCATCAAAACTGAGCATTTTTCAGAGAGCCTCAAAACCAGGTCAGAAAATATCAGATTACTTATTCATTATGATGTTTTTGAATGTAAAAACCACGCAAACGCAATAAGTTGACCTCAGACAACAGTACAAAAAATAAAAAAGCCAGTTCATGACCCCTTTAAAAATAAATAAATGCATAAATAAATATACAAATAAATGTAAAAAAAGCAAAAATAAATAAATAAATATACATACATAGGAAAGCAAATAACTTATTTCCTTATTTATGAATATATTAATTTTTTTCCATATTTATTTATTTATTTATTTATTCTTTTATTTATTTATACATGTATTTATTTCCACATTTATTCATTTCTACATTTATTTATTTTTACATTTATGTATTTATTTATTTATACATTTCTTTGTGCATAGGGTAATGAGGAGGGTGTGGTTTACCTCAGACATAGCAATCAGCAAAAACCTCAGACCTCGCCTACTCTGAGCTCGATTGCTATGTCTGAGGTAAACCACACCCTCCTCATTACCCTACACACAAAGAAATGTAGAAATACATAAATGTAGAAATAAATAAAATAATAAATAAATACATCTGGAAAAAATGTATATATACATAAATAATTATTTATTTTAGTTTTTTTGCTTTTCTATGTATATTTATGTATGTATTTATTTATTTATGCTTTTTTACATTTATTTGTATATTCATTTATTTTTAATATTGGCAGCTTTGGAATTCCATACACTGCAACCTTGAGAGCTGCAATAGTAAAAATGTGCTAAAGGTTTTCCAGAGAGATCCACAAGTAATTCTTAGCTATTTCATATGCAAAAATGTTAGCCAATCATAGTAGTTGGTGTTTACACTGGAGTCTCACAGCAGACACACCCCTTCAAACAGAACTTTCAAATAAAACTTTCCTCAAATAAGGAAAAATGATTCAGTTCATGACCCCTTTAAAACTGTTTAACGACAGAATTTGAATTAGTTTCTTAGAACGTTCCACCACGGATAAACAGGACTAATAATTTTTTTAACTGATTTTAGTTTTAGTTGTGGATTTTGTCTACATATTACTTAGTGTTTTTGGCTTTTTTCCTTTCTGCACCAAAACACAGATCTGATTTGCTGTCTGCACTGAGACGAGCCGTAGTAGTACAGAAGAGGATCCAGAAAAACACTTGCGCTCCCCAAACACACAGCCAACAGGTAAGCAGCATATGATGAATCTCCCTCCCCTTCAGTAGCTAAACGAACACAGTGGTACAACAGGATGCCATTGGTTGGAGCGAAACACACCACAAACTCAATCAGCACGGCAATAACCATAATCACAGCTCTCCTTCGTTTGCCTGAAGATGATGATGATGTTGCTAAGCGATCAGACTTTACTCTGAGTACATATATGATAGTAAAGTAGCTCACTAAGGTGACAACCAGCGGCAGGAAGAAGTAGAGGCAGGAGAGGATGGAGAACAGGTAAACGTACTGTTGTTTTTGATACAGAACGTCATGACAAGTGACGCCCACATCAAAAATTTGGACCGTTTGTCTCATTGAGAGAAGTGGCACTGTACCAGCGAGTGCCAGCAGCCAGACCAGCACACATACACATGTGGCTTTCCTTGGACTCCTCCAGGTTAGAGAGGCGACAGGAAACACCACGGCCAGCAGTCTGTCCACACTCATGCACATCATCAGCAGTATGGAGCAGTACATGTAGCAGTAGTAAGCAGCACTGAGCACACGACACGCCACCTCACCGAACACCCAATCTGAAGCGTTCAGCTGGTAGTGGATCTTCAGAGGCAGCAGCAGGGTGAAGAGCAGGTCCACACACGCCAGGTGAGACATGTAGATCACAGATGGTTTCTTCTCTCGAATCCTACAGGTGAATGTCACCAAGGCCAAAGCGTTCAGGGGCAAACTAATGAGAACGATGATGATGTAGAACGAGGGCATGACACGTGTGACCATCAAGCCTTTGAGAAAGAGACCGGCCTCTTCTGAGATGTTGAATGAGGAACAGTTGAGCTCTGGCTCTTGGTTCATAATAACAAAGTATGGTTTAACAACAAAACCGCCAAAGTCATCTGTAGATAAACATACAAAAGCACAACACCATTAGTGAAAGTTCACACAACCAGGGTGTTTCTTGCCTTTTATGAGCATTCCCCATTCTAACAATCTAATTTGTACCTTTTCATATAATCTGCCTAAAAATCTTACATTTTCATACAAATCACATTGTACAAATTATTTTAAATGGCCACCTGGTAAAATACTTATGTTTTCTTATGTGATCAGGTTAGTAGGCAAATAAATCCAAGATGTAACCTAAGGCCGTGTTTACACCTGGTATTAAGTTCCGTTGGCACATGGCTATCACTGTCAGCCATCTTGGATTAATGAGGTCATCAAACAATGAATATTTGGAATGCAAGACAGTAGCCACTGTTCCAATATTGCTGTCAATCAAGTTTGGAAAAAAATTATCATGATGAATGAACCCTAAATGAAGTTAAATGAAATGTGGACACCATGCATGAAAGGGTTTTAACAGCAAAATCCCCCTAAGTACAGCTGGCTTCACATGTTGCTCCACCCCATGCCCACTCTGTTTGGCTTGATCGTCTACATGATAGGAAATATGTTCGTAGTCGGTGTAGGATGGTGCATGTCGTTTAAATCTGGAAAAACTGTGAATGTATTGTTACAAAAATGCATTGGTTGATTATCCACAGCAGGAGGGTCAGCTATTCATGTATTATGAATTAAATGATTCATGAAATGCGATCAGGAGATCTTGGATCTTACATTCTATGACATTCTCAGATCAAGTGTGCTCCTAATAATTCACAATAATATCACACTCTAACCTATTATAGGTCTACCATACTTGTCGCATTAGAAACCTTTTTATTTTATTAGTGTTTCTCTGCTTTAACTTAAGTACAGAACCCTTACAGGGTTTGTGTACACTGTCCACGCAAATGTTGTATTGTCTGTGCATTATAGCGAGGACAACTCTGAACATGTTTCCTATCATGTATGCCTATGAAAGAGAACTGAGCCAATCAGACTAAGTACGGGGCGGAGCAACACGTGTAGCCCCGCCCCAGGTGCAGTCTGCTGTGAAGTATAGGGAAGTATAAAAGGTGTGTTCGACATCGGCTGCGGCTGGATGGAGCCGATCGGCGAGAGTTGCCGTGTGCAGGCGGGGAGGAGCTGCAAACAGAGACGCGAAGTCGGACACTTTCTGCGTCCAGTAGTGACACTTGTGCTGTATTTTATCACTTTATCACAGCTGAAGTGAAATAAATGCAATATTTGGTTGCAGAGACATTATTGTCATGTAATACTTTATGCACTGCTTAATACAGCGTGTGTTTGTACAAGAATAAAGTTCAACATATAAGCCTACACTATCAATGAAGTGGGGTTTCCGTTTTTAATCAGTTTATTTTGACAAACATGACAATATAACATTGCGACTACATGAAAGGAGGTTTTACTGTTATAAAAAACAGAGTTTTAGAATAAACATGAAACACACGTGATCGCTGTCATGCGGTGAATCTGGTCAATCGTGGAACAGCTGTGTCGTCATCAGAGTCCGTGCAGCTGCTCTGGAGAAACTACACCGGCTGTATTAGCCGGCTGCTCTCGAATCGCTCTCGCGGCACTTTGTTGACATACGTCACTGTCACGTGGCGTCTGCGCTACATCAAGTCGGACAAAATTTCTAACCGGTATGCAACGCTTCAAGTCAGCCGCCGATCGGTCTGCGCATCGCTGGGTGAAGTCGAACAAGCCTAATGTTATTTGGGAGTGTGACTATTAGAGGATGTGCTTGTACAACACGTGGCCTTACCTGTCTGAGTGTCATTGTTGTCCAGGCTTAGTGGCAGAGCCCACTCGTCTGTTCCTGTGTAGACATCTGTAAATAAAGATATGTCAAATATACACAGCATCTCTCCGTCTCCATATTCTGCTACACAGAATATCACTCAGCCCTACTCCACTCTGCTGACTGCAGCCAGATACTTCTCCTGCAGGTATATTTTTTTTTATTAAAGTCGGCATGAAACACAAGTTGCGATAGTCTTTTTTCTCTAATTGTGAGGTACACTCTAAAAAAAATGGTGTATCTTTAGATGTAGGAACAGTACTATTTAGAAATGTATCGTTCTGAAGAACGCTTTATATGCTGTAATGGTTCTTTGTGAGTTTAGGGCTATTTTTGTTTTTCAAATCTGTAACTGTCAAAGTCACCGCTTTACTGATTTTCTGGAGCTCAGCCATCCAATTACACAGATTGTCAACAGATAAATTATTTCTTTCTTAAAATTTTTACTTTATATATATAACACACAGTATATTGAATCGTCTAGGTTGCGATGTGTATTCATGTCTAGCCAAGTCGTTTTTTTTTTTTTGGACAACAACTCCTGTGAACCTACTAAATGTTCCTTACCTCTCGGTAATTAGCTTTGCAGATACCATTTCTTTCTAAAACGGAACACAGTTGTGAGGATACTAGTATTTTTGAAAGAAAAGGTCAAGATCAGTAATTAACTAATTCTTTAGGATCAAGTTGTGTTTTTCTTAAGAGGTTTGATAAAAGCCAGCTTAAAAGTTTTTGGTACATATCCTAATGACAATGATGAATTGCATACAGAAAGGCTGTAAAAAATTTTGTTTTTCAAATCTGTAACTGTCAAAGTCACCGCTTTACTGATTTTCTGGAGCTCAGCCATCCAATTACACAGATTGTCAACAGATAAATTATTTCTTTCTTAAAATATCTGAAAATTTTAACTTTCAAATTGTAAATTTTTATTAAATGTATGATACATATTGTTAGATTTTTAAAATTACTTTATGCATGAACATACCCTGTCACAAAAAAAAACATTAAAGCTATCCCATGCCTTTATCTCACTTTTACCTTTTAACATCGTAAAGGGCTCACATATTGTAAATTTTTGCTCATTTTGGCCTTCATAAACAATAGTTTTTACATAAACTGGAAAAGACACACTGTTAACTCTAAACTCAATTGTGTATTTCAGATGCTGTCAAGTCCAAAAACTTAATCATCTGGAAAGAAAAACTGCCACTCAAAATACACACATAATGAAGGATGTAAAGATAGATATTATAATATGTTTCACTGGAACTTCTGGTCTTCATTACATCGATCATGTTCAATATCAATTGTTATTTATTAATGTATTCAGCTAATAACTGTTGTTAGATTGATCAAACTTTTTGTACATAACCCCAAAGGCTGGGAAACATTGCTCTGCACCATTTCATTGTTTGGACAGAATGCCAAACATACAGCAGAGAGAGCTGAGGACCTTATGTGGTTTGTCTAATATTGTTCTGTGGGTGCATAACATCTCTTGAATTCTTGAATACACACTTTTTTGATTACAGCTATTTTTACAATGCATCTGATACCATCACCGTACCATGGTGCAGATATAGTATTTTTTAAGGTATGACATTTATTTCAAAATTAATATGATACAATTGTACAAAAACTATGAATTGTAAAAGCAAATTAAAATTCCTTACGCTCATAATAAGATATTATCAAGGTTTCAGTCACACATTATGCTACGCACCAGCAAGACATCAAATTATGTCACTTTTTACGCATATTGAACTGATGATCTACTTACTGTTAATTGTGGCAGTGCACATGTGTGCAATTACACCTGAAAGCAATATTATTTGAATCCCCATGACGATCAGCTGGCTGTTTCTAACTCCAAACACTTTACTCACAAATTTATAGCCACTGGCGGATCATTTTCATAATGTATTCATGGTATGATGCCTTGCTGTCACAGTATTACCAATTTCTATATTTACCTGCTTGCTCAAAAATGCAACAGAAAAGTCAGGGGGAGGAAAAGCTTATTTGTTAACATTGCAAAAAACATCATCTTAATTACATTGCATGAGAAGCAAACTTGTGATACTTTTTTCAGAAAATGCATCTCTTCAGTATATTTCAGTATATTTCAGTATATTGAATCGTCTAGGTTGCGATGTGTATTCATGTCTAGCCAAGGCGTTTTTTTTTTTTTTTTTTAGCTTTGCAGATACCTCGCAGATACCATTTCTTTCTAAAAAGGAACACAGTTGTGAGGATACTAGTATTTTTGAAAGAAAAGGTCAAGATCAGTCTGTAATTAACTAATTCTTTAGGATCAAGTTGTGTTTTTCTTAATAAGAGGTTTGATAAAAGCCAGCTTAAAATTTTTTGGTACACATCCTAATGACAATGATGAATTGCATACAGAAAGGCTGTAAAAATTGCTAGATCTACTTATTTTTCGTGTTCTCCGGAATAAAATGCCATTTGGGAGGTAAAATATGTGTTATTTTGGCAGGGCTGCCTGCTAAAATGCGCATTCCTGGGTCTGTATATCACATAATTGGGGTCGCTTCAACCCGCGGATTTGGCGCTCCGTTGCTCTGATTGGTTGTAGGTCTATCCAATTGAGGTCTTTCCTGGTTCGTTTGAAACACGCCCCATAATCACAGCCCAACGGAGCAGTATCAGACTCATATTCTGGCTAGAATTGAGTATGACGACGTCAGGCTAACAGAATTAGTCAATTACAGGCCAATCTCAAATCTACCCTTTCTGTCAAAAATACTAGAAAAGGCAGTGTCCTCACAATTATGTTCCTTTTTAGAAAGAAATGGCATCTGTGAGGACTTCCATTTAGGATTTAGACCGTATCAGTACTGAGACTGCTCTCATCAGAATCACTGCTCTCAATGATTTACTCTTATCATCCGATCATGGTTGTATTTCTCTATTAGTGTTAGTCGATCTTAGTGCTGCATTTTCTACTATCGACCACAACATTCTTTTGAATAGACTCGAAAATTATGTATGCATTAGTGGAATTGCATTGGCATGGTTTAAATCATACTTATCTGACCGTTATCAGTTTGTAGCATTAAATTAAGAGATGTCACACCGATCACAAGTTCAGTACGGTGTACCGCAAGGCTCAGTGCTAGGACCGTTGCTCTTCACCCTGTACATGCTACCACTAGCAGATATCATTAGGAAGCATGGTGTTAGTTTTCATTGTTATGCTGACGATACTCAGCTCTATATTTCTTCATGCCCTGACGAAACTTGCCAATTCACAAGATTAACGGAATGCATAGCTGATATTAAAAAATGTAATGACTAGTAATTTCCTGCAACTTAATTCAGAAAAAAACAGAATTTTTCATTATTGGACAAATAAAACTCCACAAGTAGTAACCTAGAATACTGTCTAACACTTGATGGCTGCTCTGTCAAGTCCTCGTCGTCATTTAGGAACCTGGGTGTGCTCTTTGATACCAATCTTTCATTTAAAAGCCACGTTTCTAGCATCTGTAAAACTGCATTCTACCATCTTAAAAATATATCGAAATTACGGCATATGCCAGTTAGTTCACGCATTCATGACCTCAAGGCCAGATTATTGTAATGCTGTACTGGGTTGTTGCACTGCTCGCTTAATAAACAAACTCCAGCTGGTCCAAAACGCAGCAGCTCAAGTTCTTACTAGAACCAGGAAGTATGACCACATTATCCCAGTTCTGTCAACACTGCACTGGCTCCCTATTAAACATTGCATACATTTTAAAATCTTGCTTATTACATACAAAGCACTAAATGGTTTAGCTCCCCAGTGAGTGGGCTCTTAACACATTATACTCCATCACATCTATTGCTGTCTTAAAATTCTGGCCAGTTGATAATACCTAGAACAGTGGTTCTCAAACATTTTATACCAAGTACCACCTCAGAAAATATTTGGCTCTCCAAGTACCACCACAATGACCAATATTGCAGTAGAGTAGTAGGCCTAACTTCTAACTATTCAGCTACAGCTCTGCACAGTTAAAAAACGAGGCAGTTTATTACTCTAATATTTATTGTTGTCAGCCACTTTAACATTGAACATCAACACTGCACTGTGCTTATTTACAGGTAAATGAAAAATGGAGGAGTTCTGATGAATTTAATAAATAATGATTCAATTTAAATGTATTGTGTTTTAACATTTATTTATATTTAATTTAGTGATTCCTCTGTATACCACTTAAGGGAGCCTGAGTACCACTTTGAGAACCACTGACCTAAAATATCGAAATCAGCTGCAGACAGTCGATCATTTTACTATTTAGCGCCTAAACTCTGGAACAGTCTTCCTAGCATTGTTCGGGAAGCAGACACACTCTGTCAGTTTAAATCTAGACTAAAAACACATCTCTTTACTATGGCATACACATAAAAAAATTTTTTTTATTAAATGAGGCTGCATTAGCTAGGTCAGCCAGAACCGGGAACACTTCCCATAACACCTGATGTACTCGTTACATCATAAAAGAATGGCATCTACGCTAATGTTAGTCTCTCTGTTTATCCCAAAGTTTAGATGGTCAGATGGTGGACCTGCGCCCAGACATGACCAATGCATCCCTGAAGTGTCCACAGAGACCGTGTCATTTAGACTTCCCCTGAAATTGCCTCATCTACTAGGCATCCTCAATAAACCCGTCTCCGGCATGATGACTCCGATCTTTCAAATATTCCTATTTAATAATTGTTTTATCGACACGTCATTCTCAATAAACCCGTCTCCGGCGTGATGACTACGATCTTTCGAATATTTAGATCTGATATGACCAGAGGAGAACTGGCACCCCGACTGAGCCTGGTTTCTCCCAAGGTTTATTTTTCTCCATTAGGTCACCTAATGGGGTTTTGGTTTCCTTGCCACTGTTGCCTCTGGCTTGGCGTGCTCAGTTGGGGACACTAAATTTTTCAACTAAACATCGAAATAAATCTAATTAATAAACTAAATTATACCATATAAACTAAATTACTGATCTAATTATTGATCTAAAGCCCACACTGTCACCGTATGGAAATTGAAATGAACTGATGACATCAAATGGCTATACAGCTTAATAAAATTATGCTGCATTATTTTCCTGTTTAACATTGTAAAGCTGCTTTGAAACAATCTACATTGTTAAAAGCGCTATATAATTGATTGACCTGTAAAGTTGCCAGAATAATAATCGCTGGCACCCCAACTGAGCCTGGTTTCTCCCAAGGTTTATTTTTCTCCATTAGTCCACCTAAAGGAGTTTTGGTTCCTTGCCACTGTCACCTTTGGCTTGGCTTGCTCAGTTGGGGACACAATTTTCAACTAAATATCCAAATAAATTGAATTACTAAATTAAATTAAATACATCAACTAAATTACTGATATTGTCACTGTATGATAATTGAAATGAGCTAGATGACATCACTGTTTTCTTCAGAGCGGCTGTACAGCCGAATCAAATTGTGTTGCATTATTTTCCCCGTTTAACACTGTGAAGCTGCTTTGAAACAATCTGCATTGTAAAAAGCACTATAAATAAAGTTGACTTGACTTGAATTAATAGTATTAAGAAGAGGATCTACAGTATAACTTCTGGAAGCATCTCTTTCAGTATAGCTTGGTAGGTATAGGGTCTATATAGGTATAGGGTATATGGTATATGTATATAATATACATGTTGATTTTGATGATTTAACAAGTTTAGACAGTCCTTCCTTAGCCTGGCTCCATCCTATACGTATTTCCGCTCAATTTTCCTTTTCCTTCAGTACTCCGTCCGGGATTGCAGTATATTCTCTGTTTTTCTCCAGTCAAATTTTATCCGGTCCAATCAGCGAACAGAGGGAGTGGCTAAGAACGATGACATTGATGTTGTGCGCTAGTTTGAGATGACATACGTCACGGCCAAACGTTAGCGATTGGTTATGGCAGATCCAGAGTGGCTCTGGGCAGATCCAATAGTTTTAAACTTCAACAGAGAACCCGCCTTCAAAGAAGTTAATGCTTGTTAATGGAGGGTGGCCAGACTCTCTGTACAAATGAAATATATACTAGAGTCTGGTAGGACCAGGCTAGTTCTTCTTCTCTTATTGCAAATAATGAATGGAATTTTTCCTCAGGGACAACGTCTGATGTAATACTGTAGTAGAAGGTTGCATAATTATAATTTTATCTCTAATAGTATCAATCTTGCAAGTAAAGAAATTCATAAAATCATTATTGCTGTGCTGTTTGGGCTGCTCTCTTGAGGGCCCGAGTATGCTCCTCATACTATGGTGCCGGACTATTATCCTTAATCTTCTTTAAGAGCAAAGGAGCAACCATGCCTAAAGTGCTGGAAAAGAGAAAGTCCCTATTTCTGTTGCAAAATCGAGTTCTTCTAAGCAATCTAGTATGTTGAGGAGTAGAAACTGATCAGGAAGTTTAGTGGTAGAAGTGATAGTTCTACCATATGAGAGTGAGTGAGTTCTACCACATGAGAGTTGCCTCATTTCATAAAAGTGGTGCTATTAATCATGCGTGCATCTAAAAAAAGTTTCCATGTTTATTGCTTATTTCTCTTGTTCTTTATGGGTTATCACAATAATTATGTTTGTTACGTTCAATAGGCCTAATTAATGTCGCCTATGGCTGATCAACCTGCCTATATTATCATATTGCATGCATATAACTATTACATGTACATTTCTTCCTTGTTGTTTATATCAAGCGTAAGTGTAATTGCCTTTTCATTGTGTATATTTATATAATTTGTTGATATTGTTGTGTACGCTAAGGAAAGTGCTTAGTCATTCTGTTTTGCACGCGTTGTCAATGTTACGTCATTGCGTCGCTGACCAAAGTTAAATCATTTAGAGATAAGATAAAGTGAATAATATGACTTCTGGGTAGATTTTCTAATGTTTTTCTAACTATTGAAATTGTTTCTCTTTGTTATTGATTATTGTTTTGTTTATTATTTTTATTAATGTTAAGTAGCCTACTGATATATTGGTTTCTATTTGTCTTATGGAACCACACATGCACCCAATAAATCCTCAACAAACCTATAAGAATCTTCATTGCGTCCTGACCAGACGTACCGCAGTGATTAATTTAACCTGATCCACATTGGCAATGGTCAACACCATTGCTGAGTATTTTCTCCTTTAATCTGCAGTGAACCAATACAGTCTCAAAAACGTGTTTTGAAATCGGTTTGAGTGGAGCCACTGACAATACCCACTACAGTACAGTAAAAATCGATCAGACATAGCCTACAGCTGTTTCAGTGTCCTTATTTGCACATATATTTCATTTGAAGACGACATGATTAAATATGTGTGCATACACGGTGCCGGTCCATATTTAGAGCACTAGAGTCAAGTCATCTTAATTTATATAACGCTTTTCAAAATATAGATTGTTTCAAAGTGATAAAAGGAAATTAATGGCAGAGAGATTGTTTTGTCTGTACATCAGCTCTAGAAAAAAGTTATTGTCCAGCTAAAGTAAGTTTTTGATTAATTTGATTAATTTAAGTTGTAAATAATTATTAGTTAGGGGCAACAGAAGCTCATTAAATATGTAAAACTGTATCCAATCCTAGCCGTGGGCATTTAATTCCAAGTCTTCAGTGCGGCATGCCCATAAAATCCAAGCGTGCAGGAGAGAGCCTCAAAACCAGGTTAGAAAATAGCCTATTGCTTATTCATTATGATGTTTTTGAATGTAAAAACCATGCAAACGCAGTAAGTTGACATCAGACAACAGTATAAACTTTTTTTAAAAAGCCAGTTCATGACCCATTTAAAAGAGCTCATTTTCATGAATAAATGCAGAGGACCAGCTGACCTAGAATAGTTCACTGTCTCGACTTTAGTAAGGCACCACTAGAAAGGAATGCAAGAAGCTTAATAACTAAACTAACTATATAATTTATAGATGAATTAGAATATAAACCACATATAATTTGTGCTCAAGAGTCATGGCTCAAACCTCACCTGAGTTTTGTAGTTATACGGCTTTGAGTAGGGATAGTCGGAAATGGTGGAGGGGTAATTACTCTCATTAAATTAGGATCAAGTTTTAGGAAAGTGCAAATAAATTCTAAACATAAAGCATAGTGTTGGTTTGAGGAACAGAATATAATAGTAGTTAATTTTTATAGTCCTTGTAAGAAATTAAATAATGGAATAGTAAGTATCATTGGTACAGGAATAAGTTAGATAATATGGGGTGGTTATTTTATTGCTCACAGCACATTGGGAAGAAGGTGTACGGACCAAAATGGGTTGTGGAAGATTTTTTTTTTTTGGATTCTGAGAACCTAATATGCAACCTGGTCTCACAGAATTCCGTGAAATTAACACGGGTCCCTTAACACAAAATCCGTGGCAGTTTCACGGAATCGCCGAAAATTCCGTGATGGGTCCACGGAAGTGATTCCTATGCAAGTCAATGACAGTAAAAAGCAGACATGATTTTATGAATATTTATAGGCTACTTTTATATTTTGGAGCAACTCACTCCACTCCTACCCTAAACCTACCCACTCTCAACAATATAAAACACATAACAGGCAAATACAAGTACAGTCACAGGTATTTATTGCAAAAACTGACCAAAAACAGCATAAAAGTATCAACTCATGTTGCATTCCAAGTCTTCTGAAGTCACTCGATGTCTTCATGTAAAGAACAGAGTTGATTTTAATGTTTTAATTGCTAAAATGATGATCCCGCCGCGCCGTGAGCACACTCATTCATATCCCATTCAAATAATACACTTGACTCTTTAGCGTGACGCAATCTGTCACGAGACACACGAGAGCCAATGGCATTTTACAATCAAAGCCGACGTAATGACGCAATTGGTCACGAGACATACGACAGCCAATGCTGACAAAGCTGACGTAACGTTTCTTCCGGCGGTAAAATTTGAAATGTGTTTAGGATCTTTGGCGGATGGACTCGACGCTGCTGATCGCTTTTGAGGATTTTCTTCACACAAATCAATCGTTTGGCCTCGGAACACTTGGAATATTTGTACTTTTTGAATAAATTGTGCCTGCAGTCGTATCTGCCTGTTATACCCTGTTTTTTATAATACACAAATGGTTAGGTTTAGGGAAGGGATTGGGTTACGTGTTCAAAACGTGTCTAAATACTGTAAATAAATAAAAAATGAAAATAATTATAAATAAAATTATGCTGGCTGATTAAATCGAGAATCACACTCCATGTCATAATGGCAAAAAAAAATCATAGTTTCATGATGAAAACAATGCCCAACGCGTCTGTATACTGTCATTGACTTGCATAGGAATCACTTCCGTGGACCCATCACGGAATTTTCGGCGATTCCGTGAAACTGCCACGGATTTTGAGTTAAGGGTCCCGTGTTCATTTCACGGAATTCTGTGAGATCAGGTTACAATGTGTTAATGATTCAAATGCAACAAGAATGGATATGTTAAAGTTATTCGTGGGTAGTGATCACTTCCCTTTAATATGCAAATTAGGGGTTAAAGAAGCTATGACACAACATTTTCATGTCTCCATACTGGACAAACAGCTTTGAATCAATCACTCTTTGAAATTGGTAAACAATACAGGATTGTGCTGCAAATGTTGTTTACCAGAACTGGGCGGACATGTTCTTCTAAAATGCACTGGTTATAATGAATAGTATTGAATAATACTTACTGTACATGTGTGCAGTTCCCTATGCAAATTAGAGGTTGAAGTAAATTTAGCAAATAGGGAAGTTATACTACACTCTCAAAAATAAGAGTACAAAATTCTACCTTTTAAGGTACAAGTGGCCGTCACTGGGGTGGTACCCTTAAGGGTACATTTTTGTACCTCTAAGTCAGGGGTAGGCAAGTTCGGTTCTAGAGAGCCGATGTCCTGCAGAGTTTAGCTCCAACTGTATTAAGCCACCACAGTATAAAACTAATGGCTCCCAGCATGCATTGCAGCATTAAGTATGTTAACATTGTTGAGATTCAAATGCTGATTCTTGATATCTGTGTTTGTCTAAAAATCATCTGATCTGTGGCAAGAAAGTATTGTTGGTGAATATTATTTATTATATTTTAAGTCATTGATGAGTTTAGTCAAACATTTTTCTTCATGACATTTTTGTTTATGTCTTTTTTTAATTTGAACAGATTATGTGTTTTGTTAACACTAACAAAAACCACAAACTCACATAAAAAGCCAAAGAGTCAAACTGCCAACTAAAGGAAACACTGATAACCATAATGATGACCAAATATTTTCAATAAAACATCCACAACTAAACCTCTTTTAATTCTCAATAAGAGCTTCTATAGACGTCTTTCAGGGTTGGAGCCAAACTCTGCAGGACAGCGACCCATAGGACCGAACTTGCCTACCCCTGCTCTAAGTAGAAGGAAACAATGGTTTAATTGTACCCTAAGGACCAATTGTATACCTTTAGAGATACAATTATACATTTTGTTCCTCCACAAAATTGTACCTCCACTGTACTTTTCTTTCCTGAGAGTGTATAGGTGGAAATTCATAATGCAGATCAAGCCTTATAAGTAAAAAAAAAAGGAAAATCTGACTCAAGACATGTAGGATATCCTCATAGAAACCTTTCAGACCCTGTTAAGAATTCAAATACAAGTCTTCTTTTTGTGGATTCCTGCTCATGTTGGGATTGTGGGAAATTAAATAGCAGATAAGTTGGCAAAAAGGCTTTAAAGTATTCAAGAATAAATATTAAATGTCCCGCTGGGGAAATCTGAAATGTGGGGGTTGATTAAAAAAATTATTAAGAATAGATGGACACAGGAAGGGAAGACACTTATAGTAGGAAATGTGAGAGAAATTTGTGGCAAAATATGATAAGACACAACATTTTCATGTCGCCGTACTGGACACACAGCACCAACATTATGCACACTACATTATGTTCTAGCTCTGTCCATGCAATAAATGCACATTCTTAAATAAGCAAGTTTTTTTAAAGCTAATTTCAACTTGGCATGAATCAAAAATCAAATCAGAGCTGTGAATAAATATTTACAAGATACATATTCACAAATACAACTTCTCGTAATTGCCTTAATAGCATGCAAATATTTCTGCCTGTTTTCTTTCGCGTGACTGCAGCCTCTGCTTTTCTGCTACAAAGTGCCTAAGTAGCCTTTAATGCACCGCACCGTTACTTTCAGTCATGGGCGTCGGAACCATTGTATGTGGGTGGGACAAGACCCACCCACTTTTTACGATCAATGATATTGGACCCACTCACTTTTATCATCTCTAACATTCAGCACATATCTGTTTACCTACCCCTAATCAATAAACACTTATTATTAAACATGTTAGACGCTTTATTTCCACCTTTCTAATATTTTCTTCATTTTTATTGAAAATAAATGCCTTTCCGATCTGATATGTGATGGGAAAAGAGAACCGAGGTCGATTTGTGTCAAAACTAGATGCCGTGCGTCTTACCCCTACACTACTGCCATTCTCAATTACTTGGCAATTTCCGTAATTTTGTCTTTCCAAACTATACATTTAGCAAGCAAAGCAGTATACGGTATTTGTACTTTATGAGGATCCACCCACATTTGTTTTGCTTCCGACGCCCATGCTTTCAGTTAATAAAGGAAAAAAATACTGCAAATTTCTGGTGTTATTTTTGTTATTGTTTGGGGCATTCTACAGCCCTTTGTCAAAACTGTCAACACATAGCCAACCTCAGATTGTTTTAATCAATGCACAAATCGTAAAAACAAATGAACACTATTAGTTCCTAAATTCTGATTGGGTGGGCAAGGCAGATGTTTGGGTGGGCTCAGCCCACCCCTGCCCATGGGTCAGGGTATATTCTGGTAAACCGTTTGCCAATCACGTCTTGCAATATGCAAAGCAAACTGTTGTACATGCCATATATCCGAACACGTGATGGATAACTTGCCAAGCAAATCATTTGTTTACCTTTACCCAGCGCGATATTGATGAAGGAATTAAGTATAAGAGAATGAAGCAGCAAGCCAAAAGTTCCTGAAAATTAGGTTTTAAATAAATGTGTAATAGTGCTATTAAAATAATATAATTTTGTTTTAATCCAAATTCAACACTCACTGGTAGATAAACAGTGAGAACATTTACTGCTGCAAACTCTGTTCTAGCCTAGAACCTCATGGCCATGTCGTAACTTCATCACACCTTTTGATAACACACTGAATAGATACTATCACAAACATGACTAATGTGGTATCTGTAGCCTGTGTTCCTGTAGATAATTAGGTTGATCACCACCCTTATTACTGAACTAGGGAACTGACTGAGACGCACCCAGAGACTGAAACTGAGGTGTGTGCTTATATAGAGAGCTGATGAGGTTATTCATTAGAAACAGGTGTGGGTGATTGAGTGTGTGCAGGTGAGGACCAAAAGGGATTCTGGGAATTGTAGTGCTGGAGACTGTGCTGTGACTGGGGATCGTAACAATTTTAGGCTATTACAGGTTTTATTTACTATTATTATTTTATTTATTAATTGTAAGGCTGCAGGGTTGCCAAATGACTAAAGAAACATTATCAGCAAGATGATAGATAACTGTACATTTATCATCTTTTCACCCAGCGCAACTTATACCAACGACGGAAATAAGCACAGTTACAATAGCACAATATGTGCGAGAGCGTAGCTATAATGTGACTATATTGTATTGTTATAGGTAGCACTTCAAAGTCAATACCGAATCAAAACTAGTTAGCACATCATTTTGTAATAGAAACAAAATCTGGTTATGGTTACACTTAAAATAATTTCAAATAGATGTATGAGATGATAAAAACGTATACCATTAATCGTACCCAGCATGAATAGAATGTGTGAGTATGTGTGTGAGAGAGAGAGAGAGAGCAAAGAGAAGAAGAGAAGAGCAAAAGAGAAGGCCAGAGAAGCAAGAGAGCCAGAGAATAAAAATCCAGAGCAACAGTTACAGTCTTCTTTTATCCTTTCCTTGACCGTGTGACTAAACCCAAACATGAGACATTCAAACTGACCATTCAGACCAAACTTTCCCCACTGTACTAAAGGTATGACACACATTTGGCCTACAGCATCTCTTTGTCTTTAGGAATTCCAAATGGCCCTTCTGATAAGAAAGATGGGGGTTGACAACAGTAAAGCAAATTTATTTTTTCAATTTCAAACATCAAATATCTTCGATTATTTTAAATCCTACAATTCCCCCCTTGGCACTCATAAAGTGTCCAAAGGTGGCACAGTCCTCGAAGACATGCTTCTAGTCCAGGCTTGTTGCAACAGCAGTCTTCAGTCTTTGTTCCCATTTCAGCCCTGCATGAGAAGGCTCCATCAAATGGTGTTGCATAAACCTTTTTTATCTTTTATTATGACTATGTTAGCCTTAAGGTTATGAATAAGCTGGTGTGTTCCAAAACAATGAGCATGTTTACATGCACACCAGTAAGCTGATAACTCACAAATATCAGCTTATTGAAATAACCAGTTTTCCCAGTTTACATGCAAACCAGTATACTGGCAACGCAAGTAAACCATGTTTACATGACTTTATTAATAAATCAGATTATTTCCTTGAAGTGACATCAAAAATAATAATTCCCGTATCTGACTCAGAGTATTCCGTATGTTATGTCAGTTGTGATGTTAAATAAAGCTTGCAATGTGTCAGCGGGAAACTTACAGCTCATATACTCTCTCATTACAGATGCAGCATTTCATAGCACATAGCGCACTATACATGCAATTGGAAACGATTCAGACATGTAATGCTTTCAGTTGAGGCAAATTTAGTCTGGTTTCACGTTAGTTTCACACGCACCGCACACACATACCACACACACACACACACACACACACACACACACACACACACAACGTCTCTGGTCTAAAGTTAGACTAACGTTAGATACTCGAGAGCACAGTGTGGATCATATGCGCAAGTCGGCGCAGACAACAAAACATATCGGACCCATTTAAATTCTGCACATAATGCTGTATTTCAAAGCGATATGGAGGAGATTATGATGATAAACGGTTAGAGATTAGGAGGAAACTGTGGCTTTACCAAACAGAAAGGCTCTAGTCAAATTGTGGTATTAACGAAACGTTATCCAGATAGCATGTAATCATTGAAACAATGTTGAGTCAGTGTTGATGCGTCAACGCCAGTTACATTGAATTAACGTTACAAAGTGATGTTGCTTTAGCATCACTCTTGCACCCTCAGTTAATGTTGAAGCAATACTGATATTTTAACTACAAATCAATGGTAATATCATTGATTCAACATTACAAAGTGATATTTTTTTAACATCACTTTTGCAGAGAGAGAGCATTTTCTTGTGGTGCTCCCTGAGCACCATGGTGCCCCACGTGTGATGCACGTGGTGGGAGCGGCGGCACTGTTTACATTAATGTTCCATTCATAATGGCGATATGCACTGAAATTACATAAAGTCATTACTCAGAATTTAAACAAACATTATATGAATTTAGTTTCCTTTTTTTAAATACTTTGTCAGTGACGCGAGTCAGATGATAGTATTTACACTGCAATAAATAAGTAGGCCTATCTGTTTAAATTAAAATAGCCTAAACATCCTATATGTTCACATTATCAGCAAAACTGCATGAATTTGAGTTGAAGGGTTTAAAATTAACAAAATATTTGTAATTACAATAACATTTGGCCCGTGGAAATTAATTAATACATTTTATTTAAAAAAATATCTGAGAAGTATTTTATAAAATTTTGTTTTTATGGATATTTTGATATATTTATTCTAAAACATAAAAAGGATATTGGATGAATGTCAGCAATGTACTGTGTAAGGCACAAATGGCATTTATAGTCCGTATCTAATATTTTTCAATGTCTTGTACCTTTGACAGTGTTCAACATAACACGGTAGCTACATATTGTCAATACAGGGAGTGCAGAATTATTAGGCAAGTTGTATTTTTGAGGATTAATTTTACAACATTAATAATTAAACAACAACCATGTTGTCAATGAACACAAAAAACTAATTAATATCAAAGCTGAATATTTTCTGAAGTGGTTTTTAGTTTTAACTATTTTAGGGGGATATCTGTGTGTGCAGGTGACTATTACTGTGCATAATTATTAGGCAACTTAACAAAAAACAAATTTATACCCATTTCAATTATTTATTTTTACCAGTGAAACCAATATAACATCTCAACATTCACAAATATACATTTCTGACATTCAAAAACCAAACAAAAACAAATCAGTGACCAATATAGCCACCTTTCTTTGCAAGGACACTCAAAAGCCTGCCATCCATGGATTCTGTCAGTGTTTTGATCTGTTCACCATCAACATTGCGTGCAGCAGCAACCACAGCC
Organism: Romanogobio albipinnatus; assembly: GCA_023566225.1. Lineage (NCBI taxonomy): Eukaryota > Metazoa > Chordata > Actinopteri > Cypriniformes > Gobionidae > Romanogobio > Romanogobio albipinnatus. The sequence continues at coordinate 40,226,625 of CM042255.1, read as the reverse complement.
TCCCAGACACTGTTCAGAGAGGTGTGCTGTTTTCCCTCCTTGTAAATCGCACATTTGATGATGGACCACAGGTTCTCAATGGGGTTCAGATCAGGTGAACAAGGAGGCCATATCATTAGATTTTCTTCTTTTATACCCTTTCTTGCCAGCCACGCTGTGGAGTACTTGGACGCGTGTGATGGAGCATTGTCCTGCATGAAAATCATGTTTTTCTTGAAGGATGCAGACTTCTTCCTGTACCACTGCTTGAAGAAGGTGTCTTCCAGAAACTGGCAGTAGGACTGGGAGTTGAGCTTGACTCCATCCTCAACCCGAAAAGACCCCACAAGCTCATCTTTGATGAATCCAGCCCAAACCAGTACTCCACCTCCACCTTGCTGGCGTCTGAGTCGGACTGGAGCTCTCTGCCCTTTACCAATCCAGCCACGGGCCCATCCATCTGGCCCATCAAGACTCACTCTCATTTCATCAGTCCATAAAACCTTAGAAAAATCAGTCTTGAGATATTTCTTGGCCCAGTCTTGACGTTTCAGCTTGTGTGTCTTGTTCAGTGGTGGTCGACTTTCTGCCTTTCTTACCTTGGCCATGTCTCTGAGTATTGCACACCTTGTGCTTTTGGGCACTCCAGTGATGTTGCAGCTCTGAAATATGGCCAAACTGGTGGCAAGTGGCATCTTGGCAGCTGCACGCTTGACTTTTCTCAGTTCACGGGCAGTTATTTTGCGCCTTGGTTTTTCCACACGCTTCTTGCGACCCTGTTGACTATTTTGAATGAAACGCTTAATTGTTCGATGATCACGCTTCAGAAGCTTGGCTATTTTAAGACTGCTGCATCCCTCTGCAATATATCTAACTATTTTTGACTTTTCTGAGCCTGTCAAGTCCTTCTTTTGACCCATTTTGCCAAAGGAAAGGAAGTTGCCTAATAATTATGCACACCTGATATAGGGTGTTGATGTCATTAGACCACACCCCTTCTCATTACAGAGATGCACATCACCTAATATGCTTAATTGGTAGTAGGCTTTCCAGCCTATACAGCTTGGAGTAAGACAATATGCATAACGAGGATGATGTGGTCAAAATACTCATTTGCCTAATAATTCTGCACTCCCTGTATACTCCATGATAGTAAATAGAATATTTAAAAATCGAAATCGAAATCGAGTGCATACAGAGAAACCACCATCTCTTCATTCCATATCGGTTAATACTGGCAGATAAATACAATGAAGTGAACATGTCAAGCAAGAATATGACAGTTGTTGTTTTAAGAGAGATCTACTTTTTGCTTTGTATTATACAGCTATAAGAGCATTTCATGTGTTTGATGTAGGGCTGCAACTATCGATTATTTTTATAATCAATTAATCTGTTAAAAAATGTTTCCGATTAATTGGATGAAAAATCAAAAACATTATTATACATTGAAAATATTAATTTCAATCCATTACTTTAAATCATTTTATTCCATATCCTGCCCAATACTGTCCTCAAAACAATGTTTAATATGAAGTCTATGCAAACAAATATAATGAATGTATCTATGTAGGCTATGCTGTACATTATAAGCAAAAAAGGGTTAAAATACAAACATTAAACTCTAAACCTAAAAACTACTGACTGCTTACTATTTTAAAGCAGAAATTAAAACAACAAAAAAGATAAAAAACAAAAGCACAAAATGTTAACTTGTACGAGGAAGAACACACATTCACTAGACTGAACATAGTAATTATATTACATCAACTATGGGCTATTCCAACATTAGTGCCTTTACTGTTACTGTTCTCATAAATATGATTACTCGCGTTACATGTAGAATTGAATACCTACACTTACTTTCTAACAAAACATATTTTAGCGCAATGTGTATTTTAGTTGCGCTCCTATTCTACTGCGCTCCGTCTGTTTAACACGCATACTCCCACCAGCTCTCATTCATTGAAGTCTGTGAAGGTTATCAAGACTCGCTTATTGTTGTCAGAATATGCAAAATGGAAATACTCGAGTCGCAGGACTTTCTAACATTTACAGATAAGGATATAATATGTGCCCAGCACATTGCCGATTATTTTCATTATTGATAATAATCGATTTTATCGAACGGTTGCAGCCCTAGTTTGATGGTGTTTCCGCTCTTTTTGCCTTTCTGCACCAAACACAGATCTTATTTGCTGTCTGCACTGAGACGAGCCGTAGTAGTACAGAAGAGGATCCAGAAAAACACTTGTGCTCCCCAAACACACAGCCAACAGGTAAGCAACATATGATGAATCTCCCTCCCCTCTAGCTAAACGAACACAGTGGTACAACAGGATGCCATTGGTTGGAGCGAAACACACCACAAACTCAATCAGCACAGCAATAACCATAATCACAGCTCTCCTTCGTTTGCCTGAAGATGATGAGGAGGTTGCTAAGCGATCAGACTTTGCACTGAGTACATATATGATAGTAAAGTAGCTCACTAAGGTGACAACCAGTGGCATGAAGAAGTAGAGGCAGGAGAGGGTGGAGAACAGGTACACATAATACAGCACTGTAGGGTTGTTGTTGAGCAGTGCATTATGACAAGTGACGCCAAGCAGTGCTTTGGGTGTTTACAAAATCATAATTTCCTGGGTGGCTTGCCCACTTCAGGTTGGTGGAGAGTTCCTGCCTCAAGTGGAGGAGTTCAAGTATCTAGGGGTCTTGTTCACGAGTGAGGGGAGGATGGAACGGGAGATTGACAGACGGATCGGTGCAGCTTCTGAAGTAATGCGGTCGATGTACCGGTCTGTCGTGGTGAAGAAAGAGCTAAGCCGTAAGGCGAAGCTCTCGATTTACCGGTCAATCTACGTTCCTACTCTCACCTATGGTCATGAGCTTTGGGTCATGACCGAAAGGACAAGATCCCGGATACAGGCGGCCAAAATGAGCTTTCTCCGCAGGGTGGCTGGGCGCTCCCTTAGAGATAGGGTGAGAAGCTCAGTCACTCGGGAGGAACTCGGAGTAGAGCGCTGCTCCTCCACATCGAGAGGGGACAGCTGAGGTGGCTCGGGCATCTGTTCCGGATGCCTCCTGAACGCCTTCCCGGGAAGGTGTTTCGGGCATGTCCAACCGGGAGGAGGCCCCGGGGAAGACCAAGGACACGCTGGAGGGACTATGTCTCCCGGCTGGCCTGGGAACGCCTCGGTGTCCCCCCGGAAGAGCTAGAGGAAGTGTCTAGGGAGAGGGAAGTCTGGGCATCTCTGCTAAGACTGCTGCCCCCGCAACCCGGCCCCGGATAAAGCGGAAGAAGATGGATGGATGGATGGATGGATGGATGGATGGATGGATGGATGGATGGATAATTTCCTGATCACTGCCTCTGTGTGTCATTTTAGGAGCAAGAAATTAATGAAATTAGATTAGATTAGATTAGATTAGAATCAACTTTATTGTCATTACACAAGTACAAGTACAAGGCAACAAAATGCAGTTTAGGTCTAACCAGAAGTGCAATAGCAACAAGTGCAGGATATACAACGGTTGCATAAGTGCATGACATGGATATGTACTGAATATATATAAATATGTATAAATAGAGAGATGGTTATTACTATAAACAGAACTGAATTTACAGGTGAATATGTACAGTGAATAAATATACAGATGGCTATTACTATAAACAGAATTTACAGGTGAATATGTACTATGAATATAATATACAGATGGCGGAATCAATGAGAAACCTGTGAAATCAATATATCACAGGTTTCAGAAAACAATATCAATATATTTGTAATTACATCCTAGTTGCAAGGTGATATATGATATACATTAACAAACACATTTATATTCTCCGAATTGGCAAATATTGTCTTATTTTTCCCCAGGAAGGAGTCTTTAATGGACGATATGATGTGAACAATCATAAGAACATGTTTCAGTGTGTTCCCAACTTTGCAAAACATCTAAATATAAATTAAATATAAGCATCTTTGTTGCTTTCACTTTAGCATGCAAGTGCATCCCAAATAAAGCAATGGCAGATATGGTAAAATTAGTAATATGCTAATATTTCAAACACAGTAAAGCTTTTTTCAGCGTTTCTTTCGAACGTGAGCATTTTTGAGCAAATGGGGAACTGTGGATACCGAGTGCCCAAAGCACCGTGCCATGAATAAATTATGAAATTTAATAGTAGACAACTGTTTGTTGTACTGTTCGCTGCTTCTATTTGCTGTTGTTGTTTGTATTTGTTGACAGTTTTGGTTATTCGTCACGTGGTGATTATTCAGTGACTCTTTGTTTCTGGAATGCACATTTGAATGCAGTGCATGGTGGTTTATCATAATCAAAGACGCTTTTGAAAGAACAAAAAAAGAAAATATGATAATACATTTTATTATGCTTCATATCTTTTTTTTTTTTTTTTTTTTTTTTCAAAAGCGTCTTTGATTCTGATAAACCACCATGCACTGCATTCAAATGTGCAAGAGCGAGCATCTCCAGTATTAAAAAATGTGTGTTTATAGAATATGCTGATTATGTGTACACAGGAACATCACAGTAGCTGTAAAGCATGTGAATGTCAGTCTGCCAGTGGCTTTACACTCTTTGACCTTATCTAGACATATGAATAAACATCGCCACCTAGAGGATTCATTTACCACAGCCTCTGCGTGATTATACTTTACAATAATGAGCAATTAAAAATCATTATTTGAAATTATTATTTAATGTGTTATGCGTAAGAATGAACCAGAAACATTAGAATTCTGGAATAAAAAAATTCCAAATTTTGCATTTCTTTCTTTTTTTTTCTTTTTTTTTTTTCTTGTTGTACTGAATGTTATAAACTGAAATGAATTGTAATTTTCAACTGGAAATACAAGTTGAAAATTAAATTTTAAACAGAAATACTTAATAAAACAACAAAAGCAAACAATGACACATTGTCATGTCTTTATTTTATGTCACATGTAAACAGTGTTGGGGGTAACGCATTACAAGAAACTCGAGTTAAGTAATCAGATTACTTTTTCAAGTAACTAGTAAAGTAACTCATTACTTTTAAATTTACAAAAAAATATTAAAAAGTTACTTTTTCAAATAAGTAATGCAAGTTACTTTGTTTTCCCATTTATTGACTGACAGCTCTCTTGGACCCATGTTGAGAAAACCGGGAGTAAGTGCAGAGGTTGTGCATGAACATGATGGTTATTGTAGTTCTAGACTAAATGTGAGTGTGAATTTACTAATTAATAAAAATAAAAAAAAAGATTCAGTATTCCTCAAAATTATTACAATCAGTCAAATGCAGAATCAGAATACTACGCAAACCTCCAATAATTAAATATGTTGACTAAAACAAATCATTTTATGCAATTAATCTTATTTTTTTAATGCATTTAATCTCACTTTATTGACCAATGTACTTGATTCTGACCTTTGATTATTCAGTTAAACCATAAGCAAAAATTACTTTGATTTTAAAATAGGATTTTTTGTTTTTTATTGATGAAGGACAGTCCGGAAAGTTTTTACAGCGCTTCACTTTTTCCACATTTTGATATGTTACAGCTGTCAGAAAACCTGTCCTAAGAACTAATGTTATTGTTTCCGCACGTTCCGTTAATAGTGACACACCGGTAGAAGATGATGGTCAATCATTGCGGCATGCGCTGTTCAATTCGTTAATGCAATACATGTAAGTACATATATTCAGTTATATCTTACCTGTATGTGTCATGCATGTGATTGGTAATCTACGATGTTTATATTGGTCGAGTTTTTCCATTTATTTTGGCCGTAATCATCACCTGCTAGTGTTCTGTTCCGATACAGCGAAAGTGTTTGTTTACAATTGCTTACATCTGTGTACTACTGTGTTTTCATAAACTTTGTGGTTATTAAAGGAGCTGTATGTAGGACTGTGGCCAAAACTGGTACTGCAATCACTTTCAAATTACTGTAGTGCGGTGTATCCCTCTACCCCTCCCCCCTGACTCGAGGTTGCCAGATAGGCTGCAGGATCCAGCGGGAACGTAGGCTGCTACACGGAGCTTTCAATGGCAAGTGACGATTCGTACACAGTAAGTTTTTTTTCTTTCCTTTTATTATGTTTATGCTTCAAGAGCGATGTTTTGTGAAGTAATTATGAATCGCAAAAATTTACTTATGGCGATTAGCCAAATATAATCGTAAATATGAACGCTCGTATGTGACAGTACATTCCCACATGAAAAATACTATAGTATATTATATTAAAATTACAGCAAAATTAATCTAGTAAATACTATAGTGTTTTTGAACCATATAGTAGTAAAGATGCTCATCAGAAACGATTAAGAGTAACTAAATAACATTTGCAATGGTCATACAGGTCAACTTGCAGCATGTTTTATCCACTATATATACGAAGAAAGAATGAGGAATAATTTTTACCGAGGTAACGTTAGGCTACTGTCTCAAATACGTTTTCACATTGCCATAATAGGCGGGCTAATGTTGTTTTCATCAGCGTCTCAGCATAATGACAGAGAAACGGGCTCTGATAATGCATTACTAATGTTAGCAATGACGACTCGCCATTTTTATTTACCAAACAATTCCTTAACGTTACCTTTTCAATTCAATGACCCACCTCCTCCATCTGCGCTTAACCTAACGTTACTTTGCATGAACATGCACAACTTTGTTCGACTGTCGTGAATATTTGAAATGTCCATTTACATTAAGTACAAGTTAGCCAAACATAGATGAACCTTACCTGTCCAGGAGAAAATTAGCAACGTTGGCGTCTGTCTTCAAATACTTCTCCGTTTTCAGCCGTCTCCATCTTTCAAAGGCATCTCCTATACAAATCCTTGTTTTATTTCGGACACTGTCACGACGTTTTTCTGATTCATATCGAGGTCGTTTAGGTTTCGTAAAGTTAGACATTGTTTATCCAAAAAGTTTGTAGCTGCAGCTGTGGTAACTAGCAGAGCTGGCAACCCGAATGCAGAAACACTACTGACTTTGTGATTGGTAGATAGGTGGAGGGCGGCGCTTCAGGCATGACACAACATGTCAACATCAACATCAGTTGAGGGCTGCAACTTCAATTTTAAAATGACAATATCTTGGCCGGACAACTGTTGTCAGTGATATAAGTACTTGAAATTAACATGATTTCTTAATGTCTATTGACATATTAGGGCCATTTTATGATTAATTGAAATACATTTCTTACATACAGTTCCTTTAATACTAACATTTCTGTTAAATATATATTTCTTGTATTGTTTATTTGACTTCCCTAAGTGTAATTGTGCAATGAGACATACATGTTAGATGAATATCATTGTAAATTATTTCTCTTTCTTTCTTTCTGTAGACCATACATATCACTGCTGCATACCGCAGATCTATATACAAGATTGTGAATAAATACCTCATCATCAAGAATCTCTTCTCCATTCCTGATTCTCTAATCAGAATCTGATTCATATTTGGTTGCCTCAACCAGTTGAAATATCGATGATAGTGAGGCTTCACTACATTAATATGGTCCTTCGAGCCAGATTGGTCCTTCGAGCCAGAGGAACACGTATGTGAGAATGCTGTTTGTAGACTACAGCTCAGCATTCAACACCATTGTGCCCTCCATACTTGACGTGAAACTCCGGGCTCTAGGCTTAAACAGCTTGTTATGCAGCTGGATCCTGGACTTCCTGTCAAACAGACGCCAGGTGGTCAGAATGGTAAGTAACATCTCCTCATCACTGACTCTCAACACTGGAGCCCCTCATGGCTGTGTTCTCAGCCCACTCCTGTACTCCTTGTACACACATGACTGTGTGGCAACCCACAGCTCCAACACCATCATCAAGTTTGCTGACGATACGACGGTGGTAGGTCTCATCACTGACAATGATGAAACGGCCTACAGAGAGGAGGTGCACACTCTGACACGGTGGTGTCAGGAGCACAACCTCTCCCTCAACGTCAGCAAGACCAAGGAGCTGGTGGTCGACTTCAGGAGGAATGAGAGAGAACACCGCCCCATCACCATCAATGGAGCACAGGTGGAGAGAGTCAGCAGCTTCAAGTTCCTCGGTGTCCACATCACAGAGGAACTCTCATGGTCCGTCCACACCGAGGCCGTTGTGAAGAAGGCTCATCAGCGCCTTTTCTTCCTGCGACGGCTGAGGAGGTTTGGAATGAACCGCCACATCCTCACACGCTTCTACACCTGCACCATAGAGAGTCTGCTGACTGGCTGCATCACCACCTGGTACGGCAACAGTACCGCCCGCAACCGCAAGACCCTGCAAAGGGTAGTGCGCACGGCCAGCTGCATCATCGGAGGTGAGCTTCCCTCCCTCCAGGACATTTACGCCAGGCGGTGTGTGAAGAGAGCTCAGAGGATCATCAGAGACTCTAGCCACCCGAACCATGGGCTGCTCTCACTGCTGCCATCAGGCAGACGGTACCACAGCATCAGAACACGCACCAGCCGACTCCAGAACAGCTTCTTCCCACAAGCAATCAGACTACTTAACTCTTGATCCATCAGGATCATAACACACACTGGACAGAATATCACTCATCACAAACCACTGGAGATACACACACATTATATGCACATGTATTATCATACAGCATCTATTGCACTTTGGATTTCAATTTGTGAACATATTGTATACTGTACATTGTATATTATTACTATAGCTTAATGTATACTGTTATTGTTTAATGTATGTTTAGTGTATATTGTTTAAAGTATATGTATATTGTAAGTATGTGTATATTGTTTAAAGCTGTGAGAACTACACTCACATTGTGTAAATTATTTATTGTTTATTGTAGAGTATACTGTGCTGTGAGTAATTGTGTGCGCATCAGACGTGTAATCTGTTGTTGCTTAAATGTTGTACATGTCATGTCATGACTACTATGTTTGCTCGGACTGCACCTAAGAATTTCACCTACTGTTGCACTTGTGCATATGGTAGAGTGACAATAAAGTGATTTGATTTGATTTTGATTTTGATTGAAAGCAAGTTTAAACCAATATGGATCCAGCAGAAAGTGACACATTAGAGACAATGGACAGACCTTGCCGCAGGACTAATCTACCTTCTCACTTGGACGATTATGAGGTTGGCTACTGACCCACTGAGGACCCTCCTCCTAAGGCTTCTTTCCACTGTCCCAATCAATCAAGAAGCAACTCGAGGAAAACGTTTCGTAGTGGCGCAAGCTCTCATTCCAGGACAAGTAGGCGTTCTATAAACTCCACTGGCGTTTATCTTCCACCTGAACTCTCTAGTGTCCAGACTGCTATTTTGGAGGAGAAGATTAAACAGAGGCAATTATTAGACAGTCTCCGCCAGCAGGTTGAGGAGGACTCACTGGCTGATGTGGAATACCAACGGCTACAGGCACAAGAGAAAGAAGCCCAGCGCATTCAAGAGGAAGTTCTCACAGCAAAGGAGGCCTTATCCAAGCATCTAGAAAGACAGGGTCAGCTGCAACAAGCAGAGACTGAGCTTGAGGTAGCGAAGCTCGTATCCTCCATGCTAATTAAAGACTCTGGTTGCTCCGGTGCTTCCAGGCTCACCAGACAGCCTTTTGCCTCCACCTCAGCTTGTACACATTAGTCCAGCCATAAGTCCACCTCATCCATCATCCTCTCTCCAGCAGCCCGCTACTCAGTCACCAGCTGTGACCTCAACCATACAAATTTTTCCAGCTGAACAGATTATTCCTGATGACTCTTGGGTGTCTCAGCCATCACTTAGACCTCTGCAGTTGACAGTCAAATCTAAGAGTGCGCCACCTGCAACGCTCCACCTGTTACCACAAGCAGTCTCATCACCCGTCTCCAATGTATTTCAGACTACCCCTATAGCTATGATCGAATGTGGTACCCCAACCTCACTCAGGAGCCATAGTCATGTCCAATGCTGCACAGCCCTTGAGTATGTAGCGAATTAGCTCTGAGGGGAAATATTAATAATTATTCATAACTCCTTATGATTATTCATTATGATTAATTATGAATATTCAAATCAGTTAAATCTATTAACTTGACATGGCTACGTTAACAGAGTCAGGACCAAACATATGTTGTGCACAAACTTTAATAACTAAATCATGGAACAAGACTACAACTAACATGAAACATACAAACATACACATACACAAACATACATAGCAAGAGTTAAGGTTAAAGTGGTTGGAAGGGAAAGGGTCAGAATAGATGGATGCATCTATGCAGAGAGTCTAAACCTTGTAAAGAACCATCCTCAATAAACTCCTTTGTTGTAACAAAGGGGTTTACAGTTTTACTAACTACACCGCAATTTCTGTTTTGTACTTTACTTTCATTTAGCCGGAGCTGTAGAAGACCATCCAAGGTGAAATCGCAGGAGAAAGTTTGTGGGTTCCGTCCGATGACTTTTACATGGCGATCAAGTTCTTCTGCATTGGATGAAGAAGAGATTATGAGCTTGCGTGGTTGCTTCAAATCCATAGAGGAAGTTGCACATGGCATGCAGAGTTTGGGCCTTCTGGTCCATGGCCTTGTGAGGCCTTTGGCTTGGTGTTTGTGGAGACCTGCCATGAGCAGATTCGGGGATCCTTGTTCTCGGCCACCCCAGAGCAGACTGAGGCTACAACACGTACTGCCCCGGCGGCTAGCTGCTGCACCCAGCCACCGGCTCAGTCGCCTCAGTCCGCTCGCGGCCGAGGGCGCTCTGCCTCCTCCCGCCCGGCCCCAGCAGCAGCCTTCACCCAGGCCCCGCCGTGGAGGTGGTTGCAGGATGACACCCAGTCAACCCAGAGATGGGTCCCAGTTCTTTCCAGGGGATGGTAGCAGGGCCTCTCCTTCCCCCGGTGCAGGGCCGGGGGAAAATCCTTCTGCTGCTGGCCCCCGGGCTGGCGGCACTTGGAAAGAACTGGTGTCCCCATCTCTGAGGTCCCACAGACCGGTGATGGCAGTGTGTGCCGCCCCCCGGGCCGTGCCGCTCTCATCCCTCTCTGTCGCCAGCCTCCTCTCAGAGCAGACCCCAGTGGAACGTGCGTCCTTCCCTGGTCTCCTCTGTCAGGACGCAGCTGCTGACTGTGCCTCCCACGTCCGGGCCAGTCACGCTGCCTCGCTGCCCCACCCGGGGTACGTCTGTGGTTCGAGCGAAGGCCATCTGACTTCCGGGGAGTCCGCGCTCCATGCTGGGGCCCAATAGAAGGCCCCAGTCATGCGTGCAGAGGTTGCCACCCTACTGGCGAAGAGTGCGATCAAGCCTGTCCCTCCAGCCGAAATGAAGTCCGGCTTCCTCAGCCCTTACTTCATTGTACCCTAGGAATCAGTGGGTTACGGCCATTCCTGGACCTGCCCGTCCTGAACCGATCCCTTCACAGGCTTCCGTTCAGGATGTCGGTAGCCAACGCCTCCTCGGACGCGTTCGTCCAGTAGATTGGTTGCAGCGATTGATCTGAAGGACGCTTACTTCCATGTCTCCTTCCTCGACACAGACCGTTCCTACGGTTTGCTTCGAGGGGCGGACATTCAGTACACAGTCCTCCCATTCGGGCAGCTCTGTCCCCTCGTGACTCTATGCAGTCTATCGAGGCAGCCCTTGCGCCACTCAGACAGCACGGGGTTCGCATCCTGAACTACTTCGATGACTGGCTCATACTGGGTCACTCTCGTGAGCAGGTGTGCGGACACAGAGTCCAAGTGCTCCGGCACTTAGCCCGTCTGGGCCTTCGGGTCAACTGTGAGAAGAGCGACTCTTCCCCGTGCAGAGGATCTCTTTTCTCAGTATGGTTTCCGACTCGGTCGCCATGTGCGTGCTGCTTACCAGCGAGCGCACGCAGTCACTGCTGACTTGCCTTCGTTAATTCGAGAGCAAGAGTGCCGTTCCACTGAAGTTTTTTTCAGAGGCTCCTGGGGCATATGGCATCTGCAGCCGCGTTGACGCCGCTTGGATTGCTTCATATGAGACTGCTTCAGCTTTGGCTTCGTGATCGAGTCCCGAGATGGCATTCGGGGCACGCTTCGGGTCCCAGTGACTCGGGCCTGCCTGCAGACCCTCATCCCATGGCTGAACCTCATTTCGTTTTCGGTTGATGAAGCGTGCCTGGAATTCGGGCCGGCTAACTCTCACGTGATCCTGAGACCCCGGCCTGGATATGTGCCCAAGGTTCCCACCACTCCGTTCAGTGAGTCAGGTGGTGAACCTGCAAGCGCTGCCCATGGAGGGGGCAGACCCAGCCTTGGCATTGCTCTGTCCAGTACGCGCTCTCCGCGCTTACGTAGACAGGACGCAATGTTTCAGGACCTCAGACCAGCTCTTTGTCTGTTATGGTGGAGAGCGTAAGGGAAGAGCTCTCTCAAAGCAAAGGCTGTCTCACTGGATAGTGGACACCATTGTTTTGGCTTACCAGCAGCAAGGTCGACCATGTCCCCTTGGGGTTCGGGCCCACTCCACTCGGAGTGTGGCCTCCTCTTGGGCTTTAGCGCATGGCGCCTCGCTAACAGACATCTGCAGAGCTGCAGGCTGGGCGACACCTAACGCATTCACCAGATTCTACAATCTCCGTGTGGAGCCAGTGTCCAACTATGTACTCGCCCCCCGAGGGGCCGGTAATGGGCAAGGCTCAGGTGTCTTCGCTTGCTCGCCATTCCACTCCACGGACTGGATACGTGCGATATTCTCCTCAGGTGAGCTTCCCGAAAGCCCTGAGTTCCTCCAGCACTATTTTACGTCGACACCAGTGTGTCTGCCCTCTAGCGAGCCCAGACCCTCGTGCCCGGCCAGGTACCCCGTGTGCATGGTTCCCCTCCGGCGACCCCCACACGTGTATTTCCACCGTAAGCCTCCTCAGTGAGCAGGTGTCTTTCCCTTGGCAAGTCCCTGCCACCCCTAGGGTTAAAAATCCACCTTCGTCTGGTACCCTAGAGCTTTCCCATATGCAGCCCTTAGCGGGTCATATGTGTACTCTCTAAGTCCTCCCTTCGTGTAGGCATCTTTGCATATCTCCACTGGAATATGCTTCCCAGTGTACCTTGGTATTCCTGTGATAAGTGGGAGTCCTTCGTCCGTACTAGTCTTACGACAGGGTACTCACACTTACGTAGGGCACTGGAAGACAGCTGAGTGGCGTGATTATATTGGGACCTCCATTCGTTAGTCACTAACATTACGTCGTAGTGACTGAACGAAAGGGAACGTCTCGGTTACGGATGTAACCCTCGTTCCCTGAGGAGGGAACGGAGACATAACGTCCCTTTGCCACATCCGCTGTACTGCTGGAAAGGCCGGGAGTTCAGTCTTGGCTCCTCAGCAGGTAACATAATGCGATATTGCCACGTACTTCCTTTTATACTCAATCTGAAAACGCACCCTGACAGGTCAGTAAACATGTTTAGCGCATTGACCATCTACCATTAGCTTGCTTCTTGCTTTAGCTACTACCTAACATTACGGGAGGTTAACTCGGACTGTTTTCTTTATGAAATATAAATGAGCATTTGTTTAATGTTAACCCTTGTTGTCCTACAGACCCGTTTTCAAAAAGTGGGGAAAAAACGTTTTTAAAAGTGTGTGTATGTGTGTGTGTTCTTGTATATGGTTTATGAGGACACAAATGTGTATAATGACATGGGTATTAAAATAAAACGTAATCGTGGTTCATAATCCAAACTGCTTAAAAAACGTACTAAATGGTGTTTTTTTGAAATTCAAAAAAGGCCAAAAGTTTTCTGTGATTGGTAGGTTTAGGGGTAACGTTAGGGTTAGTGTAGGTGGATAGATTATACCATTTGTTCATTAGTAAAACCATTACGTCTATGGAGAGTCCCCGTAAACCGTGTGTGTGTGTGTGTGTGTGTGTGTGTGTGTGTGTGTGTGTGTGTGTGTGTGTGTGTGTGTGTGTGTGTGTGTGTGTGTGTGTGTGTGTGTGTGTGTGTGTGTGTGTGTGTGTGTGTGCTTGTTTATATGATTTATGAGGACACAAATTTGTATAATGACATGGGTATTACACTGGTATTACAACATCAAGGTGGTTTATGAGGACATTTCAAATGTCCCCGTAAATCAAATCACTTTAAAAACATATTAAACAATGTTTTATTAAAAATGTAAAAATGCAGAATGTCTGCAGAATGTCAGAATGTCTCCTGTGAGGGTTAGGTTTAGGGGTAGGGGCAGTGTAGGGGGATAGAATATACAGTTTATACAGCATAAAAACCATTACGTCTATGGAGAGTCCTCATAATGCTGTTGCACCAACATTGTTAGCTATTAGATAAGCATCTTACTCATATTGTCTTTTCATATTCATTGATCGACATCTGCCGGTTTAATGAGTTCAACAAAGCAAAGAAAGGGGCCAGTGCACAGGGACAGAGCAGCATTGATTCATTCTTAAGCCAGAAAAGAGGTGTGCAGCTATACAGCCAGGGGCATCCCAGACAGAAGGCCATTACTGAATCCATAATACAATACCTCGTCATTTCATGCAACCTACCGCTGTCTTTGATTGACAAGCCAAGCTTCAGGAATTTTATGTCAGTGGTAGATGAGAGATACTGCCCAGTAAGTCGAAGCACCGTAACTAGACATCTGAGTGAGCTAGTAGCAGAAAAAGAGTCCAAGATAAAATGTAAACTACATGTGTGGCTTTCTTAGGGGTAACAGCCCACTTCATGGAAATGGAGAAGAAAGACTGCCCAAGAAGACTGCAGACAGTTCTCCTAAGTTGTGAACGATTCACTGGGTCACACACTGGAGAGAGAATAAGTGAGAAATTTGAGGAGATATGTGACAACTTTAATATAAAACATAAATTGGATTACATCATCTGTGATAATGCCTCAAATATGAAAAAAGCCTTCACAGTTTGTTTCCCTTCTGCTAAAACTGACAATGAAGATGATGATGATGATGATGATGATGATGATGATGATGATGATGATGATGACGAAGATGAGCTGGGAAACAGCTGCATGTGGGAGGAAGTAAGTGAGGATGATGTGGAATCCATCCAGAACAGCTGTCGGCAAGAGAGTAATAAAGGGTACGTTGTGTCACTTTTGAGTGATTTACGACCCCTAATTAACATTCCACCGGACTGGACACCTGTTCTGGACACCTGTTCCGGACACCTGTTCTGGACACCTGTTTTGGCCACTTGTTTTGGTTGTGTGTTTTGACCCCTACTGTTTTATTATCCACCCCCCTTGCTATTCAAAGGTATTTATGACTGTTTGGGGACTTTTGTGTGTTTTTGTAAAAAAGATTGAAACTGATCAAAGAATGTTTAAAAACAAATGTGCTTGAATAAAATGTCAGACATTGTGTTTGTATAACAATGACAAGATCAGGTAATAGTTTTAGGTTTTTTATTAAGCAAAGATAGTACTTTACATACATTTGAGCTTTGAGAGATTTAAAACATTTAATACATTTAAAGCATTTAAAAAACGATGTAGTTAATACAATGCATGGGTTTCAAGACGAAAACATGTAAAAACAAGTTAAAGTGTTTTCTTTCACATAAAACTTTGTAAAAAAGTTCAATCATTTAAAATGTTTTCATATAAAAGCAATTTAGAGAATATATGGTTTGTAAAGAAAGAGTAATCAATGTATTCAAACAAGTATAGGCATTAAGCATATCATGGAAATGTGGTTAAAACCACATGAAACAAATAATGTTAAAGTTTTTCTAGAGTTTTAGTCAAAAAAATGATCTCTTACGGACTAAGAAGTGAACGCGTCCTTCCCGATCGACGACAGAAACAGACTGTAAGCTTGCTGAGGCTTCGCGCGGCCTCCCTCAGCTCCGCCCCTAACACTCCCCCTCGGCGCAGAACAGAAGTTAAAAACAAATAAATAAATAAAAGCAAAATGAATAATATTAAGTTGTTTCACATTACAATTACTGTTATTTTTTTTTTAGTTTAGTTAAAAACAAATGTCTCTTACGGAACACCATGCAAACACGTCCTTTCTCCCAGGCGATGAAGCATGAATGGGCTCTTTGGTTGTGTGTAAACCCGCCCCCAGACCCCGCCCCTAACACTATCCCCTCGGCTCAGAAGAACACACCTCCCCAGCCCATACACGCGTGAAGATTTAAATAACGGTAAAATAATTAAACAAATGACTTTTATAAACAGTATTAGTTTTAACATTTTGTTTAGTTCATAGTTTTATTTAGTTATTCTCTCTTAGCCCTTTCAACTCTAACAGCCTCTAACACACACACACACACACACACACACACACACACACACACACACACACACACACACACACACACACACACACACACACACACACACACACACACACACACAGAGAGAGAGATGTAGATTTAAATGTTGGCAAAATAATGAAATAACATTTATAAAAATAATAGTAGCTTTAACAAAGTTTTTTTTACTTTAAAAAAAAGAAAACAGTTTAAACTGTTCAAAACTGGGCTTTAAACATTAAAAGCACGAAACATAGGTAAACATGGCGATCATCATGGTGATTTTTATTAAAGAAAGTTTTTCTTACATTTGAAGAAAGTTTTTACATGCATGTTACATTTCCCACACACTAATTTAAAACTTTAAAGCGATGCGGATTGTTAAAAACTAAAAATGTAGTATTCTGGCATTGTAAAATGTTATCAGAAACAGTAAATTGTGTTTCTGAAATAGTATAAAACTATTTGATTTTAAAATTGTAAAAATGTGAAACAAGGTTTTGAGATTAAACACTGGATTCAGGGGTTGTTTTTATTTAAAAATCTTACCCCATACAGTTGGGGTGGTAGCCTAGACAGTGTGATCAAGGGGGGTTTTATTAAAGAAAGTTTATATTGACTACATACGATTGAAGAACATTCCCCACACACACACATGACACTTTCACATACAACTAAAACTTTAAAGCGATACATATAGTTAAAAACAAAAACATACTATTCAGGCATTGTAAACTGTTATCAGAAACAGTAAAATGATTTTCTGAAACGCTTTAAAAATGTAAAATTGTGAAACAGGTTTTTGAGTTTCAATACCGATTCAGGTTTTCTTTAAATTAAAAATCTTATACATTTGTCTCCAAACAGTACGATCAACGTTTTTTTTATTAAAGAACATTTTTATTAACTACATACATTTGAAGAAAGTTTTTCACACACACACACACACACACACACACACACACACACACACACACACACACACACACACACACACACACACACACACACACACACACACACACACACACACACACACACACACACACCCACACACACACACACACACACACACACACACACACACACACACACACACGTAACATTTTCATATATAACTTTAAAACTTCAAAGTGATGCAGACCTTTAAATACAAAAACGTAATATATTCAGGCATTTATCAGAAAAGTAAAATGTGTTTCTGAAGCAGTACAAACCTATATGCTTTTAAAATGATAAAATGTTTTAGATTAAACGCTGGATTCAGGGGTTGTTTTTATTAAAAATATTTTCCTATACATCTTGTGTGGTAAACATTGCAAAGTTTTTCTTACATTTGAAATTTTTTTTACACACGTGTAACATTTTCACATATAACTTTAAAACTTTAAAGTGATGCAGATCTTTAAAAATGTAGTAGGCATATTTAGGCATTGTAAAATTTTATCAGAAAAAAGTCAAATGTATTCTGAAACAGTATAAAACTAAATGTTTTTAAAATGTGAAACTTTTGAGGTTAAACACGGCAATCAGGGTTGTTTTTGTTAAAAAATCTTTAGGCCTACATTTGAAGAGTCATTCCCCATTAAAACATTAAACAACATTAAAAATGCTAAAAACAGAAAAGTAAAGACAGAGTTGAAATGTTCTGTTACCCATGAAAGATACCAGATGAAAAGATGCACGAGTAAGTTACTGTAAGTGACCATTACAATGCGAAAGCATTAAACACATCACGCAACAGTAGTTTACATTTGTCCAACAAGCAGTTTTTAACATTTAACATCAAATAGCTTAATCTGTTCTGTTTGAAACGTCATCACACACAAATGACAAACATTTGAAATGAGGATAGAACTGGTGTGTATCTCCCCGACCAAAGGAAATGTAGGCCAACGCAAAGACACACACCAGGGGTGTAGATTTAAACTTTGGTAAAAGAATTAAACCAAATATTGTTTTAAACTTAATTTTATTTTATTTAGTTATTTACTCATTCTTTGATCTTTCACACCCCCCACCACACACACCACACACCCTCACACCCACACACACACACACACAAATCACACACCCACACAGACAGTTGAACGTCTAAACTTTTACGACATCTTACAGAATGTAAATACTTTGTATCATGCTGTTTTGTATAACGAGAAAGGATGTTTGGTCGCGACGTAGAATCAGTAAGGTGTCAAAGGCTGTAAAACACGTTCTAAAGATGTTTTGCGATGTTTTACAACACAGCTCTGGTAAATCTGCAAGGGTCTGGCATCGTGAACTCTAGATGGCATTGTGACCTTTGGTTGGCATTGCAAACCTTTACATATAGCCAATATAAAATTTAGGTTTCTCTCAAGAAATTGATAAAACATTATAAAAACATTAATGCAACTTATGCTTGACCAAGTACGGTTATTTTACTAAAACAAGTCAAAACGTAGGATTTTTCACTTACATCCACAGTTATTTTTCCCCCAGTTAGCCATATAGTTATTCCTTTATTTCTGTATTTTTCAAAACTAAAACCATGATGCTCTAAAGCATGGATTCCAATTAAATAATCCAAAGTCAATTTAAACATTTATACATGTTTGTGTGTCACAAAAGCAGAAAACCTACATTTAAAATTAATTTCATTGAGTGTTCAACAGCCACAGGGATTACCACATGATTACCCAATTGTTGGGCTAATATCTTTGTGCGTATTTTTACACACATACATATTTTGTCAGGGATATGTCACAACGCTGTGATGCAAAGTACCACACTCTTGTAAAGGCTGAGATAACTTTCAAACATAAACTCTACACAGGAATTATGTGTATCTAGAATATCCATGTAAAATTCAAAAGACTAAATAACTAAGGGGGGGCACAGCACATTTTGTGAAGTGCCAATTATAATAAGCACACAAAATCCATTTGTGAGTAGTTTTGGAAATGTGTTTTTTTTTTTTTTGCAATTGTTTTGTAAATTACGTTTTTTGTCAAGTTAGACAAGTTTTTTAAGTCATCTTGAAAAGATGAAAAGCAGACGACACTGTTCACATTTATGTGTTGGACTGTATGTGTTTTAGGTGAAGACTCTTTTTGAGAGCTGTCAACATTCAATGTTTATTGGAATAAATTAAATAAAAACTAAAGAATTTAATTTGAATAGTTTTTCTGTTTGAGAAGGTTTGATCAAATTGACATTTTAGTGCAACTTTACAGCTATCTATGTTGTGGGGTTGCATGAAGCATCAACACAAATTAATTTGTGTATTTTACACTTAAAACAATTACAAGTAACTGAATCACATCTGACTATTGTACTGAACGCTACACATTAATTAAAGTTTGAGGTTGTTAAACAAAGGTACAACTCTGGTAAAACCTGTAGAAAAAATTAGAGTGTACAACACACCATCTAAATTCAAGACCCCCCAATAACAAATACACCATACAAGACAAGCACTGTTTATAATGCATACAGAAAATCCATTTATGAGCAATTTGCTAGTTTGTTACAAGTTTGTAAATATGGATTTACAAATGATTTTTTTACTCCACTATGATTTAGCCACCATGTCCAGATTGCATAACACTGTTCACATTTCTCTGTTTGCTGGAGTGAGTTCTGTTTTAGGTGAAGACGCTTCTCTGGATGTTGTCAACAAAGAGTTGTGAGTTCAAGCTATTCCTCACATGGGAAACGTGTGTTGAACGTAGACCTTTCATTTAAGAAACTTTTAAGATTGAACTTTCTCTTTTGACAAACCAGCATTTCAAATATAATTTTTTTCCTAAGGTGTTTAATGTACGCAAAATGGCTTCTTTCAACATCCTACTTGATATTAAAGATTATAGTATTTTCAACTATTATCACCATCTTACCATCATCATCATCATCATCATCATCATGCAAATAAAACTACTATATGTGCTAAAAATCTTTGCACATTTTTGCTCTTCTGTGGGGTTTGTTAGATAAACAAGGCAACTATGTAATACTAATACATTTAAGAACTATAATGCTCCACACTCTTTTAAAGACTATGGATAAGATTCAAACATAATCTTTATACAGAAATTAGGTTTGCACAAAAGTATATTTAAGAGAGCAACTTACTAAAAATAAATAGCATGAACCATTTAAAATGAATACAGAAATCTTCTTGTGAAAGTTTATGTTGATTTGTAAGTGACCCTTTTCCTCTAGTCGATGACGATGTTCGCATCGCACTGAGCATGGTCAAACATGTTATCATCATAGGAATTAATTAAAAACACATGAACAATGACAGTCCTTCTACATGAGAGTGTTTAAGACTAAACAAATTATATTTCTTTTAGGACATCTTTCTGGTTTGTCTATGATGTGGACATGACACCTCAACATGACAAAGTGAGTCTTTCTGTCCTTCTGTTACAACTACACAACTAATACATTTCTAACTATTATCCTTAAAGCTGTGTACATTTATTTTGTGTACGTCTCTAAACAACGGCTAGGTAAATTAATTACAGTTGATAGGTAGACATTTTAGGTGAAACATTTATTTTTTTCTTCCCCTGATCCACACCAATACTGTAACACCAGTGTTTTAGGTGTCTGTCTATTAGGTCTTGTCCAAAAAACGTTTTATGTTTTAATATTTTGTTTTCTTTATATAAAAAATGCTAAACATATGGTAAGCAGTTTTTGTACTCATCAGCAAAATAACAAAATGTTTTTAACATATCGTACATTTCAATAGTTAGCTAGCAACTGCAAGTGATATAATTTACAGTAATGTGAAACAAACTCAGTCACATCAGAGTTGGGTTCTTTATATTAAACAGTTAGTGCCCACAGCATGTTTATCAGTGCTTTCATGCTTAACAAAGTTTACACAAGTGACAAAGTTTTCATTGTAGTATACTGACTCTGAAACCAAAAATGTTATGCGTGTGACAGTTTGGAGACATCTGTGTTTCATGCATCTTAGATTTTGTTTGCATTTCTCCTCAAACACACTGCTTTGGAAACTGTTTACCAATTTTAACATCACCATTCTCAATGTAATGTGTGTGTGTGTGTGTGTGTGTGTGTGTGTGTGTGTGTGTGTGTGTGTGTGTGTGTGTGTGTGTGTGTGTGTGTGTGTGTGTGTGTGTGTGTGTGTGTGTGTGTGTGTGTGTGTGTGTGTGTGTGTTTTCCTTACACCTTAACATAAATATTTTTTCATGTAAAACACCTATGTAGCGTTTGAACTCATTTAAGATCATTATTTTATTATTCAGATAATTATTATTTTTATTATGATTATTTATTTATTTATTTTATTTGTATTTTGAACCAGTCTAATTAATCATTTGCTGAATCCTTTGCTGAATAATCTCACTTAAGTGCATCTTAAGTGTATTAAAAGCAGCTGTTGTTTAATGAATATTCAAGGTGTCGCATCCTTAAATCCCTACCGCTGAAATCTGTATTTAAAGACGTTTTATGCAATATGTACGTTACATTTAATTTACTCAATATATTTTAATGTGCTAAAGGTCTGAACTTTACCATCTCTTTAAATTTGGTAAAAAACTTAAAGCCTACACAAAATTAAATGCATCCTTATGGATCTTATTGTGAACACCATGTAATCTTTAATCAAGATATGTTAACTAAATCTTTTGGTGAAATTAATAGACATCTCTCTGGTGACATATGCAGAACTTCTCCATGATGCTATGTTTCATTGCGGCTTTAATCCTATATAGTATTTATGACTTCCTGATGATCACCCCCCTGTACACCACACTCCAGTGGGGGAGGGCTGATCAATCAGGCATCCTGATAATCTCACAGAGATACACAGAGCTCAGTTGATTCTTAACCGAGTTGTCCTATCTGGTCAGTGGGCTCTACTACCAATATCAGGTTTGACAGCGTGTGCTACTCCTGCGCTACTGCAACATCTTGGTTGAAGGAACATTGTCTGTTGTTACATGGACTGCCAAAGTCATCTTGTTTGTCTGAGCGAGCCTCATGCAAACAGAGCTTCTTCAACTAATAACAAAATAAAAATATAAAATAAATAAATAAATAATCATAATAAAAATAATAATTATCTGAATAATAAAATAATGATCTTAAATGAGTTCAAACGCTACATAGGTGTTTTACATGAAAAAATATTTATGTTAAGGTGTAAGGAAAACACACACACACACACACACACACACACACACACACACACACACACACACACACACACACACACACACACACACACACACACACACACACACACACACACACACACACACACACACACACACACACACACACACACACACACACACACACACACACACATTACATTGAGAATGGTGATGTTAAAATTGGTAAACAGTTTCCAAAGCAGTGTGTTTGAGGAGAAATGCAAACAAAATCTAAGATGCATGAAACACAGATGTCTCCAAACTGTCACACGCATAACATTTTTGGTTTCAGAGTCAGTATACTACAATGAAAACTTTGTCACTTGTGTAAACTTTGTTAAGCATGAAAGCACTGATAAACATGCTGTGGGCACTAACTGTTTAATATAAAGAACCCAACTCTGATGTGACTGAGTTTGTTTCACATTACTGTAAATTATATCACTTGCAGTTGCTAGCTAACTATTGAAATGTACGATATGTTAAAAACATTTTGTTATTTTGCTGATGAGTACAAAAACTGCTTACCATATGTTTAGCATTTTTTATATAAAGAAAACAAAATATTAAAACATAAAACGTTTTTTGGACAAGACCTAATAGACAGACACCTAAAACACTGGTGTTACAGTATTGGTGTGGATCAGGGGAAGAAAAAAATAAATGTTTCACCTAAAATGTCTACCTATCAACTGTAATTAATTTACCTAGCCGTTGTTTAGAGACGTACACAAAATAAATGTACACAGCTTTAAGGATAATAGTTAGAAATGTATTAGTTGTGTAGTTGTAACAGAAGGACAGAAAGACTCACTTTGTCATGTTGAGGTGTCATGTCCACATCATAGACAAACCAGAAAGATGTCCTAAAAGAAATATAATTTGTTTAGTCTTAAACACTCTCATGTAGAAGGACTGTCATTGTTCATGTGTTTTTAATTAATTCCTATGATGATAACATGTTTGACCATGCTCAGTGCGATGCGAACATCGTCATCGACTAGAGGAAAAGGGTCACTTACAAATCAACATAAACTTTCACAAGAAGATTTCTGTATTCATTTTAAATGGTTCATGCTATTTATTTTTAGTAAGTTGCTCTCTTAAATATACTTTTGTGCAAACCTAATTTCTGTATAAAGATTATGTTTGAATCTTATCCATAGTCTTTAAAAGAGTGTGGAGCATTATAGTTCTTAAATGTATTAGTATTACATAGTTGCCTTGTTTATCTAACAAACCCCACAGAAGAGCAAAAATGTGCAAAGATTTTTAGCACATATAGTAGTTTTATTTGCATGATGATGATGATGATGATGATGATGGTAAGATGGTGATAATAGTTGAAAATACTATAATCTTTAATATCAAGTAGGATGTTGAAAGAAGCCATTTTGCGTACATTAAACACCTTAGGAAAAAAATTATATTTGAAATGCTGGTTTGTCAAAAGAGAAAGTTCAATCTTAAAAGTTTCTTAAATGAAAGGTCTACGTTCAACACACGTTTCCCATGTGAGGAATAGCTTGAACTCACAACTCTTTGTTGACAACATCCAGAGAAGCGTCTTCACCTAAAACAGAACTCACTCCAGCAAACAGAGAAATGTGAACAGTGTTATGCAATCTGGACATGGTGGCTAAATCATAGTGGAGTAAAAAAATCATTTGTAAATCCATATTTACAAACTTGTAACAAACTAGCAAATTGCTCATAAATGGATTTTCTGTATGCATTATAAACAGTGCTTGTCTTGTATGGTGTATTTGTTATTGGGGGGTCTTGAATTTAGATGGTGTGTTGTACACTCTAATTTTTTCTACAGGTTTTACCAGAGTTGTACCTTTGTTTAACAACCTCAAACTTTAATTAATGTGTAGCGTTCAGTACAATAGTCAGATGTGATTCAGTTACTTGTAATTGTTTTAAGTGTAAAATACACAAATTAATTTGTGTTGATGCTTCATGCAACCCCACAACATAGATAGCTGTAAAGTTGCACTAAAATGTCAATTTGATCAAACCTTCTCAAACAGAAAAACTATTCAAATTAAATTCTTTAGTTTTTATTTAATTTATTCCAATAAACATTGAATGTTGACAGCTCTCAAAAAGAGTCTTCACCTAAAACACATACAGTCCAACACATAAATGTGAACAGTGTCGTCTGCTTTTCATCTTTTCAAGATGACTTAAAAAACTTGTCTAACTTGACAAAAAACGTAATTTACAAAACAATTGCAAAAAAAAAAAAAACACATTTCCAAAACTACTCACAAATGGATTTTGTGTGCTTATTATAATTGGCACTTCACAAAATGTGCTGTGCCCCCCCTTAGTTATTTAGTCTTTTGAATTTTACATGGATATTCTAGATACACATAATTCCTGTGTAGAGTTTATGTTTGAAAGTTATCTCAGCCTTTACAAGAGTGTGGTACTTTGCATCACAGCGTTGTGACATATCCCTGACAAAATATGTATGTGTGTAAAAATACGCACAAAGATATTAGCCCAACAATTGGGTAATCATGTGGTAATCCCTGTGGCTGTTGAACACTCAATGAAATTAATTTTAAATGTAGGTTTTCTGCTTTTGTGACACACAAACATGTATAAATGTTTAAATTGACTTTGGATTATTTAATTGGAATCCATGCTTTAGAGCATCATGGTTTTAGTTTTGAAAAATACAGAAATAAAGGAATAACTATATGGCTAACTGGGGGAAAAATAACTGTGGATGTAAGTGAAAAATCCTACGTTTTGACTTGTTTTAGTAAAATAACCGTACTTGGTCAAGCATAAGTTGCATTAATGTTTTTATAATGTTTTATCAATTTCTTGAGAGAAACCTAAATTTTATATTGGCTATATGTAAAGGTTTGCAATGCCAACCAAAGGTCACAATGCCATCTAGAGTTCACGATGCCAGACCCTTGCAGATTTACCAGAGCTGTGTTGTAAAACATCGCAAAACATCTTTAGAACGTGTTTTACAGCCTTTGACACCTTACTGATTCTACGTCGCGACCAAACATCCTTTCTCGTTATACAAAACAGCATGATACAAAGTATTTACATTCTGTAAGATGTCGTAAAAGTTTAGACGTTCAACTGTCTGTGTGGGTGTGAGGGTGTGTGATTTGTGTGTGTGTGTGTGTGGGTGTGAGGGTGTGTGGTGTGTGTGGTGGGGGGTGTGAAAGATCAAAGAATGAGTAAATAACTAAATAAAATAAAATTAAGTTTAAAACAATATTTGGTTTAATTCTTTTACCAAAGTTTAAATCTACACCCCTGGTGTGTGTCTTTGCGTTGGCCTACATTTCCTTTGGTCGGGGAGATACACACCAGTTCTATCCTCATTTCAAATGTTTGTCATTTGTGTGTGATGACGTTTCAAACAGAACAGATTAAGCTATTTGATGTTAAATGTTAAAAACTGCTTGTTGGACAAATGTAAACTACTGTTGCGTGATGTGTTTAATGCTTTCGCATTGTAATGGTCACTTACAGTAACTTACTCGTGCATCTTTTCATCTGGTATCTTTCATGGGTAACAGAACATTTCAACTCTGTCTTTACTTTTCTGTTTTTAGCATTTTTAATGTTGTTTAATGTTTTAATGGGGAATGACTCTTCAAATGTAGGCCTAAAGATTTTTTAACAAAAACAACCCTGATTGCCGTGTTTAACCTCAAAAGTTTCACATTTTAAAAACATTTAGTTTTATACTGTTTCAGAATACATTTGACTTTTTTCTGATAAAATTTTACAATGCCTAAATATGCCTACTACATTTTTAAAGATCTGCATCACTTTAAAGTTTTAAAGTTATATGTGAAAATGTTACACGTGTGTAAAAAAAATTTCAAATGTAAGAAAAACTTTGCAATGTTTACCACACAAGATGTATAGGAAAATATTTTTAATAAAAACAACCCCTGAATCCAGCGTTTAATCTAAAACATTTTATCATTTTAAAAGCATATAGGTTTGTACTGCTTCAGAAACACATTTTACTTTTCTGATAAATGCCTGAATATATTACGTTTTTGTATTTAAAGGTCTGCATCACTTTGAAGTTTTAAAGTTATATATGAAAATGTTACGTGTGTGTGTGTGTGTGTGTGTGTGTGTGTGTGTGTGTGTGTGTGTGTGTGTGTGTGTGTGTGTGTGTGTGTGTGAAAAACTTTCTTCAAATGTATGTAGTTAATAAAAATGTTCTTTAATAAAAAAAACGTTGATCGTACTGTTTGGAGACAAATGTATAAGATTTTTAATTTAAAGAAAACCTGAATCGGTATTGAAACTCAAAAACCTGTTTCACAATTTTACATTTTTAAAGCGTTTCAGAAAATCATTTTACTGTTTCTGATAACAGTTTACAATGCCTGAATAGTATGTTTTTGTTTTTAACTATATGTATCGCTTTAAAGTTTTAGTTGTATGTGAAAGTGTCATGTGTGTGTGTGGGGAATGTTCTTCAATCGTATGTAGTCAATATAAACTTTCTTTAATAAAACCCCCCTTGATCACACTGTCTAGGCTACCACCCCAACTGTATGGGGTAAGATTTTTAAATAAAAACAACCCCTGAATCCAGTGTTTAATCTCAAAACCTTGTTTCACATTTTTACAATTTTAAAATCAAATAGTTTTATACTATTTCAGAAACACAATTTACTGTTTCTGATAACATTTTACAATGCCAGAATACTACATTTTTAGTTTTTAACAATCCGCATCGCTTTAAAGTTTTAAATTAGTGTGTGGGAAATGTAACATGCATGTAAAAACTTTCTTCAAATGTAAGAAAAACTTTCTTTAATAAAAATCACCATGATGATCGCCATGTTTACCTATGTTTCGCGCTTTTAATGTTTAAAGCCCAGTTTTGAACAGTTTAAACTGTTTTCTTTTTTTTAAAGTAAAAAAAACTTTGTTAAAGCTACTATTATTTTTATAAATGTTATTTCATTATTTTGCCAACATTTAAATCTACATCTCTCTCTCTCTGTGTGTGTGTGTGTGTGTGTGTGTGTGTGTGTGTGTGTGTGTGTGTGTGTGTGTGTGTGTGTGTGTGTGTGTGTGTGTGTGTGTGTGTGTGTTAGAGGCTGTTAGAGTTGAAAGGGCTAAGAGAGAATAACTAAATAAAACTATGAACTAAACAAAATGTTAAAACTAATACTGTTTATAAAAGTCATTTGTTTAATTATTTTACCGTTATTTAAATCTTCACGCGTGTATGGGCTGGGGAGGTGTGTTCTTCTGAGCCGAGGGGATAGTGTTAGGGGCGGGGTCTGGGGGCGGGTTTACACACAACCAAAGAGCCCATTCATGCTTCATCGCCTGGGAGAAAGGACGTGTTTGCATGGTGTTCCGTAAGAGACATTTGTTTTTACCTAAACTAAAAAAAAAATAACAGTAATTGTAATGTGAAACAACTTAATATTATTCATTTTGCTTTTATTTATTTATTTGTTTTTAACTTCTGTTCTGCGCCGAGGGGGAGTGTTAGGGGCGGAGCTGAGGGAGGCCGCGCGAAGCCTCAGCAAGCTTACAGTCTGTTTCTGTCGTCGATCGGGAAGGACGCGTTCACTTCTTAGTCCGTAAGAGATCATTTTTTTGACTAAA
Organism: Romanogobio albipinnatus; assembly: GCA_023566225.1. NCBI lineage: Eukaryota > Metazoa > Chordata > Actinopteri > Cypriniformes > Gobionidae > Romanogobio > Romanogobio albipinnatus. Next base: position 40,198,588 of record CM042255.1, on the reverse strand, counting down.
ACTCTAGAAAAACTTTAACATTATTTGTTTCATGTGGTTTTAACCACATTTCCATGATATGCTTAATGCCTATACTTGTTTGAATACATTGATTACTCTTTCTTTACAAACCATATATTCTCTAAATTGCTTTTATATGAAAACATTTTAAATGATTGAACTTTTTTACAAAGTTTTATGTGAAAGAAAACACTTTAACTTGTTTTTACATGTTTTCGTCTTGAAACCCATGCATTGTATTAACTACATCGTTTTTTAAATGCTTTAAATGTATTAAATGTTTTAAATCTCTCAAAGCTCAAATGTATGTAAAGTACTATCTTTGCTTAATAAAAAACCTAAAACTATTACCTGATCTTGTCATTGTTATACAAACACAATGTCTGACATTTTATTCAAGCACATTTGTTTTTAAACATTCTTTGATCAGTTTCAATCTTTTTTACAAAAACACACAAAAGTCCCCAAACAGTCATAAATACCTTTGAATAGCAAGGGGGGTGGATAATAAAACAGTAGGGGTCAAAACACACAACCAAAACAAGTGGCCAAAACAGGTGTCCAGAACAGGTGTCCGGAACAGGTGTCCAGAACAGGTGTCCAGTCCGGTGGAATGTTAATTAGGGGTCGTAAATCACTCAAAAGTGACACAACGTACCCTTTATTACTCTCTTCGGCAGCAGCGGCTGAAGTGCTTTGCACATTCATTGCAGCTTGTTGTAAGAGATGGACTAAATGAGACAAAAATTCTGAACAGTGCAATGGCAAAAGTGACAAAATTTTGCAGTTTACTCCATTCTACTTGTAGACTGAAGGAAGCATTTGAGGCAGAGTATGGAGCAAACCGAAGCATCCCCTCAGCTGTGTCCACACAATGGAACACAACTCTTCGCCTTGTGGAGAAAGTCACTGACCTGGATCCCCAAAGCCTAAATCTCTCCTGGAAGCCCAAGGACATAAAGGTCTGTGCTTATCAGCCAGAGAATGGAGTCAACTCAAAGAGCTTGTGGACATTTTAGCCCCATTTCTGCAAGCAACAGACCTTACACAAGGAGAGAAGGTGGTGACTGTCAGTGCGGCTCTCCCTTGTGTACTCTCACTCAACAGCCACCCCATCCATATGCTGAATGCATCTCGTCATCTGGTTGGCTTAGTGAAAGCACTGCAGAAGTCACTCCAACGCCGTTTTCAGGGGATGTTTGCAAAAATTAATGTCAGAATGGAAGAAACAGCACAACCCCCCGTAGAGCTTCCATTTGTAGATAAGGTCTACATGTTGTCTGCACTACTGGACCCATCATTCTGCCTCTTTTGGCTAGAACAAGATGTCTTTGTAACAGATGCAGTCAAGAGTGAGGTGAAGGAGATGATGATAGGTAAGCGAATACTCATGAACAGATTTAAAAGATTATCATCAAATTATGCATCTAACATATTCAAATCTTGTCTTACTTTTTGATTCATAACTTAATCATCACCACTTTGCATTTAGTGTATTATCGTCATAATATTGTAACTTACCATCATTTTTGTGGAATATTTTCAGACCTTCTCTTGGTTGAGGCAGCAGTGGAGAAGATGAGGAGGAGCCACCAGTACCCACTAAAACTCCACTGCATTTTTCTGGCTACCGCAAGAAGAGTACCAAAAAAAAAGCAGACCATCACACATCCTGCAAAGATGAGGTCATTCGCTACATCCAGGTTTGCTCTGAAGAAGAAGTTGACTGTATGGATTTCTGGCAAAAGCATGCAAAGATCTTCCCAAGGCTTTATCTTGTGTCTATGAAACTGCTTGCAGTTCCTGCCACAAGTACACCGGTGGAAAGAGTATTTAGTCATGGAGGCCTTATAATGCGCCCTCACCGAGCCAGACTTAGTGCAAAGACACTGTCACACTTGATATTTTTTAAATGTAACCATTATGTTGCTTAAGACTTTTCTAGTTCTTAGGCCTAGTTCTAGTTCTGAAGGACACCTAGAAGCTAAAAATGTACTGTACCGTGCGTTCATGCTACAAGGCAAAATACAGATATTATCTTAAAAGCCATCGCCGTACATGATGCAACACTTATCATAACCAGAGACTTATTATAATAAAGAGACTTGAGACTTGACTTGGACTCTAGCCCAGAGACTTGAGACTTGACTTGGACTCTAGCTCAGAGACTTGAGACTTGACTTGGACTCTAGCTCAGAGACTTGTGAGCATCTCTGGTATCACCTCAAGACTGGACTATTGCAACTCTCTTTATGAATTATGTTTTTAAAATATACATGAGGTCACACTGTGACCATTGCGGTATGCGCAGAAAGAATGCATAGATGCGCCTTTCTGAAGATTCTGTTCATTTCTGAAACTCATTCCGCTCTGCCCCACGCGCTCAACCAAAAATGCCCTTTGTGACATATGCTGGTTCGAATATAGGCCTATCTGAAATAAGTAGCTATAGGGCTGTCCCAACTAATGTTTTTTTTCTAGTAGTTGTTCATTTAAGCCGTTGATCACGCGAAGAATCAACAATGTCAAAAATGTGATGTGCAGTCAAATGTCCCGTTGTGTTTGCTGTTTAAACGAGTGTTCTAACCGATATTCTTGTTGTGTGACTGCTGAAATTAAGTTGACCATTAGAAAGAAAAGCTGGACATTAGCTCACAAATAATATATATTGTTTAAATTGTTACTCCTTTTAGTTATTATTTTGTAATACACTGCGTAAAAACTTATGTTCTTTCTGTTCAGTTTCAGACCAGAGTCCAGAGAGGGCTCCAGCCCGTGACCAGAGTCCAGCAAGGGCTCGAGGCCATGACCCCATAGCTCTGCCCAATATTTTTTTTAGGGAGGCAGTAGGTACCTGGATAAGACCACGGAGGCCACGCCTATGTGGTCCCTTGAACTTCCTGAACTGCCATGGCTTACTGAACTTCCTGCACTGCAGGAGCAGCATCAAGTGTCTGAACTGCTCCACGGCCCAGGTCAGCCCATGCTCCCAGGCCCGTCGATTCCATGCTAGGGTCCATGTCCTGTCCCCCTGCCCCTCCCCTGTTCGGACTCCAGTCCACCACCCTCCTGGACTTTTTTTTTTTTGTTGGATCGTGGAGCGTCTGGAATCTGCTCTGTCACATGTGTCAAGTCAACTTTATTTATATAGTGCTTTTAACAATGCAGATTGTTTCATAGCAGCTTCACAGTGTTAAACAGGAAAATAATGCAACAGAATTTTATTCAGCCGTATAGCCATTCCGGCGAAAACGGTGATGTCATCAGTTCATTTAAATTATCATACAGTGATAGTGTTGGCTTTAGATCAGTAATTAGATCAGTAATTTAGTTTATATGGTTAATTTAGTTTAATAATTCGATTTATTTGGATATTTAGTTAAAAAATTTAGAAAAATGTAGTGTCCCCAACTGAGCAAGCCAAGCCTGTGTCTCTGTGCTCTGTGTCTGTCCTTGGACTTTTAAGTTGAAGTGTTTCCTGTGCTTTATTTTGTAGTTCTTTGTAGTTTTTCATGTTTATTAGTCTTCCCAGGTGTTTCCAATTTACCAAACCCCTTTATCTTGTTAAGCTTGTCTGCCTGTGTGTGTGTGTGTGTGCGTGCGTGTGCGTGTGCGTGGGGGTGGGGGGTTCACTTTGTGGTCTTTTGTCTGTCATTGTTTGCTGTTAACCTGTTCGTGTCTTGGTTGTTCCTGGATGTTCTTGTTTTATTTATGGAATAGTTTAATTAAAGTTGTGTGTGCAAGTAGTTTGCTCTACTATTTTATCCTGCATGTCATGTGTGGGGCTCCGTAAATTCTTGAATAGTCTACATTCTTTTTTGATTCCATCAATTTTTACAACTCATCTGATACCATCACGGTAGCATGGTGCAGCTATAATATTTTTTAAAGTATGACACTTATTTCTAAATAAATAAGATAAAATTGTACAAAAACTTTATTAGTTGTGAAAGCAAATGAAAATGACTAACTATAATCAGAGGCGGACAGTATTTTTACTCTGCTTAAGTACATTTTTCAAGTGTCTAAACTGTGACTTCACGACACTCCAAAGCATAATGTCATACGTTTTACTGCACTTCGTTCCATATTTAATATCATTTAACACTTACAGTAAAAATGTAGTACTGTATACTTTTACTGAAGTAAAAGTAATTCATTTACTCAAGTTTTATTTGAGTACAAGTAAGAAAGTATGCATTTTTAATGCAATTAAGTATTAAAGGTAAAAAAAACTATTTTATTTATGAAATGTAGTGCAGTAAAAAGTATGACATTATATAGTATGCTTTGAAATGTGGTGAAGTAAATGTTTTCCAAAGAAAAACACTGATAAAGTATACTTGAAAAATGTACTTAAGTAGAAAGTAAAAATACTTCATTGCCTCTGACAATAATGATAGATCAAGGTTTCAGTCACACTGGCTATTAAATTATAGCCTGGTTTTACCAGACTCTCGTACATTTCATTTGTACATAGAGTCTGGCCACTCTCCATTGACAAGCGTTTGCTTCCTTGAAGGCGGTAACTCTGTTGAAGTTTAAAACTATTGGATCTGCCAAGAGTCACTCTGGATCTGCATAACCAACCACTAACGTTTGGTCGTGACGTATGTCACGCGCCGTTTGCCTTTGATTCTCACATTAACTGTGCACACCACCTCAGTGTCAGTGATAAAACCTTGTGCATTCGGATTGTGATTTATTCACGGTGGAGAGGAGAGTTTTGTGATCGGAACGCGCTGCTCTCGTGGTGCATATCTCGTGCAATCATAACATGATTGTATATGCTGTAAATAAAATGTCATATGCTTGGTATGATAAGAATAAATGCTGCCGTAAAAACAGCCCAATTCAAATGTTTACGTGCTTTTCTTCTTTTATTTTTTGAGCGGTGATGAAATATTTTGCTCTTGAAAACACTTGCCAGCATTTAACGAAATACAAGTCTAGAAATGCAAATTACAGCGCACGCAACCGCACGGTGCTCTGCAGGGGTCTAAAAAGGATATAAACAGTGAATTTTGAAGTGTCATATTCTTGAAAACTCAGAGATGTGGATTCGGAGAGCAATTACATTACCACACGACCTTGGTGTTTGTCAAAAGCAGTCGGTAATTCAGCCTGGGTTTTTCTCGTGGGTGGGACGGCTTCAGCCAACTCCTTCACCACTAACGGAAAGAGGAAGAAGGTGGCGGGAACCGGCGAACGTTTAACAAATTTTAATCAAATAATAAACACAAAATGAAAGTAAAAGCGGCAGCCCCTCACGGACGACTGCCGTGCACATACATGACAAAACGTAAACAAAACACAACTTAAAATCCAGGCCTTGTCCTCTCTCATCCTTCACTGGTGTCTCTCGTCCTTATATGCCTCCGTGCTCCCTCATGAGAGGACTCGAGACCGGTGTGTCTCATTCTCAATCACGCACACCGATCTTGCTTGCTCGTTCACCTCCCCACACTCCGGCTTTAACTTCTGGACATTTGTCAGCGGTGCCACACACTCGCATCTTTCACCGCCGCCATTACTGAACTACAACTCAAACTAGCGCACAACATCAACGTCATCGCTCTCAGGCACTCCCTCTGTTCGCTGATTGGACTGGTAAGAAATTGTTCGGGCGAAAACCTAAGCATATACAGCAATCCCAGACGGAGTACTGAAAGTAAATGAAAATTGAGCGGAAGTACGTAGGAGGGCGGAGCCAGGCTAATTAAATTACTCATCAAGACATGAAATTACAAGTCACTTTTTATGCATATTGAACTGATGAGTTTGGTTATTGTATGTATCTGCTCTTAGATTAATTATATAATAATTCAGGGTTCTGAGTCTGGTAAATGAATTAAGCATGTAAGTGGTAAAGACTTCATACAGCCAGAATCTGTAACCAAAACACAACACAATCAATGCTTTAATTTACTGACTTTCGTACAAAACAAAACCCATCTGACAAAAAAACTGATTTCAGTCTCATAAACAGCTGTTAATTGTTAATATTTTCTTATTTCTTGGGCTTCACCTTTTTACTTTTCATTGTATAATACTGACTTTTCTGCCATGTGCACACATGTGTGTACATTACCGTTACAAAATGGTGCATCTCCAAGAAAAAGGATGCAAATTTGCTCAGTCCATGTGTTTGTGAGAATGTGTTTGTGAGCCTTTAGAGCAAATTAAAGACTGAAAGTATGATAAATACAGTGGGGAGAACAAGTATTTGATGCACTGCCGATTTTGCAGGTTTTCTCTAAGCATGTAGAAGTCTGTAATTTTTATTATATGTACTCTTCAACTGAGTGATGGAATCTATAAAAAAAATCCAGAAAATCACATTGCATGATTTTTAAGTAATTCATTTGCATTTTATTGCATGACAAGCAGTTGGAACATCAGAAAAGCAGAACTTAATATTTGGTACAGAAACCTTTGTTTGCAATCACAGAGATCATACGTTCCCTGTAGTTCTTGACCAGATTTGCACACACTGCAGCAGGGATTTTGGCCCACTCCTCCATACAGACCTTCTCCAGATCCTTCAGGTTCCGGGGCTGTCGCTGGACAATACGGACTTTCAGCTCCCTCCAAAGATTTTCTATTGGGTTCAGGTCTGGAGACTGGCTAGGCCACTCCAGGACTTTGAGATGCTTCTTACGGAGCCACTCCTTAGTTGTCCTGGCTGTGTGTTTCGGGTCGTTGTCATGCTGGAAGACCCAGCCACGACCAATCTTCAATGCTCTTACTGAGGGAAGGAGGTTGTTGGCCAAGATCTCGCGATACATGGCCCCATCCATCCTCCCCTCAATACGGTGCAGTCGTCCGGTCCCCTTTGCAGAAAAGCATCCCAAAAGAATGATGTTTCCACCTCCATGCTTCACGGTTGGGATGGTGTTCTTGGGGTTGTACTCATCCTTCGTCTTCCTCCAAGCACGGCTAGTGGAGTTTAGACCAAAAAGCTCTATTTTTGTCTCATCAGACCACATGACCTTCTCCCATTCCTCCTCTGGATCATCCAGATGGTCATTGGCAAACTTTAGACGGGCCTGGACATATGCTGGCATGAGCAGGGGGACCCTGCGTGTGCTGCAGGATTTTAATCCATGACGGCGTAGTGGGTTACTAATGGTTTTCTTTGAGACTGTGGTCCCAGCTCTCTTCAGGTCATTGACTAGGTCCTGCCATGTAGTTATGGGCTGATCCCTCACCTTCCTCATGATCATTGATGCCCCACAAGGTGAGATCTTGCATGGTGCCCCAGACCGAGGGAGATTGACCGTCATCTTGAACTTCTTCCATTTTCTAATAATTGCGCCAGCAGTTGCCTTCTTACCAAGCTGCTTGCCTATTCTCCTGTAGCCCATCCCAGTCTTGTGCAGGTCTACAATTTTATCCCTGATGTCCTTACACAGCTCTCTGGTCTTGGCCATTGTTGGAGTCTGTTTGACTGAGTGTGTGGACAGGTGTCTTTTATACAGGTAAAAAGTTCAAACAGGTGCATTTAATACAGATAATGAGTGGAGAACAGGAGGGCTTCTTAGGCCCTGTCCACACGAAGCCAGAGCTTTCCCTATCCAATGTTTTTTTTTTCCTCGTTTCAAGAAATATCTGTGTACATACGAGAGCATGAAAACGGCTCAAAACGATGTAGTATACATGCCAGGCCAGTATGTGGCACTGTAATTCTGCCACAGAAATACACAAAAAATGAAGAAGAAGAGTTGTGGCTAGAAGGGGTGTCGGTAAAAGCCGGAGGTGAGGCAAAATCTCACAATAAAATAACAATAAATAAATGTGCTACATACCAGATGTGTTTTATTAACGCCTACACCTACCCCAACCCTAAACATACCCCTGTGACCGAATGCTCTCCTTTCCATGTTGCCCACTTATATAAAATAAGCTAGAGGTTCCCGCCGTAAATTTCCCTTTAAGTATTGGGACACGTCATTTCCGATTGGCCATAAATAGCCTCTTTCAGCCTGTTAGGATACGTTGCTTCCTGTTGACTCGGGGATTCCTTTGTCGCTTCCCACGTGCGGGCATTTCGAGTGTGGTGTTACGCCAATGGTTGCATGCTTTTTTTTTACAATGGCAATTGCCTACGCTTGTTACAGGCATGTGTGAACTCATTTATGCGACGCTGCGGAATCAAAGTGAGATCAAATAATCTGATGGGCGGTTCGGTGCTTGACTGATTTCATCGTCGGCTTGTTTCAGAGATATACTGACCAGTTTACGCGACAGGATCAAAGTGAAACCAAACCATCTAAAAGTGGTTCATTACGAGCGATTGACTGACTTCATTGTCGGGTGTTTGAGATCTGTTGTGCAAATCTTTTGCTCTCGATTCAGAAGGCCTATTTAATGCGAGGAATCGCCGTTGTCCTACAGTCTATTTCTCCCTTGCCTGTTCACCTTGATTAATAGTTATGGTTTGTGTCTTATGACTGGAATGACGATGTTATAATTTGTTTCTTTTGTTTTTGTTTCTTTCTTTATTTGGAAATTATTTGTTAGTGAGAGCTATTGTTCCCAGGCGAGTGTTTGGGTTTATTAGTCATTTATTGTTTATATTAATTTGATTTATTCTGAAATTATTTCTTTATTGTGGAAGCGTGTGTTTGTGTGTGTGTTTGAGTGTGTTTCTTTTGCTAGATGCTGGGGGCTCCAGCCAGGAATCCTCATTTTCCTTAACTGTGTGTAGCAGGCTACAGCTGTCTGGCCAAATGGCAATTCATTTGCAGTGCTGTGAGCCAATCGCGATGGTCGAGTCCCTATATATAAATCGGGACTTTTCATTTGACAAGTTACGTCATCGACACGCGACTGTTGTCCTGTTTACCTGCCGGCCTATCTGTCTGATGTCTGTCTTGGTCTGCCTGGGTCATCTATTCAATCCTAGCGTTACCGGTAGGAAAAGCTCTGGTTCTTTGTTTCCACTCTTTTAACTTTATGACGGGCTTATAGGGAATGTTTTAATTTTAGAATCCCCGTTGCTGTAGTAGCCCTGTTAGCAGCTAAAGTTGTGCCCGGTTATTGGTGACCAGAGCCTGGGGCCGTGACTGGATGCTGTTTCACAAAGGTATGTGACTACGATAATCATTAGATAAATGTTACGGTGAGATGCGTTTACAAGTAGACACTTTTTGTATTTCAGGGAAGGCTTTATAGCCGGGGTGTAGCGGCCAGCGGGCGACATCAGCGCCGAACGCCTGCTGCTTTGCTTACGTTTTTATTCCGATTTGTTTACTTATATAATTGGCTCATGTCAACAACTGTGGCTGCCTTCTTCACCCGGGACCTAGAATAAGTGGAACCGAGGTTTGCTTACATTAATCGGCAGCTTCCTGGTGAGCTCGGTCTTCCTGTTATACCGTGAACTGGTTTCATTCAGCATCATATGACCAGTTTCATGGTTTAAGTGTGGAGTGTTGGATGGACTGACACCATTAACTGTTATTATTTTGGTCTATATTTTATAGGCTCAGTGTTTTGTGTGTTTATTTAAACTCTTGTAGGGAGGCTTTTTGTTTGCTGCTGATATACAAGAATATTATTCTGATTAATTTGGGTTGATTATTGATTTGTTTTTTTGTTTTGTCTACCCCGATCAAAGGTCGTTAAGCCAGACGGCATTTTTTTGCCCCATTGTGCTGGCTGGGCTATGATAGTTTGTTTGTTTAATTTGTATTTTGCTTTGTGATTCAATTGCTATCCATATCTTTAACCCTAGTACCATCTTGGGTTTAACAGTGTTTTGCAATTGTTGTGTGTGGTTGATTTTCACGTGCTTGTCTTTTGTCTAGGTGCTGAAGACAGCCAGTGGGAACAGTGCCCCTTGTGGTGGTGGGTCCCTTGGTGTGTGCAGTGGCGGTGCGTTCACCAAATGTGATTTCCCTTGCGGTGCGTGTGTGTGAAATTTATCACGTGTGAGTGGGGTGTTGTGTTATGGACGATCATTGCTCGGGCCACTAGCCTCCCACTGGTAAGTTTCAGCCCTAGCTTCACCTCGTGTGTGTGTGTACATTGTGATTAGAGTATATTGTGTTTGTTATTTGATTTGGTGTCAATTACATTCTATTCTCTGTGAAATTCGTACTATGTTTGTTGTGAAATCTTGAATGTTTGGAGTGACTCTGGAGTGTATGGCTCCATGGGTTGTACATTTTTATAAAAAGTAAAAGAAGAGAAATTAAAATATTATTTTTGTACTTGACCACTGTCTCTGGCTGATCCTTGCACGAACCTGAGTGTCTTGTTAGCGAAAAACCATTAAATCTTTGGGTGTAAGTCCCATCGTGGCGTAGTCTGCTATTTGTCTGGGTCTAAGCCCAGCTATGTGTATATTCCCCCTGCCACATGTGGATTGGTGATGGTTTGAACACAGGGTGTGGTGTGCAGTGAGACGCACGGATTTTATGTGCAGTGGTATGAGTTGCCCCAGAGTGTGTGTGTGAAGCCAGGTATTACCTGCTCTTGAGTCCTCAGCCCAAGCTCTTGAATGTAGTGTCGAGTGTTTGTTAAAACGACCATGTTTCCTTCCCTGATTATATAAATGATCAGTTGTTGTGGCATGTCCTGCCTGGCACGCCCAGTTGATTTTAAATGAGATTTTTATTGTTAATAAAGAATTATTGTGCATGATATTCACGTCTCTGCTCCTTCCTAATGCAACCAACTTGCGTGCCTTAAAATAAAGTGTATCAATTATTCTCTGTGTGATGTCAGAGTGGCGTAGTCGGTTTTCTTAAAGGTGCCTGTTATTCTATTCTATAAAAATTGCAGGTTAACTCATGCCACACTTACAATAATGCAAATACAGTAATTTAACGACGCAATATTGATGTGCGCATGCCCAGTGCCCGTAGTTGTATTCCTTCTAGTCTTCCCCGTGCAGGACGTTGTGTGATGACATCACACACACACACATATATATATATTACTCAATGCAGGGTCTTTCTCTAAATTATACAGTGATGAATGTGGTTGTGGGTTGTCTAGTAAGAGCTCAAGTGATGTTGCTAGTAAAGTACAGATCTACAAATGTTTCACTTATCACTGTTTCTTTGAAAATCCATTATTGTGTAGTGGGATTTGGGGCTTCTTAAAGTGATCTGCACGTTCACAGGCTCTGCATATTTAATAGTGAGAAATGGTTCACAGTAGTTATTAATGATTAGTCAAATAAAGGCAAATCAGATACACATGAAAACAGTATCTTACTTTGACTGCAACTGTTCACTCTCATTAACAAAAGCACAGCATAAGCCCTAAATCCAGGTCAGATCATGAACTGATCCGTTATGATTGTAAACATTGGTGTATGACATCCAAGTATTTTAAGTTGTTTTCGCTGTCAGGAAAAAATGCCAGTGATCACACTGGCGCCTTCATGTCATGTAAACGCGCTATTCTTCAGCTTCCACACTCCACACAAACACTTGGATATGTGCCGAATAATAATGCATATTTATCTAGGTTAACATTAGAGCGAGCGGCCAAGCCAGACGCATAAGTTCTCTTCATGCTTAACAAATCAAATCATGCATTTTCTGAAGTTTGAAGAAGGTGGCTGATGCGAGGTGGCAAAAGCATTACCAGCGTAAGGAGAGGGGGGGCCCCACTAAGGGGGATGCAGATATGTCGCTGCATATTTATATTACCATTTCTGATCGTTTAAATGATCAGCCCTCGGGTGCCCCCTCAAAATACGGGGCCCCAGGCAAGTGCCTGCCCTATTGCGAAGCCTCTGCTGATCAGTCTGCGCAGCGTCCCTTCAAGTCGAACACACCTATCACCTACTGGAAAGAGGAGGAGTGAAGCCCACCATCCATCAGAATCATGTGACAATTTCTGGGACAAAAATTAACTCACCCTCAAGCCATCACATGACTTTCTTCTTTCAGCCAAACACAATCAAATTTATATTAAATAATAGCCTGGCTCTTCCCAGCTTTGTAATTGCATTGAATAGTTTTTAAAGCTCCAAAAAGCGCTTCCATCCATCATAAAAGTAATCCATATGACTCCAGTGGGTTAATAAATACCTTCTGAAGCAAAGCAATGAATTTTTGTAAGAAAAATATCCATATTTAAAACTTTACAAACTATACTGGCTTCCGGCAACGGCCGTACGGGCGTTCACGAGAGAGTTAAGTTCCGGCAGAAGGGAGACCTCTGACCTGATGTATGACATAGGAGTAGCGTAAGCTAAGGTGAGAATTGACGAATGTTAAAATGCAGAGGATAGAGCAAGACAAAATGGCGGTGAAAAAAAATTAGAAGTCTAAAACGAGAAGTTTTTTAAAAAAATGTCAGAGGATTTCGATATAAGAGAAAAGGAGCTACGTCCGGTCAGAGGTCACCCTTCCGCCAGAACTTGACTCTCTCATGAATATGAATATGGCCATTGCCTGAGAGGCCAATGATTATGGTTTATGAAGTAATATAAATTTAAGTTTTTCTTACAAAAATGCATCACTTTCCTTTTAGAACGCACCTTCTGCGCACTAGCGACGCATGTAAACGCTGATTTTTTGAGAATTCTACTTTTATGTTTTTGTTAAATGTGTCTATAATTTCTTAGATTACCTTAAATTTCTTATAGTAAATGTACTATATTTAGTCCACTCTTCCGCACACTACCATGTGCCACAAAGAACTAATTGCCACAAAGTGTTATGATATCCGTCTCAGATGACATCTCACTCAATAGAGAAGAGTATTCATATTCTTGAAATTTGTCGACCAGAGGTTTTACACTGACTCTTTTTTTTTATACGTTGGATACACATGTGAATAAACAGTCAGCTAGAATCACAGCCTCTGAGTGAATGCAGAACCAAGACTTGAGTAAAATCGATGATCAAATGTTTTATTATTTATTTATATAGAGAGAGATATGGATGATATACAATAGATAGATTGACTGCATACTAATATATATATTTTTTGGCTATTTATTGATTTTACAGTGTAGCTCAAGTAAGTGTCTGTGTGTTTGTGTTTTGTGTGTTTGCTCTTTTTGCCTTCCTGCCCCAAAACACAGAGCTGATCTGCTGTCTGTACTGAGATGAGCCATAATAGTACAGCAGAGGGTCCAGGAAAACACTTGTGCTTCCCAAACACACAGCCAACAGGTAAGCCGGATAGGAATCCTCTCCATCGCTCCCCATGACTAAACAAACACAGTGGTACAACAGGAAGCCATTAGAGGGCCCAAAACACGCCACAAACTCAATCAGCACAGCAGTAGCCATAACCACGGCTCTCCTTTTGTGGTCTGAGGAAGAGGATGATGTTGCGAAGCGATCAGGTTTGGCGCAGAGCACATATATGATGGTAGAGTAGCTCAGCAAGATGACAACCAGCGGCAGGAAGAAGTAGATGCAGGGGAGGATAAAGAACACAGACAAGTATAACAACAGTGAAGTGTCTTGGTCAAATATGTCAAAGCAGGTGACTCCTAGATTATGGAAACTGAATGTTTGTCTCATTGAGAGAAGTGGCACTGTACCAGCGAGAGCCAGCAGCCAGACCAGCACACATACACATGTGGCTTTCCTTGCGCTCCTCCAGGTTAGAGAGGTGACAGGAAGCGTCACGGCCAGCAGTCTGTCCACACTCATGCACATCATCAGCAGTATGGAGCAGTATGTGTTGCAGTAGTAAGCAGCACTGAGCACACGACACGCCACCTCACCGAACACCCAATCTGAAGCGTTCAGCTGGTAGTGGATCTTCAGAGGCAGCAGCAGGGTGAAGAGCAGGTCCACACACGCCAGGTGAGACATGTAGATCACGGATGCATTCTTCGCTCGAATTCTACAGGTGAACGTCACCAAGGCCAACACGTTCAGGGGCAAACTAATGAGGATGACAAAGATGTAGAACGAGGGCATGACGCGTGTGACCATCAAGCCTTTGAGGATGGTAATATCCACATCCTGTGTGTCCAATGTCCCATGGTATGGAATAGTTTGGTTATTGTGTGTCGCTGCACTATTATTTCTGTTAAACATTTGATATGTTTGGTTAAGGAAGCCAAAAGACTTCATACGGCCAGAATCTGTAACCAAAACACAATGCAATCAATGCTTTAATTAACTGACTTTAGTGCAAAACAAAACACTATAACGCTGTATCACTATGCACTAATTTGCATAATAAAGTACATCAATTCAATTTCATCACATCAGCAAGTAAAAACTAAAAATCATTATGATCACAACTTGTATTAACTGCTCAACTGAGATCAATGTTTCTGTTTAAATCAATACATGATAAGAAAATACAGAAAACTGCATGATATGTATTATCTTAGAACTGTACATTTTGGACATTACTTGGACACAGTCACCTCTGATAACAAATTACTCTAAACTGTAATGTAGACACATGCATTTTCTGTTTTGAAACAATATGTATTGTGAAAAGCTCTATACAAATAAATATGGATTGAATTGTGAAATCGCGGATAAACTTACCATTGAATCTACTGAATATATTATCTGTAAATGATAAGTCCACCTTGGTTTCCGATTAGCTGTCAATTTCTAACTCTAGGAAAGTATTTTAGAAATTTAAATCAGAACATCAATCTTTAGAATAGACACAGCTATAGAGTGTTGTCCTTTACTCATGAACTGAGTGATCTCTTCTGTGTGAAGAAGATGCAGGATGCACTTTAAATTGTGGTGACATCACTGATACATAGATGTTGATTGGTTTGGCTTTGTCAATAAAAGCTTACCATTATTTCAATACATCTGCAAAATATCCTCTCATGTAATACATTTTGTACATTTATTTAGATGTTTATCCTAAAGTTATATATCATTTATGAGTCTGTGAGCATTACTGAATGGAGCATCTCCACGAAAAGGGGTGCAAATTTGCTCAATCCATGTATTTGTGAGAGTATTGTCTTTTTAACCATAAACAGTATAACAATAGAACACTATATTGTCTTACTGTCACACACAAAGAAGAGGACAGACAAGGTAAGTTAGTTAACAAGGCTTTATTGTTGGAGCAAAGTGAGCGCAGAGCGGGAATGCAACACAGGTAAGTCAAATGGCAGCGGATGGTAGTTGGTGACTTTGTTGGCTGCTAACACAGTGTTCTCTGTGCAGGTGAAGGGCTGGTGCAGGATGCTGGTGAAACAGGGGAACAGATGATCTTGGCAGGCACGGATGATTGGACAGACGGATCAGGTCATTCAGGTAGGTTCTCAGGTGAGTAAACAGGTAGGTCATGTGTGCTTGTCATAGACGAGACCAGACACTAAAATGCAGTGAAGATGAGTTGATGAGGGTGATGAGAAACAGGTGCAGGTGATTAAACTCTGGTGATGATGATGGCTATCTGAGTGCAGGTGGTGAGCAGGAAGGATGCTGTGAAGTGTAACGACTGTGACACTTACTAGGTCTGCAAAACAAATTACAGAGAGCACAAGGAAAACCACTGGAAACAATATTAAGAACTTCTGTTGACAATACACACCGAAAACAATAAATGGGAGAGAATGCATTTAAGGGTCTTGCGGTCTGAAATACTGCACTCAGATCATAGGGTGATGCATGTGGTTGGGACACAAATCTCCACAGAATGTGTAAGAGCTCAAGCGCTTATGACTGTCTCTTTGAGGATCCATTAATGTGCAATGGGAAATGGATGTTTTGAGATGTCCTGAAATGACTATACATTGTATATTATTATTATTATTATTATAGCGTAATGTATATTGTTTAGTGTATGTTTAGTGTATATTGTTTAAAGTATATGTATATTGTAAGTATGTGTATATTGTTTAAAGCTGTGAGAACTACACTCACATTGTGTAAATTATTTATTGTTTATTGTAGTGTATACTGTGCTGTGAGTAATTGTGTGCGCATCAGATGTGTAATCTGATTCTGCTTTAAATGTTGTACATGTCATGTCATGACTACTATGTTGCTCGGAACTGCACCTAAGAATTTCACCTACTGTTGCACTTGTGCATATGGTAGAGTGACAAATAAAGTGATTTGATTTGATTTGATTTGATCTGTGTGCCAGTACGACAAAGAGATAAGACAATGCTCAATCAAAAGTTTTAGGACAGTTTAGTATTTGCAATTCATAATAACTGTCAATAATTTCAAGAAGCTACATTGTAGCTGTGACTCAAAAAGGAAGCATAGGCTACTAATGAAGTACATTTCTGAAAGGTGTTTTGTCTACATTGTGATACACTCTTAAAAATAAAGGTTATTTGGCGGGGTGTATGGTTCCATGAAGAACCTTTAATATCCAAAGAACCTTTCCATTGCACAAAAGGTTCTTTGTAGCACAGAAAGGTTCTTTAGACTATAAAATAGTAAATAAAAAATGGTTCTTTAAAGAACCTTTCACAAAACAGTTCCCATTCAGTCGGTCACTCTCGACGCCACGTCGGAGTACCGACGAATAGGAATCTCGCTTGCGAGAGCCAATCTACTTCGAGTGTAACTAAACAAGCCAATGCACATTGGCATGCAATGATTGCACCAGGTGCTCATGCCACGCCGTGCTGGTATAAATGTGACACAGGTGATTTCATCAAATCAACCTTTTGCTTCGGAGCCGAGTGGTAGATGGTAACGCCAGATATCACTCACTACTTCGCAGTCCTGACTGAAGACGGAAGCAGCCTTTCGGAAGCAATCTCTTCAGTCGGTGTTGGTGTGACGGCACAGCAGCGGGTCGTTTGGTTTTCGGATCATCTCTCTGTGTTGTTTGTTAGAGCAATCACAAAGGCTGTTCTCACAGCTGGTTTGGTGCGCTAGGTGGAGAGTGCTGAAAAGCCGGTAAGAGAGCGCCTTTGTGTGAGAGAGCGGGCACGTCAGGCTGCACAGGGACCCCCTGACTGTGTCGCCGCGACCCCGCCCCCTGCGTGCTTCAGCACCAAGGAGAGCGTCCTTCTGAAAGACCAAACACAGATAGAGCTTGCGTCTTTTTCAAGATGACAATCTAGCTGTGTATTTCTGGATGCGGTGGTTACCTGTCACTGAGGGATGGTCACCAGCACTGTATCTCGTGTTTGGGCGTTGAGCACGCTGAGGCAGTTCTGGTGGATGACTCATGTTCTCACTGCGGGAACATGACCATCTCGGAGTTGCGGTCTAGACTCCTAGACACCTATCACGACCATGTAGAAGGTAAGACGATTGGGAAGCACGACCTGGTCGCAGGTCCTTAGGGGGGCGAGACGGTTAAATCCTCCTCGCCCCCCCTCCATACCCTCTTGGGATCTTGCTCTGGTGCTCCGAGCACTTCAGAATGCCCCATTTGAGCCTTTGCAGTCAGCAGAGCTAAAGATTCTGTCTATGAAGACTTTGCTGTTGGCTGCATTGGCCTCCATCAAGAGGGTAGGGGACCTGCAGGCATTTTCGGTCAACGAATCGTGCCTAGAGTTCAGGCCGGGTGATACCCACATGGTACTGAGACCCCGGCATGGCTATGTGCCCAAGGTTCCTACCACTCCCTTCAGGGACCAGGTGGTGAACCTGCAAGCGTTGCCCCCGGAGGAGGCAAACCCAGCCCTAGTTTTGCTCTGTCCCGTCTGCGCTCTGCGGATTTACGTGAATAGAACTCAAAGCTTCAGAACCTCAGATCAGCTCTTTGTCTGTCACGGAGGCCAGCAGAAGGGAAAGTCTGTCTCCAAGCAAAGGATGGCCCACTGGATAGTGGATGCCATCACCTTGGCTTACCAAGCACAAGGTGTGCCCTGTCTGCTCAGGGTGCGAGCACACTCTACTAGAAGTGTTGCATCCTTCTGGGCGCTGGCACGTGGCGCCTCACTGTCAGACATCTGTAGAGCTGCGGGCTGGGCGACACCCAACACGATCCCTGGACTAGAATGAGCCAATCGTCGAAATAGTTGAGGATTTGAATGCCCTGTTCTCTCATGGGCACAAGGGCCCCCTCTGTGACTTTCGTGAAGACACAGGGGGACAGGGACAGCCCGAAGGGCAGGACTCTGTACTGATATGCTCGACCCTCGAACACAAAAAAAGCATGTCCATCATTTCTGGATCAGTATCGGGCACAGCGAATCTTCCCAAAGGAGTCCCCTACGCCGACACGTCATCTCCCGAAATATCTGACCCTCCCTCCGATGCAGCAATGGAAATCTGGTCCTCGAGAGGAGCCCCGAAAGATACGGATGGTGCAAACCTTGTGGATGGCTCTACTGGCTGCGGAGTACGAGAGGGATGAGGGTTCCCCGGGGGTTGGTTCCCTGGGGGAAGCGCGCTCACCGTAACCCTCAGATCACCCATGCTACTGCCTGAAATAACCCTATGTGGAGGGTTAGATCGAGGCAGAGGCACAGGGACTCTACCCCTTGCGAGATGGAGTCTAGACCGCAACTCCGAGATGGTCATGTTCCAGCAGTGAGAACATGAGTCATCCACCAGAACTGCCTCAGGTGCTCAACACCCAAACACGAGATACAGTGCTGGTGACCATCCCTCAGTGACAGGTAACCACCGCATCCAGAAATACACAGATAGAATGTCATCTTGAAAAAGACGCAAGCTCTATCTGTGTTTGCTCTTTCAGAAGGACGCTCTCTTTGGTGCTAAAGCACGCAGGGGGCGGGGTCGTGGCGACACAGTCAGGGGGTCCCTGTGCAGCCTGACGTGCCCGCTCTCTCACACAAAAGCGCTCTCTTACCGGCTCTCCACCTAGCGCACCAAACAAGCTGTGAGAACAGCTTTTGTGGTTGCTCTAACAAACAACACAGAGAGATGATCCGAAAACCAAACGACCCGCTGCTGTGCCGTCACACCAACACCGACTGAAGAGATTGCTTCCGAAAGGCTGCTTCCGTCTTCAGTCAGGACTGCGAAGTAGTGAGTGATATCTGGCGTTACCATCTACCACTCGGCTCCGAAGCAAAAGGTTGATTTGATGAAATCACCTGTGTCACATTTATACCAGCACGGCGTGGCATGAGCACCTGGTGCAATCATTGCATTGGCTTGTTTAGTTACACTCGAAGTAGATTGGCTCTCGCAAGCGAGATTCCTATTCATCGGTACTCCGACGTGGCGTCGAGAGTGACCGACTGAATGGGAACTGTTTTGTGAAAGGTTCTTTAAAGAACCATTTTTTATTTACTATTTTATAGTCTAAAGAACCTTTCTGTGCTACAAAGAACCTTTTGTGCAATGGAAAGTTTCTTTGGATATTAAAGGTTCTTCATGGAACCATACACCCCGCCAAATAACCTTTATTTTTAAGAGTGTATCACAATGTAGACAAAACACCTTTCAGAAATGTACTTCATTAGTAGCCTATGCTTCCTTTTTGAGTCACATCTACAATGTAGCTTCTTGAAATTATTGACAGTTATTATGAATTGCAAATACTAAACTGTCCTAAAACTTTTGATTGAGCATTGTCTTATCTCTTTGTCTTACTGGCGCACAGATCATTTCAGGACATCTCAAAACATCCATTTCCCATTGCACATTAATGGATCCTCAAAGAGACAGTCATAAGCACTTGAGCTCTTACACATTCTGTGGAGATTTGTGTCCCAACCACATGCATCACCCTATGATCTGAGTGCAGTATTTCAGACCGCAAGACCCTTAAATGCATTCTCTCCCATTTATTGTTTTCGGTGTGTATTGTCAACAGAAGTTCTTAATATTGTTTCCAGTGGTTTTCCTTGTGCTCTCTGTAATTTGTTTTGCAGACCTAGTAAGTGTCACAGTCGTTACACTTCACAGCATCCTTCCTGCTCACCACCTGCACTCAGATAGCCATCATCATCACCAGAGTTTAATCACCTGCACCTGTTTCTCATCACCCTCATCAACTCATCTTCCCTGCATTTTAGTGTCTGGTCTTGTCTATGACAAGCACACATGACCTACCTGTTTACTCACCTGAGAACCTACCTGAATTACCTGATCCGTCTTCTGTCTGTCCAATCATCCGTGCCTGCCAAGATCATCTGTTCCCCTGTTTCACCAGCATCCTGCACCAGCCCTTCACCTGCACAGAGAACACTGTGTTAGCAGCCAACAAAGTCACCAACTACCATCCGCTGCCATTTGACTTACCTGTGTTGCATTCCCGCTCTGCGGGACTAACTAACTAACTTACCTTGTCTGTCCTCTTCTTTGTGTGTGACAGTAAGACAATATAGTGTTCTATTGTTATACTGTTTATGGTTAAAAAGACAATACTCTCACAAATACATGGACTGAGCAAATTTGCACCCTTTTCGTGGAGATGCTCCATTCAGTAATGCTCACAGACTCATAAATGATATATAACTTTAGGATAAATGTGGCAGGGGGGGTGTGGTTTAGCGAGGTCTGTGACGGGAGAGAGAGTCGGGAGTCAAGTTCGCCGTAAGTGGGTCAAGTGCAAATCACATACACCTGTGTCTTGTTCCAGTGATGGGCGGGGAGAGACTGATAAAAGCCGACGGAGAGGAGGCGTGAGGGAGAGAGAACCTGGACTGGGACTGCGCGCACGCTGATGAGAGATCAGACGACCAGGACAACCGAGTGTATCTGAGAAAGGAGCTTTGAGCTGCCAGTTTGTGTTTATGCGCCCACGTGCGCTTGTTGTGTTTGTTACGAGATTACAGAGTATTAAAAGACTCGAGTCCCAGTCACGCCGACCCCTGTCTTCCTTCCCTACAAAAGAACCTGACTTTTATTACAATAAACATCTAAATAAATGTACAAAATGTATTACATGAGAGGATATTTTGCAGATGTATTGAAATAATGGTAAAGCTTTTATTGACAAAGCCAAACCAATCAACATCTATGTATCAGTGATGTCACCACAATTCAAAGTGCATCCTGCATCTTCTTCACACAGAAGAGATCACTCAGTTCATGAGTAAAGGACAACACTCTATAGCTGTGTCTATTCTAAAGATTGATGTTCTGATTTAAAGTTCTGAAATACTTTCCTAGAGTTAGAAATTGACAGCTAATCGGAAACCATGGGGGACTTATCATTTACTTATCAGATTCAATGGTAAGTTTATCCGCAATTTCACAATTCAATCCATATTTATTTGTATAGAGCTTTTCACAATACATATTGTTTCAAAACAGAAAATGCATGTGTCTATATTACAGTTTAGAGTAATTTGTTATCAGAGATGACTGTGTCCAAGTAATGTCCAAAATGTACAGTTCTAAGATAATACATATCATGCAGTTTTCTAACATCACATGATTTAAACAGAAACATTGATCTCAATTGATCAGTTAATACAAGTTGTGATCATAATGATTTTTAGTTGTTACTTGCTGATGTGATGAAATTTAATTTATATACTTTATTATGCAAATTAGTGCTTAGTGATACGCCGTTATAGTGAGCGATAACTTTTTATCAGATGGGTTTTGTTTTGCACTAAAGTCAGTTAATTAAAGCATTGATTGCATTGTGTTTTGGTTACAGATTCTGGCCATATGAAGTCTTTTGGCTTCCTTAACCGAACATATCAAATGTTTAACAGAAATAATAGTGCAGCGACACACAATAACCAAACTATTCCATACCATGGGACATTGGACACACAGGATGTGGATATTATCATCCTTAAACGCTTGATGGTCACACGCGTCATGCCCTCGTTCTACATCTTTGTCATCCTCATTAGTTTGCCCCTGAACGTGTTGGCCTTGGTGACGTTCACCTGTAGGATTCGAGCGTTGAATGCATCCGTGATCTACATGTCTCACCTGGCGTTTGTGGATCTGCTCTTCACCCTCCTCCATTGCGGGCTATGGCTCAGCATTGTACTCCACATAACTCCTTCGGGGTACGATGTAGGCTCTGCAGTTCCCTTCTCTAGGGAACGCTTTCCTAGTGTTATCCAATAATCACTGAGCGGGTCATGCAGAATAGCAGTGATGGACTTCCCGTTGTGAGCCCCGTCTCATCAGGTAAGAGATCTCAGGCGGCTCACACAGGGCACTGGATGGGGGCAGAGGCCATGGCGCTTTGGTAGGGATTCCTATTCGTCGGTACTCCAACGTGGCGTCGAGAGTGACCGACTGAATGGGATGTGTCTCAGTTACATATGTAACCCTCGTTCCCTCAAGGAACTCTCTGTACCCTGCTGGGGTGCCTGTCTACCTACTTGGCTCCTCAGCAAAAGTCTAATTTGATGCAATCACCTGGGTCTCATTTATACCCGCATGGCGTGGCATGAGCACCTGGTGCAATCATTGCATGCCAATGTGCATTGGCTCGTTCAGTTACACTCGAAGTAGATTTCCTATTCGTCGGTACTCCGACATGACGTCTCCGTTCCCTCCTTCAGGGAACGAGGGTTACATACATAACTGAGACGTTCTTCAGGGAACCAAAAATGGTTCTTCTATGGCATCGCTGTGAAAACCCCTTTTTGGTTCTTCCTGGCACCTATATTTTTAAGGGTGTACACCAAAGGTCCATGGGGGGTGTCTGTACTTTTATGATCTTGTCTTGACTATCTTGTTTCTTCTTGATCTCAGTGCCGCATTCGACACTGTTGATCATTCAATTTTACTTACTCGGTTAGAGTCTGTCTTTGGTGTTTCTGAGACCTCACGAAGCTGGTTTGAGTCTTATCTCTCTGTCTGAAAGCAGTTCATTGCTATGGGTGGTTACAGGTCTGATATTGGTGTTGTGAAATCTGGTGTTCCTCAAGGATCAATTTTGGGCCCTTTACTCTTTAGCATTTACATTGATCCATTGGGTCAACTTTTAAGATCACTTGGTCTCAACTGTCCCTTTTATGCAGATGACACTCAGGCATATGTACATGCAAAACTTGATGTTAATGTGTCTTTTCTCTCTCAACGTATTTCTGAGATTGAAAAAAAAAAATTGTCTGGAAATTTCTTGTGTCTGAACAGTGACAAAAGGAGTTAATTCTCATTGGTTCACCCTACCAGATACGTAAGGCTGGGTCTTTAACTTTAAGTGTGGATGGCTCTACACTGGAATTTCAAACAAAATTAAGAAATTTAGGGGTGATATTTGATGCACATTTAACATTTGATCCCCATGTTCATGATACAAAGTAGCCTATGCGTTAATACCTTTTTAACGTTAGCCTACTGTTAAGCGCTTTCCTTGTCTTCATAACGAAGACACATAAAGCGCCTTATATGCAGAATAATGCTCACGGTGCCATTGTCTGTTTTGGCAGAATACTGCCATCTAGTGGCAGAAGGTTTTCTAGAGTATCTGTGTGTGCGGATCGTGCAAGGCCAAACCAGCGAAATTAAAGTCTCAAAATCCAAATGATTCAAATAGGATCGACTCACAAACGAGTCAATGAATGCATGTGCGTCACCAGAACCACAAATGCACATCTTACTCGTTGCACACACAAATTCTGACTTACATTAATACAAAATCGAAGTTTCTGTAGATGTCTCTGTTTGTACAAATTGCTGCACATTCATGTAATTCTGTATTTTGCACACACAAGTTAAAAGGCATTTGTTTGTGGATAGAAAAATCCACAAAGAAAAATTGTGTGTGCACATTTATTAATCATTTTGAGTCTAATATCATCCCATAACACTGATCTGCATACCCATCAGCGAATGTGCACACACGCTCAGCATTCTCTTTCAGTCTTCTTCTCTTACTTCACATATATCTAACTCAAGAAGCTTGAGTGCCATCTAGTGGTGTATTAATGTAAGGGCATCACAATTGGCTTTATGCACAGCTGCACTACTTCCTGAACTTCAGCCAGCTCCTTTGTTTCCTGTCTGCCATTATTGGACAAACTGATTAATCCAGGTGTGCCTGACCTCTGTAGTCACAACAACAATAATCAGACACACCTGGATTAATCAGTTTGTCCAATAATGGCAGACAGGAAACAAAGGAGCTGGCTGAAGTTCAGGAAGTAGTGCAGCTGGGCATAAAGCCAATTACCATTAATTAACATTCAAGAAGTAAAATGAACCCCTGGGCCCGGTTTTTCAAAAGTAATCCACTACGATTTTGGATAACGGATTGGATCAAATCTTGAAAATGGGTTTTTCAAAAGAAAAAACGGATTACCTAATCGGATTAGATCATGTAATCCAATCTTGGTTTTGATCCGGATCAAACCTTTAGTTTGGGTTTTTCAGAACTTTTTTGTAGGATTTGGATCACTTTGATCCAAAAAATATGGATTAAACTGATCCCATCAGAAGGGTGGATTCAGCATGGATTTCATGCCCAAAATGTAATGAAAACTTTAAAAATGTATCATACTATATTTGGATCATGCAGTATCTTACACGATATCCTATTTATTCATAAGGTTTTAATTTTATTTGTTCATCCGTCAGGCTACAGTTTAGGTTTAACATATTAACGTATCAGATTAGGTAGGCTTTAACGTATTCAGCCTTTCAGTATAGGCCTACAGCAAAGTAAGAGTTTGGCCTCATAAAATAATCCCCCACACAGCTGTCAAAATTGACCAAAAACAATACATTTTATTCTGTCACTAATTGATATATATATTCATCACAATTGAAAATATTTTTGTTTTTAGAATATTTATTAGTGATGCATGCAATGATTACAGAATAACCAAAAAAATGCAAAGAATGGCAATCACTGATTTTTGAAATCCAAAACAAATCCTATTGCGTCCCTTGTTGCACGTCCTGTTTGCTCGTTCTGGCAGAATGCAGGAGGTTGGTTAGGGTCTCCCAAGGGGCTCAGGTGCATCATTGTCAGCACAGAGAGCGACATTGCGCTTCGTAGCGATGTTGTGCAGGACAATACAGGACATATTTGAAACTTGTTATAAATATCCTCAATGTATAGTGTTTGTGTTGTAGGTCTCAGATGAGCGGACTGCTGGAAGAGGATGGGGTGGGGTTTTTCTTGTTTTTAGTTTTTTTTTTTTTTTTTTTAAATGTGTGTGTTTTCATTTCAAATAAAAATAAACTTATATTGACCCCACACTGGCTATTCTACTTGTTGCTCTTTACATATCTATAGTTCTACATTGTGATTTCCCATCCTGTTTGAGCACTGGTTATCCAGATTTGGTGATCCTGAAAAGTTCCTATCCGGATCAGATTGATCCAATCCGATGTTGCTTTGAAAAACTGGCTCAAAAGTAAACTGGATTACGTGATCACGGATCGCAAAAAAAAAAAGGATTACTAAATCCGAATCAATTTTATCCAGATTAAACCTTTTGAAAAACTGGGCCCTGAAAATGACTGTCCTTGTAATTGTGTTTGTGTTTTTACAATATATGCTTAGCCACCCATCCTCAACCCAAGCTCATCAAAGCATGCTGAGAACCAGTAATCCCCTACACAGTTTCTGTTAACAGAACAAAAATGATTAATGTACTCCCAACACAAGCAAACTTCTGTTTTACATATGTCAGTGGATTGCATGCAACAACATACATTTTTGACGAAATGTTAAAGAATGGTTGTGCTTTGTGTTTAACAGCTTAGAAGAAGCCTTATCCAGTCAGAATGGATCGAATGTGAACAAAATACACCAACAGGATTCATTTCTCTGCATCATGTTAAGACAAAAAAGGCTTCAGATAACAATAGTACCATTTAATGAAGTAACTACAGCTTGACATTTGATGACATACATTTGATATACAATTACAAACACAACATTTTTACTCTCTTGGCAAGTATTTTCTCTTTTTTCCCCCCTCCATCAAAGAACAAATCTTTACATGGACTACTGCTATTTCAGACAGCAATGTGAAAAACATTAAGACATTGTTTCTTTGAAAATCATCTGGCCTTTCCTCATGTTACATATCGTCACCTTCCTAAATTAATTGTAAGACAAGTCAAATTACTTGGGCAATTATTTTAGGAAGGTGGCGACATCAATGCTTTGTCAGAATTCAGCAACATCAGAGTAAAAATACTGCAAAAACTAAAATATGAGTGTTTTTGGTGAAAGAAACATTGACTAGATCTTAGACATTTCTATTGAATAAAGACACCCTTTACATAACCCTTCTTTACACAGTTATTGGAATTAATCAAGACTGAACTGACTTAAGTTGTATATTGCTTTTAAAGCTGCTTTACAGCAGAATTAGTTTTTTAGAACCTTCCACCACAGATAAACAGTATACAGAATAATACATATATAATATAATACTATAATGAAACTGGCAAATAGGAAAACCACATACCTGATCTTTTTTTTTTAATTCACTCACTTTACTGAAAAAAGTGAGTGAATTGGTTTTAGTTACAGATGTGGACTCTTTTTTGTCTTTTCCCTCTTCAACACAGATCTGATTTGCTGTCTGCACTGAGACGAGCCGTAGTAGTACAGAAAAGGATCCAGAAAAACACTTGCGCTCCCCAAACATACAGCCAACAGGTAAGCAGCATATGATGAATCTCCCTCCCCTCCAGTAGCTAAACGAACACAGTGGTACAACAGGATGCCATTGGTTGGAGCGAAACACACCACAAACTCAATCAGCACGGCAATAACCATAATCACAGCTCTCCTTCGTTTGCCTGAAGATGATGATGAGGATGTTGCTAAGCGATCAGACTTTGCACTCAGTACATATATGATAGTAAAGTAGCTCACTAAGGTGACAACCAGCGGCAGGAAGAAGTAGAGGCATGAGAGGATGGAGAACAGGTACACATAATACAGCACTGTAGGGTCATTGTGGAGCAGTGCATCATGACAAGTGACGCCAACATCATTAATCTTGAGCGTTTGTCTCATTGAGAGAATTGGCACCGTACCAGAGAGTGCCAGCAGCCAGACCAGCACACATACACACGTGGCTTTCCTTGCACTCCTCCAAGTTAGAGAGGCGACAGGAAACACCACGGCCAGCAGTCTGTCCACACTCATGCACATCATCAGCAGTATGGAGCAGTACATGTAGCAGTAGTAAGCAGCACTGAGCACACGACACGCCACCTCACCGAACACCCAATCTGAAGCGTTCAGCTGGTAGTGGATCTTCAGAGGCAGCAGCAGGGTGAAGAGCAGGTCCACACACGCCAGGTGAGACATGTAGATCACAGCTGGTTTCTTCACTTGAATCTTACAGGTGAATGTCACCAAGGCCAAAGTGTTCATGGGCAAACTAATGAGGATGATGAAGATGTAGAACGAGGGCATGATGCGTGTGACCATCAAGCCTTTGAGAAAGAGAACAGCCTCTTCTGAGATGTTCAATGAGGAATAGTTGAGTGGTGCTTGGTCCGGAGTAAATATACAGTCTGTTTTACTAATAAAACTGCAAAAGAGGCTGCCATCTGTTGATGAACATACAAAAGCACAACAAAATTAGTGAAAGTTCACACAAAAGGGTCTTTCTTTTCTTTTAAATATAACTTACTTGGACGTGTACTACACAATCACAGATTAGTTCATTTCAAACACAAATGGTTCAGTAGTTAACAACCTACACTACTCGGGTGAGTTGTAACACAGGCTGGGGATAGATGTAACAATGAGAGTTAATTTGTTGAAATAAGATCCACACAGTCTAAATAAATGCAAGAATGTTATAGAAGAAGAAAGAATATACATTTTCAAATAAAGTGAAAAAAAAATTATTGTATGGTATTACTTTTAATATTTAGCACAGAAACGGTGGTGTGTTTGTGTCTGTACACATTTATAACATAGCTAACTGTTATAGCATCTGGGATTAAAGTTAGCATGAATGCTAAGCATCAAATTAAAGCTACACTGTGAGATATTTTCCCCCATCTAGCGGTGAAAAGGTATATGACCATCCAGTAAATATTAGTTTCTGTTCCTCCCAATTCCGATTTCGTTTAAACTCCTATGGTGGCCGATTTAGTCTAAGATTAACATGGCTTCCAGTTCGACCTCGTCCATTAGTGTTGATTTGCCTGTTGTGTTGCCGTCTTAATTCTCTTTTTCGCTTCCTTGGCGACTCTGTTACATATCCTCGAGAATAAGAGTGATCCTCCATCAGCAACAGACTTTCAAAAAGGCTTTCAGGTTTTCATATAGCAGTCACAAGCAATCCCCCTCTTCACATTCGACACGGTGCCATCGAGTGTAAAAACGCGAAATGCGAAGCTTGAATTTACGGGTATGTCCCTCTTTGGCTAATGTACTTTCAAGATGGAGGGGCAACATGGCCACCCCCATTCGAACCCCTTACCCGTATGTATTTTCAATGGCATATTATAAACTTACGAGAATACTTTATTACTTGAAAGAAGTAAATATACATTAATGAGCACATATATTTTTGAAAGAACTAAGTGTTTTTAGCTAAGAATAAACTAAAAAAGTTACACAGTGTAGCTTTAACTAATGGGCTATTCCAACAATAGTGCCTTTACTGTTACTGCTTTCATAAATAAGATTTCATATAAGATTTCAATAAGATGCGTTACATGTAGTATTTAAAACCTACACTTACTTTCTAACAAAACTGTGTATTTTAGTCAGAACTATTGCGCTCCTATTTTACTGCGCTCCGTCTGTTTAACACACATACGCCCACCGGCTCTCGTTCATTGAAGTCTGTGAAGGTTATCAAAACTCGCTTCTTGTTGTCAGAATATGCAAAATGGAAATACTCAAGTCACAGGACTTTCTAACATTTGCGGATAAGGATATAATATGTGCCCAGAAAATAATAATATTATTTTCATTATCGCTAATAATCAATTTTATCAATTGGTTGCAGCCCTATTGATGGTGTTTCCACTCTTTTTGCCTTTCTGCACCAAACACAGATCTGATTTGCTGTCTGCACTGAGACGAGCCGTAGTAGTACAGAAGAGGATCCAGAAAAACACTTGCGCTCCCCAAACACACAGCCAACAGGTAAGCAGCATATGATGAATCTCCCTCCCCTTCAGTAGCTAAACGAACACAGTGGTACAACAGGATGCCATTGGTTGGAGCAAAACACACCACAAACTCAATCAGCACGGCAATAACCATAATCACAGCTCTCCTTCGTTTGCCTGAAGGTGATGATGATGATGATGTTGCTAAGCGATCAGACTTTGCACTGAGTACATATATGATAGTAAAACAGCTCACTAAGGTCACAACCAGCGGCAGGAAGAAGTAGAGGCAGGAGAGGATGGAGAACAGGTACACATAATACAGCACTGTAGGGTCATTGGGGAGCAGCGCATCATGACAAGTGACGCCCACATCATAAATCTGGACAGTTTGTCTCATTAAGAGAAGTGGCACCGTACCAGCGAGCGCCAGCAGCCAGACCAGCACACATACACACGTGACTTTCCTTGGACTCCTCCAGGCTAGAGAGGCGACAGGAAACACCACGGCCAGCAGTCTGTCCACACTCATGCACATCATCAGCAGTATGGAGCAGTACATGTAGCAGTAGTAAGCAGCACTGAGCACACGACACGACACGCCACCTCACCGAACACCCAATCTGAAGCGTTCAGCTGGTAGTGGATCTTCAGAGGCAGCAGCAGGGTGAAGAGCAGGTCCACACACGCCAGGTGAGACATGTAGATCACAGCTGGTTTCTTCACTCAAATCGTACAGGTGAATGTCACCAAGGCCAAAGTGTTCAGGGGCAAACTAATGAGGATGATGAAGATGTAGAACGAGGGCATGATGCGTGTGACCATCAAGCCTTTGAGAAAGACAGCAGCCTTAACTGAGATGACCAATGTCTCTGGGATGGGTGTAATATATGCTGCTACATCTGATGTATTGCACTTTTTTTTTCAAGGATCCTCGTAAAGGCTACAAACCCAGATATATTATGCGGATTGTGGTCAGAATCTGTAATCAAAATAAAAGACCATTATTGTAACATAGCTGACGTGGAAGCAGACGAAGACAGTGATGCAGACGAAGACATTGACGTAGCGAAACTAAGTGCAGTTTATTTACAGTGAGAATCCAAAGTTAAACATAGACATAGACAAAATCCAATACGTGAAACAAACCATAAACAGGAACAAAACTGAACTTGGCAATAAACATGAGACTGCATGAGACTTACTTCAATATCCAACAAAGTAACATGTCACCCAAAATGGCTTAAGGTTTGTTTGAGGTGAACTACACTAGCCTGCCACTGGCCGTCAGGTCGTGCTTTCCGTAGTGTGCTGAACCAATGTCATTTACGGCAGACCACGCAATTTTTTTTTTCCAAATATAAGCAATAGTTAAAGAAAATGTTTTCTTCCAAACTGTTACTCTTATGTAATAAACGTAATCTTAATTTTTGTTACGAATCTGACCAGTGAGAAAGTGTGTCGTGACCTAGGTGGCTGATTGCTCTTGCGGTACTTAAACAGCACATGTGATCGTAAAGCGGCTGCAGCTAGTGATGGCAATTTTAAAACACTGCTTCATGAAGCTTCGAAGCTTTACTAATCTTCTGTTTCGAATCAATTGGTTCGGAGCGTGTATCAAACTGCCAAAGTTACGTGATTTCAGTAAACGAGGCTTTGTTACATCATCACTGTCTCGAAACGTTTTGAAACACTTCGAAATGTCAATGGTTCACTGCTAGGGGGCGATGCTCTCTGTGAACCCATGAATCATGAGCAGTCACTGAGAACCATTGAAGTGTCTGTGGGTTTTATCTGATCTCTGGTCAGTTTTATACATTTGTAGACGTTTTAATTAGACATTAGTATAATTAAAAGGAATAATAGTAGTTAGTACTGTCGTATTGGCCTGTTTATCTGAGCCATCCATGGAACAAACAAAACAAGCCCTGACAATTTATAAAAGAGCATATAGACACTTAATAATTAATTGTATTACATGATTAGTTAATTGAATTTAAAATATTTTATTTCCAACAAAACATTTGCAATAGATTTGTAAAATGTGTTTTCATGCACGTTTGGCCCATAGGTTCCCTTTCGAGGGAACTCTCACTGCGTCGGAACGACACTTTGGGGATACTCCCTAAGCACTAGCAAATCTGAAGTCCGTATAGCAACTAAACCAATCTGATTGGCGTGCGTGATGACGTCACTGTGACGGCATACCCGGAAGTATAAAAGGGGAGCCGGCGCATTGAAACGGCAGTTATTGCTCTTCAGCATAGCGCTCTCTGTTGAAATTGTCTGTCTATTTACTGTTGTTTGTCACAGTTGCAAAAGTGTGTGAATGATGGAAAAGAATGTGAGAGAGTTTAAGCAGTGTGTGCATCCGTGTCCCCGCTTCATTTCGGGCTCAGATGCACACCTGCTTTGTGTGCAGTGTCTGGGTGTTGAGCATGCTCGGGCAGCTCTCGAGGGAGCTGCCTGTCAGCATTGTGAGCTGCTCACACTCAGACTGCTCCGCTCTCGGCTGGCCGTGTTCGATGAGGCCGGCCAGCCTCGTGAGCCCCATGGTTCTGGACCCGCGATCGCTGAGGCGTCTCGGTGTCACAGACCATGGGGTTCACAGAGGGACTTGTCAGCAGGATCTGGAACTGCTGCGGCAGTTTCCCAATCCTTGTCTGACAGTGCTAAAGATCTTCCTCCCCGTGTGGAAGCCCGCGCTGCGGCTTCTTCCCCCGGGGTTGAGGATCTGATGCTTATTCTCTCCGGTTCCGAGGAGCCGGATGAGTTTTGCATCAGGGCGGGTGGAGAAGCAGGAAGTGTTTCATCGCTTCATCCACTCGCCCAAGAGGAGCTAATTGAGGTTTTGACTCGTGCGGTGGCCAAATTGAATATCAATTGGCCACAGGAAGTGCCGGAAATTAAGCCACCCAGTAGGCTGGACGACCGGTTTCTTTCTCGCCGGGTCCAAACACCTCGCCGGGGTTAAGACCCCGGAGCTGCCCACCAAACCCTGTCGGGACACCTCATCGTTGGTGGGCAAAGCTTATATGGCGGCTGGGTGGGCTGGTAGTTACCTGCAAACATTATCTGTCTTGCAGGCCTACCAGGCTGACCTCCTGAAAGAGCTCGATGAGGGCGACGGTCCCTCTTCGGAGGATGTGCTGGCACTACGGAGGGCTGCAGATTTGTCTCTCCGAATCACCAGGGAGATGGCCCGTGCTATCGGCCGGGCTATGGCTTCTATGGTGATTGTGGGGAGGCATCTCTGGCTGAATCTGTCGGGATGAGGGAGAAGGATAAGTCGGATAACCCGATTTCGCCTTCTGGTCTATTTGGTAACGCGTTTGAGACCGTTGTCGCCAAATACCAGGAGGCGAAGATGCAGTCAGCGGTCGTCTGCCAGCTCCTCGCACCGGCAGGTGCAGAAGGAGAGCGTTGCCTCTAGAGCCCCTCCTCCAGGAGCCTGGCAACAGAGGCGGCGTTCTCACCAGCAGTTCCACCAGCGGTCTTCCGCTCCTGGAGACGATCTGAGAAACGTACTCCAGGGCGGAAGGCTGCTGGGAAGAAGTCCTGGCTTCGGCGGACTTCCAAGAGTGGTCCCCCAACCGAGGTTGCTTCCTCTGCGGCTCTCCGGGGAAATCGAGGTGATCCTGCCATCTATGATGCTTCGGGCCACATCAATTTCCCGCAAACGCATGCTGCTCTAGCCGCCTCTGGAAGGACTTGCGGCTGGGCAGCTAACGCGTCCGCACATAGAGAATCGTTCCCAACCACTTCCTGCCGGTCATCCGCTTCAGGGGGTTGGGGACGAGGCTCGTGTAACACCCGAAGCCAGCCTCGAGAGCTCGAGCTGGTTCCCTTAGTAGAGTATCTCGGCGCATGGATATGCCTTCCGAATATTTCTACATGGGTCCTGCGTACTGTAGACAAAGAGCAGGGTCGGGTAAGGGAACTAGTAAAATCCTTGCTGACGAAGGAAGCCTTAGGTTCCTCCGCCAGAGAGGGAGTCCGGGTTCTACAGCCGGTACTTTATAGTTCCCAAAAAGGATGGAGGGTTGCGTCCGGTTATAGACCTGAGGTATTTGAATCGGTCTCTGAGGAGGTTCGAATTCAAAATGCTCATGGGTTCTATCATCGTGAGTCAGATCCAGTTCGAGGACTGGTTCGTCACGATAGATCTAAGGGACGCATACTTCCATATCTCCATCCTTCCATGTCACAGGAAGTTCTTGAGGTTCGCTCCAATATCGAGTGCTTCCCTTCGGTCTAGCTCTTTCCCCACGCACATTCACAAGGTGCATGGATGCAGCTCTGGCTCCATTGAGACTCCAGGGCATCCGTGTGCTGAATTATCTCGACGACTGGCTCATATTGGCCCAGTCGTACGGGATGGCAGTTCGGCATTGAGATGTCGTTCTGGCCCATATAAGGTGCTTGGGGCTGAGACTCAACACAACAAAGAGTGTGTTGACGCCGTCCCGGAGGGCTACGGTTCTAGGGATCGTATGAGACTCGGCGACGATGCGGGCACAATTGTTTCCCGCGCGAGTCGGGACCATACTGGCGATGGTCTCAGGAGTAAGGCTAGACCACAGCATCACTGTGAAGCACTCTTAGAGAGTGCTAGGGCTCAAGGCAGCAGCGTCCAACGTAATACTTTTTGGCCTGCTGCACATGAGACCTCTACAGTGGTGGTTGGAAACCAAGGGGTTTTCCCCCAGAGGGAATCCTTTCCGTATGATCAGGGTAACGCGCGGATGCCTTCGTTCCCTAGTTATATGGAAGAAACTTTGGTTTCTCCCCGCAGAGGACCAACCGAGGTTGTTTTCTCTGCGGCGCTCTGGGGGAAATCGATGTGGTAATCCCACCGTCTATGAGGCTTCGGGCCACATCGATGTCCCGCGAACGCATGCGGCTCCAGCCGCCTCTGGAAAGACCTGCGGCTGGGCAGCTTGCGCGTCCGCACACAGAGAACCATTCCCAACCGTTTCCTGTCGGTCATCCACTTCCGGGAATCCGTTTCAACAGGCGCCTCCCTCACTGGTTGGGGCTCGGAGCAGGGGAGTTTGAGGTCACGCCCTCTATGCAGACTGGCGCATCAAATTCTCCTGTGGACCCTAGGGAAACTGTTGTCCATCAGGGCAATGTATGTCCCGGGGGTCCAAAATCAGGGAGCAGACATCCTGTCGAGGCAGGGGCTGAGGCCCGGGGAGTAGCGACTCCACCCAGGGGTGGTGGAGGCCATGTGCGAGAGGTTCAGCCCAGTGGAAGTGGACTTGGTGGCGTCTCGAGAGACGTCCCACTGCCCAATGTGGTGTTCCCTCACCCATCCAGCCCCGCTGGGGTTGAATGCCATGGTTCAGACGTGGCCGAGGCTGCGTCTGTATGCATTTCCCCCGATTGCTCTGCTCCCGGGAGTCCTGGAGAGGGTCCGCCAACAGGGGGTCAGCCTACTTTTGGTAGCACCCCGTTGGCCGATGCGAGTTTGGTTCTCGGATATCATAGCGCTGCTGGCAGGTCCTCCATGGCAGATTCCTCTGAGGAGGGATCTCCTATCTCGGGCAGGGGGCACAATATTTCACCCCCGGCCTGAGGTTTGGAACCTTTGGGTCTGGCCCTTGAGGGGGTCAGATACCTAGAGGTTGGCCTGTCGGCAGAGGTGATAGAGACTTTACTCAGTTCCAGGGCTCCGTCTTCAAGGAGGCTGTACAGCCCCAAGTGGTGAGCCACTTGGTGCAGGGAGCGTGAGGTGGACCCAGTTAACTGGCCGGTGTCCGTGGCTGCCATGGGGCTTTCCACACTCATTTGGGTGATGGTCTGGGGTAGGCACCAGCTGGATGTACAGTTCCTCCGTGGGGTTCGGAGGATGAGACCTGTGGCTCGTTCCAGATCTGGCAGTGGTTCTCGAAGGCTGGCTGAGGCCCCCCTTCGAGCCATTGGAGTCGGATGAACCGAAGAGCTTGACCCTAATATGGCCTTTCTCCTAGCGATTACATCGCTAAAAGAAAATGAGTGGGGGGCCTTTAGGCCTCGGCGGTAACGCCGACTTGCCTGGAGTTCCCCCGTGGGAGTTAAGGCTATCCACCCTGGGCAGGGCTAGGTGCCCGTAGTGTCATCA
Source organism: Romanogobio albipinnatus (assembly GCA_023566225.1). Classification (NCBI taxonomy): domain Eukaryota; kingdom Metazoa; phylum Chordata; class Actinopteri; order Cypriniformes; family Gobionidae; genus Romanogobio; species Romanogobio albipinnatus. The sequence continues at coordinate 40,163,644 of CM042255.1, read as the reverse complement.
GGGGTGGTCAGGTCTTTTGGTTCTGCGGGTGTTTCATCCTTCGCCTCACGTGACGGCGGATGAACCTTCACTGGGAAGCACTTTGAGGAGTGCTGAGGGACATGGCAGCAGCGTCCAAGGTGATACCTTTTGACCTGCTGCACGTGAGACCTCTACAGTGGTGGTTGGAAACTAAGGGGTTCCCCCAGTGGGAATCCTTTCCTTATGATCAGGGTAACGCGCAGATGCCTTCGTTCCCTAGTTATATGGAAGAAATCTTGGTTTCTGTCCCAGGGGCCGGTGTTGGGAGCGTCCTGTTGCCGGGGAACCGTTTCAACAGACGCCTCCCTCACCGGTTGGGGCACGGAAAAGGAAAGGGTGGAGAAGTATCTCCCTACGGCGCCTGGCGCTAGGGTACTCAAGTCCTAGTTGTGCCCGGTCTCCGGCTTCACACTAGGGCAGGCGCTACCCTCGGTGTGGGCTAGTAGGTACTCGTTCCCCAAAGTGTCGTTCCGACGCAGTGTGAGTTCCCTCGAAAGGGAACGGCTCGGGTTACGTCTGTAACCCTTGTTCCCTGAGAAGGGAACGAGCACTGCGTCGCGTCACCACACCTCGGCACGCCTGGAGCGCATGCTTCAGAGCAATAGCTGCCGTTTCAATGCGCCGGCTCCCCTTTTATACTTCCGGGTATGCCGTCACAGTGACATCATCACGCACGCCAATCAGATTGGTTTAGTTGCTATACGGACTTCAGATTCGCTAGTGCTTAGGGAGTATCCCCAAAGTGTCGTTCCGACGCAGTGCTCGTTCCCTTCTCAGGGAACAAGGGTTACAGACGTAACCCGAGCCGTTTTGTTGCATTTACACAGTTCTGACCAGCAGGGAACGCCGTGGAGACGGATGTCAGATTGAGTCGAAGCTTCGACACAATACGGCACATTTGCTTCAACTGTTTCACGAAGCCTCGGTCTGCCCATCACTAGCCATGAAGTCGAACAAGCCTTTAAATATAGGACTACAGGGATCACATGACAAAAACAACCACAACAAAGACATGGGCTGCGTCCGAAACCTGGAAAATGCTGACTTCGGAGGACACATTTCATGGCAGGAAGGCACCAAGGCACATCCGAATCTAATGTTAGCTTCACTTCCTGAGATACCTTCATCTGATCGATTTTTGAAGGCAGCATATTTGTATCCTTCGTTGCCTTTGATATCCCACAATCCTGTGCTTTCCATTCTGTGACAGTTGAGCTGAAAAAAAAGATGGCGTCCGAAAGTTGCGTTTTCTGGTCAGTTTGTGTGTAAATGTACTTTTTTTTTACCAACAATTTCTACTTCTGATATAATTTAAAGCGAGAAATTACTAGTGTAGTAATTAAATATTTGTTTAGTTCTCACTAAAGCTCTCTCTATTTTGCTGTAGAACATTAAACTGTTACACTGCCTAAGAAGTCTGTCCGAAATTAGTTTCGTGAGGTGCCTTCATGCACAAATGCTACCTTACAAGCCATTGTCTGATAAGGCAGCGAGGCAACGAGTCAGCTGCCTAGGTTTTCGGAAGCAGCCATGATTACACAAGAAAGTCACATGACAAGAACCAGGAAACATGAGTAATAAAACTTCTAAATAAAAGACCTAGAAACAAGCACATGAACAAAACCAAACGTGACAATTAGTGAAAGCTCTCATAATACCACCAGATAATTATTAAAGGTCCCATGGCATGGATTTTTTATTTTATTATATAATGTATTCTGAGGTGTACTTATATTGTTAGTATGATTTTTACATCATAAAATGTAATAATAAAGGCATTTTCTTCTATACTGATGTTTGCCCTCTTGCTGAAGGGGCGTGTCTGCTGTGAGACTTCAGTAAAAAATGCCCACTGTTGTGATTGGCTGACATCTTTGCATTTGAAATGAGTATCAGATATTTTAGCGGAGGGGGCGTGGTTTAACGAGGTCTACGAAGCACGAGCAGGCACGAACCTGCCAGAGAGACGGATGGACCTGAGTTCACTTCTCATAAATTCTCTCAGCACGTCTCAGTTCAGTGAACTGTTGTAGCTACTAGCATATACTTCAGGTTATTAGTTTATTTCTAGTCGAAAGGACTGTCACTCATGTCAGAAAGTTAGTAACTTTAGTAAATGATGGATCAGCGCTGACTTGAGATGCGAACCGTTTAGAACAATTCAATCCGATTTGGAGAACTGGTTCGACCGGTTCACTAATAAGAACCGGTTCACTAAAAAGAACGATTCGTTCGCAAACCGGATATCACTAGAGGACCAGAGACAGAGCGATTGCTAACAAAGGTATATTGTAACTACTGAGTTGTGAGAGCGCTGTCAGTGCGAGTTTAGTTTGTTTGTATCTGGGAGTTCTGAATAAACACGAGTCACAGTCACGCCGAGCCAGTCTTCCTCCTTATTCTACCAACTTTGTAACACATGTAATGTACCATTTCAGCTGTCGAGATGAACGAGTTACGAGTAAGTGTTGATTATAGCATTATTTTTAGATATTTTCCTATCATATGAAAAGGGTCAGTGAGTACACAGCGCAAATAAAGACACAACAGCGCAGTAATCGAATGTAATCCAGTTTATTGTGGGGATAGCTGGCTAGCCTAGCCCGGAGATCCTTACGCTTACCCCCCTCCAGCTTAATCTTGCCCCGCGTTTGGCGCCTCCGCTGTGGGCCAGATGCAGTACTGGGGGTCGGTGATGTTGAAGGCCGACCGGTCAGTGCAGCCGAGCTTCGCCGTGTGTGAGGTTTATCTCTAAAGATGTGGCTCTGCCAATGTTGAGCAGAAACTCATGACTGTATGCACATTTTAGAACAGATAGACGCAACGAGGACGTAAACGAGGACAAAAACACTGAATCACAAGATAGAAAACACAAAAACACTGTTCTGTCGGGAGAGAGAGAAGCCGCAACGTGTGCACGAATAATAAAGTTCTGTGTGAACTTGAATAATTAGCTACACATCAGAAATCACTGATCACAGATCAGAAGGAACTGAAAAAAGACTTCTGTTTTCATTTGTACATCTAAATACTGAGAAACTGCCAGCATTCACTCGTTCACAAGCCATGATCTCTCGAGGACAAACAAATATGGCGCTCGCATGGGCGTGCCAAATTCTCTGGGCGGAGGAAAGGGAGGTAACCGTTCCTGTTATGACGTCATAACAGGAAAATTCAAGATCAGCTTGTCTGGCTATCATTTTCTCAAAGGCAGAGAAAGACAGCCAGAACTCGGTTTACACCGATCAAAATTTCTAGCCACTTGGGGACAATATTCAGGCTAGGGGAACTCATATTAATGTTGAAAAACCTCATAAAATGAAAATGTCATGCCATGGGACCTTTAAGAGAACCTGGACACATTTGAAAAAAGGATTTGACAGAAATTGTCATAATGGAGGAATTGAATTTCAAACTTGGAGGTATTTATTGCATGGATGCTGTACCTTACATGTGCAGACAAACACAGAACCTCCACACACATTCACTCATGCCTTTTAAAATGCTGCTTATGAGGGACGTTATGAAATATTATCTACACAGCAATAGCGTGCCCTTTGCAATGTTGAAATGAAACTTCTGCGATTAGCATTAAGCTTTGTATCAGTAGAAACCCGGTAGTATATTTGATTGATCGACCCCCCCCCCCCCCCCCCTCCTCATATCCCCCTGAGACAAGAGATTTATGTATTTTATGTCTGGAAATTATGATATCGCCATGTTGCGTCATCTGAGGCTTTTTGGCCAGAGGCTAGAGACTACAGCCAGTAGTAACAGCTATTTCCGAAATGTTTTCAACCCACCCATAGGGGGTGGGATCTCACTCACCGAATGTAAAATAAGCACGCAAAATCGGGCATTCATAACGGAGCGATTGGAACAACGCAAGTGTTTTTAATGAATTCCTATGAAAGTTAAACTAAAAGTTAAGTTTAAGTTTTTAATTGTAGTGTCTTTTCTCTAACTGAACCGCGGTGGGCAAGAGATGTAACCAGTAGCCGTGGCTTGGGAGTTGCCTCGTAGGGCAGCGAAGCAAGTGCATTCTGCGAGTTGTTATCTTTCATCCACATGAGCAAAAAATACATTTTCTGTATTTTCTCAGTCTAGAAGGCACCAACTTCTAAAATAATTTCACATTTCTACTACATAAATGACCCAATATAAATACCAGTGGCGGGCCGTGCATTTCACACCTAGGCCTTCAGTGGTATCCTACCTGAATTAATTCACCTCTTAATAAAATCATCATGACGCCACGGCTATAGAAACCATTAACATTATACAGAAACGCAGTATAACAGGGCGTTGCGTCTCTCATGGAGCGAGAATGAATGATTAAATTGTTAAACTATTTAAGTTGGAGTTATTAATGCAGGAAACCCAATTGACACAATTCAACAAGTCTCCTTTCACTGCAGCCACAGCTGCACCACATACATCATATCTATCAGAAGCTTCGATCCACTCCGGGTTTTCCGTGCATTTGTGTAGTAGGCTAACGTTACCTTTTGAGTTCTCCGACCACGGAAAGCAAATTGTACGTTTTTTGGTGCATATTTTACACGAAAGAAAATATAACAGCATAAATGGTTCTTGAAAAATCTTACCAACAGTATGACAAATTTATTTCAGGTGAGGTTCAAAGATAATACAAAGTTTTTTACATTTAAACCCCTTAAAACGATATTTTAATAGTATGAAAATGTTGTAAATAATATATTAATAACGAAAATAATAATAATTAAAAAAAAATTGATAAATCACATTCATCACAGAAAAACGGGGCACTGATTAGCCAGCCCAGGGTTCACTGTAGGATATAAAAAATGTAAATAAAATGCATTATAGCTTAACTTACTCACCAAAATAGGCTATGATTATTACACAAAACAGTACAGCGTACAGTGTGTAGTAAATTTACTGCTATTACCCATCCTCTCAAATAAATCAAGATCCGCGGGACTTCAAAATCAGTGATGGTATACATTAAAGTAGCCTACGCTCGTTTTTAGCCGTGACAGATCGAATAGCGTTCCGTGACTGTGTGTTAAGCTGGAGAAGGCAGTATGCGGGAATTTTGAAAATGGCTTTGTAAGTATGTTAATTAATACATTAATTTATTCTCTTCTGTCAGCCATTTGGGTTTGAAAAACGCTATTAAAACTACTATCTTCTGACTAGGCTACTAGTACGCTCTCTGATCATACAATCAAAGGACATGAAAATGCTAGATTGCCCCGCTGTCGACAACTCGAAATCTGATTGGCTGATTAAATCGGAGTGATTATCTGATTGGTTAAAGCGCACAGTTTCATTGCCAGAGCTTAAGACAGGGAGAGGTTACTGCAAAGCAGACAGGTGAACATAGACACGTAATCCTCTTCTTCAGTAATGACAGACAGAGAACTTACGGCTGAAGGAACTTCACTGCAAAGCAGTCAGATGAGTATTCAGGTATGAAATCCTCTTGGAGGGCTGGCAGACGCAGAGCTTACGACAGGGAGAAGTTACTGCAAAGCAGACAGGGAATATACAAACACGTAATCCTCTTCTTCAGTAATGACAGACAGAGAACTTACGGCTGAAGGGCTTCACTGCAAAGCAGTCAGGTGAGTATTCAGATATGAACTCCTCTTGAAGGGCTGGCAGACACAGAGCTTACGACAGGGGGACGTTGCTGCAAAGCAGACAGGTGAACATACAGGCACGTAATCCTCTTCTTCAGTAATGACAGACAGAGAATTTACAGCTGGAGGAACTTCACTGAAAAGCAGTCAGATGAGTATTCAGGTATGAAATCCTCTTGGAGGGCTGGCAGACACAGAGCTTATGACAGGGAGAAGTCACTGCAAAGCAGACAGGTGAACATACAGACACGTAATCCTCTTCTTCAGTAATGACAGACAGCGAACTTACGGCAGAGTATTTTTACTGCAAAGCAGTCAGTTAACATTCACCTACGTGTCCCTCTTCACAATGGGCTATCAGATAGTACACTCAAGTATCTGTGGAGTACAACAGTGTTAGCCTCTTCTTACGTCTTAGAACATGATAGAAAACTCAGGTAAGTGATGGACATCCAGCGGGTTTAAGTTCACACTTCACACATCAAGACAGTGCATCACATCACTTCATCACTGCAATTCAACACTCAGTGGGAAATACATATGGCCGTCGCCCATTTTCTGACCTGGCATTCACATCAGGAGTCCCATAGACAGGAGAGAGAAGATGGAGATCGATTGGACTACTCACAGTCTCTCACAAACGATCTTACTGTCCAGCGATTTCCTCCTTCGGTTGAGTCAATGTGCTCTTTCTCCCAAACTCACAATGCCGTGCCCGTTTGCCAGCCCCACTTCCTCTTCTCCGCCGCTCACGCTTCCTCTGCCGACTCCAGTCCCCCAAAAACTACCTCCTTTTTATCCTCCCCTAATGGCAACGTGTGCCAATTGCGGGGCTTCAATCCCCTCGTGCACAGCTGCCGGCGATTTTGGCTACTCACCCCATTCGCGGGGAATTTGAGCTAACCCGGAACTAGCCCGGTGTTCCGTTGTTATGGGTCCGGAGGGAGGCAATCTCGGCGAACATTAGTTCCGCCTTGCAAGGGAAAAAAAGCTGGAATTTCGTCACCTCGTGACATACCCCCCCACCAAACCGTTTTAGTCCCTATAATGTGGTGGCTCTACCCAGTCTCCATACCGTGCCGGAGGCTGGCCTCGGTTGTCCCGCTGGGATCGTCTTGGGGGCGAGGGGAAATTTGCTTGCTCAAGTTCAATGGCCAGTCCCCTTGGGACCACTGCCCAACCTATCATCGGGGTTCGGTGGGCTCTCTCTTCGGTGGGGATGATGGTGTCTACAGGCCTTGGGTAGTTGGGGCAAGGGCGGATCAGGTTCCGATGCAATACCCGTTCTGGGCCGGTTCCTCCTTCAGGGCGAAGGACGTACACGGGATGGTCAGGTCGGGGTTGTCGTTGGACCACGTAAGGTCGGGGCTCCCAACGGTCGCTCAACTTTCCCTTTCCCTGGCACTGACTATCCTTAACCAGGACCCTTTCTCCCGGCAGCAGGGGAGCCTCACGAGCCGTCCGATCGTATAATCTTTTGTTCTTCTGCGCAGCTCGTTTGATTCAGGCGGACACCTGCTCATAAGCAAGGTGGAGGCGCTGGTGGTGGTTGCTCAACCATTCCGTTAGGCTGGTCCCCTCCTCTGCGGGGCTGGATCCCAGCAGTAAGTCCGTGGGTAACCGTACGTGCCGTCCGAACATCAGGTACGTCGGAGCATATCCAGTAGTGCTATGCACGCTGTTATTATAGGCCTGGACTACGGCCGAGAGACTTGCTATCCAATTACCCTGTTGTTCCACTTCCAACGTCTCCAGCAGACCCAACAGGGTCTGGTTGAATCGTTCACACCCTCCATTCCCTTGGGGGTGGTACGGCGTGGTGTGGGTCTTCTTGCACCCATATAGCTGACACAACTCTCTGATGACCCGGGACTCGAAGTTGGGACCTTGATCAGAGTGAAGGATTTCTGGACACCCAAAGGGCTGGACATACTTCCAAAGGGCACTGGCAGTGGTGGTTGCGGTCTGATCTCTAGTTGGAATGGCCCATGCGTACTTCGTAAAGAGATCTGTTACTACGAGGATGTTTTGGATAAGGTCAGTAGGCCGACCTAGCATCAGGTAGTCCATCGCCACCATATGTAGTGGGGCTTTAGCTTGAATGGGGGTCAGTGGGGCTCGTACCTCTCTCCGGGTCTTGAAGAGGATGCAGCGCGGGCACTGTGAAATGAACATCCTTACTGCCTTCTCCATCCCAGGCCAGTAAAAGTGTCTCCGCACCAATGAGGTCGTCCTCTCCTGCCCTTGATGTCCCAGGTGGTTGTGATAAGCTTGGAGCAGAGCTTGGGATTGATCTTCAGGCACCACTATTTGACATACCTCCTCTCCCAGTGCTGGGTCCTGTAACAGTCGACAGACGACTCCCTCCTTAAGGAAGAGTCTCTCCCGTTGTCCCAGGAGCTGCTTCACCCCTCGGGGTTGCCCGTGCCGTACTCCCCCTTCTGGCCAAGTCCCTCGCTGCAGCCAGTCTTGTATCTGGGTCAAAACCGGGTTCTCTGCCTGTCGGTCCTTTCACCGTTGGGGGTCCCAACCCCAACTCAAGGGAACCCCACGACTACCTTCGCTCCCCACAGATAATCCTTGAACTTCTCGCTGACGGCCCACTTCATAGCTAGGAGTTCAAGCTTGAAACAGCTGTAGTTAGCGTTGTTACGTTTGGCTGGGTGCAGACTCCTGCTTGCATAGGCAATGAACCTCTCTTCCCCCTGCTGCCTCTGGGCTAGTACGGCCCCCAATCCCAGATTACTGGTGTCCATGTAGAGCGTAAAGGGCTGGGAGAAGTCAGCATAGGCCAAGATCGGGGCTTGGAGCCGCTCTTGTTTGAGCTTCTGGAAGGCCAACTCACAGGCGGGGTCCCACGAGATGGTAGGGGACCCACGACCCCGGGTCTGCCCCGAGCCTCCAAGCAGCTGGTTTCGGGTATTTAGCGATCTTGGCAAAGAAAGTCCTTGATGAACTGCCGATAGTATCCCACGAATCCCAGGAAGGATCTCACCTGATGCACTGTTCTCTGCGCGGTCCACTCCTGGACGGCCGACATCTTCTCAGGGTCCACCGTAATCCCAGCCGTACTGACTCGATGGCCCAGGAACTTTACCTCTTTCCTGTGCAACTGGCACTTCTCGGGCTGTAGCTTTAATCCGTACCGTTCCAAGGACTGGAATACTTGCTCCAGGTGTCGGAGGTGAGACTCAAAGTCGGGAGAGTACACAATAACATCGTCTAAGTAGACGAGCATGGTGTCCATAAGCTGGCCTCCCAAGCAGCGCTGCATAAGCCGTTGGAAGGTAGCGGGAGCGTTACACAACCCAAACGGCATGCGCTCCCACTCAAAGAGGCCAAAGGGGGTGGTGAAGGCAGTCTTTTCCCGGTCTCCTTCCTCCACTTGAACTTGCCAGTAACCGCTAGCCAAGTCTAAGGTAGAATACCAGGCGGCCCGAGTGAGGCTGGTCAGGGAGTCCTCGACCCGCGGCAGGGGGAAGGCGTCTCGTTAGGTAACGTGGTTCAGCTTCCGATAAGCAACGCAGAATCGCCATGCCCCGGTCTTCTTCCGAACGAGGACGATCGGTGCTGCCCACGGGCTGCTGCTCTCTCGGATAACCCCCTTCTCCAGTATCCCCCGTAGGAGGGCACAAACCTCAGCATACAGAGTCGGGGGTACGGGACGGTAGCGTTCCCGGCTCGGAGGGGCATCCCCAGTAGGGATCTGGTGCTTTACGATGTCAGTCTGCCCATAATCCTCATCATGTGCGGAGAAGAGATGCTTCCACCTCACCAGGAAGTCCCAGAGTTGCTTCGCCTGCCCTTCTTCCAAACCGGCACCTCGTAAGGACTCTCCCGCAAGGTGGGCCGACAGTGCTTCCTCCTTTCTGCTTGCAGGGGATTCGGTCTGTGCCAAGGCCACCTCCACTACCGTTGGGCCCACCTGGCAGAATTGAAACCCTCCTTCCTCGTGAACTTGTTGGGGGCTTACCATGGTAAACCGAGCCAGACGTTGGTGTCGATGCAGATCCACTGCATAGGGATTCGTGTTTCTCAGTCTTACGGCAACCCGACGACGGCGGACAGAAGCCAATCCCCGGGCCACTTCCACAGCCTGGCAGTCTGAGTGAGGCTCCACCAGGATCCATTCCTGGGACCCGTGAAGCTGGGTAGGAAGGCGGGCCCAGATAATGGCCTCGCTCCGGGCCGGGACTGACAGTGCGTAGAGACACATCACTCTCCCCACACTCTCTCGATTCCGTTGGGCATCAGCCATGCGGACCCGGCGACAATCAGCCACGATCCGATCCCATTCCCGTTTCTCCTCCCTCGGAGCCGAAGGGGTGGGTCTCGCTTTAAACAACTCCTCCCAGCAGTCTGTGATGATGTTAATCCCCAATAGGGCACGATGAGCTCCCAGACATGTATCCCGTACGATCACAACCCCCTTTTGAGGCACAAGGGTCCCATGAACCTCCAGATCCGTGACCAGATAGCCCACATACGGAATGTCCAAACCATTTGCCCCACGCAGGGTTAACCAAGGGGCATCTGCGGCCGAATGGCCCTGGACCCCGAATAACTCCTGAGACAGGCTTTCGGAGAACAGTGTGACCTGGGAACCGGTATCCAGGAGGCATTGGACTTCGGTCCCATTGACTTGAACCACCACTAGAGGGCAGCGCCCGACTAGACAGTTCCTAGCCGCCAATGGAGAGGGGTCGATTTGGGGGGTCCCGACCACTTGACCCACAGTGGCCGGAGACTCTAAAAACCCCCCTGCGATCCCCGCCGTGCGCTGCATTGCCGGACGTAATGGCCTGGTTCGCCACAGCCATTGCAAATGGGACGTCCTTGTTCGTCCCATTGGAAACGGAGCCCGGATGACCGGGGTGGACGTCGCTCTGGGAATCGACTACCTTCGGAATATGCTCGCTCTCGTGCCGGTGGCAATGGCCGGTAGTGTTCTCGGTGTAATTCTTCTAGGAAAGTTTTAGACAGCTCTGTCATCTGATCACGGACATCTCTTCTCAGCTCTTCTCGTAAGGCCTGTTTCCAGTCGGGCGAAGCAGGAGGCAGGGGAGTACTGGCCGCATTGGTGGCCATACAGTGGGAGGGATCTGAGGTATCTGCATGATCCTGTTCGAGGGCCAGAGCTTCCTGGCGTAGCTCGTCAAACGTCAGAGTAGGATTGCGGCGAAGTTGTATTCGGAGGCTCTGAGGTAATGGGCCATCTCGCAACCCCAAAAGAAACTGGTCCTTATGGAGGGCCTCTCCTTCTTCAGCCGAAACAATTGTTCTCGCAGTTGCAAAGCAAAGGCACGTATGGTCTGCCGAGGTCCCTGCTTGCAATTAAAGAATTGCGTCCGGAGGACAGCTGCAGGAGTTGCGTCTCCGTACTGCCCCGTTAGAAAGTCAAAGATAGCCTAGGCTGTGGCTCGGGTTGCTTCCGGTGCCGCTTGTACTTCTCTCCTGGCGTCGCCTTCGAGTGAATTTAAGATGAAGTGGGTCTTCTGTGTAGCGTTTAGCCCTTGGAGGCCCACCAAGTACTCCACTTGAGTTTTCCACGCTGACAAGCTGAGTTCTGAACCTGGTCCTCCATACTTTTGGGCCCATGGGGCTCCCATAAAGATGGGCATGACATGTGGGCGACCCGCCGGTGCATTTTTGTCTGCCATTGCTCCGCCTCTGTCTACTCAACCCAAGGTGGAACCCTGCCGACTACGCCAAATTATGTCACAGGTCGGGGCGGGGCGGGCCAAATCAGGCTGCACCCACCCCTAAGACCCGTACCACCCTTGGGGAGTCGGACAGAGGCCAGGCAAGGACGACAGACAACAAGACTTCCAATAACACAGTATTTTATTGAGTATAAAAGATGGGTAGGGGGATCTAAAATGGTGAGTCTTCTGGGCAGGGTCGTTCCGTCCTGCGGACCGCCGGAGGCCCACAAAGTACAAGAAAGGGGGGGGGGGGGGGTGCTCTGGTGAGTAGCTTCACTGTCTTCAGATGGGTGGGACGAGTCGGGGCTCACGACTGGGGGAGGGAGGCTGCTGGAAGACCGCTCAGGTGCGTATTTCGGGTGACGTACTCCCTTCTGCTTCCCAGAGTGAAGACGGGTCGGGGCTTACGAACGGAGGGACTGTGGTGGAGCAGTAAGGTGGGTGTTTCGGACACGTAGTCCTCTTCCGCTACAGATGACAGACAGAGAATTTACGGCTGAAGGGCTTCACCGCAAAGCAGACAGGTGAGTATACAGGCCCGTAATTCTCCTCTTCTACAGGTGACAGACAGAGAACTTACGGCTGAAGGGCTTCACTGCAAAGCAGACAGGTGAGTGTACAGGCACGTAATCCTCCTCTTCTACAGGTGACAGACAGAGAACTTACGGTGGAAGGGCTTCACTGTAAAGCAGACAGGTGAGTGTGCAGGCACGTAATCCTCCTCTTCTACAGGTGACAGACAGAGAATTTACGGCTGAAGGGCTTCACTGCAAAGCAGTCAGGTGAGTATTCAGGTATGAACTCCTCTTGAAGGGCTGGCAGACACAGAGCTTACAACAGGGAGACGTTGCTGCAAAGCAGACAGGCGAACATACAGGCACGTAATCCTCTTCTTCAGTAATGACAGACAGAGAACTTACGGCTGGAGGAACCTCACTGCAAAGCAGTCAGATGAGTATTCAGGTATGAAATCCTCTTGGAGGGCTGGCAGACACAGAGCTTACGACAGGGAGAAGTCACAGCAAAGCAGACAGGTGAACATATAGACACGTAATCCTCTTCTTCAGTAATGACAGACAGCGAACTTACGGCGGAGGATTTTTACTGCAAAGCAGTCAGTTAAACATTCACCTACGTGTCCCTCTTCACAATGGGCTATCAGATAGTACACTCAAGTATCTGTGGAGTACAACAGTGTTAGCCTCTTCTTACGTCTTAGAACATGATAGAAAACTCAGGTAAGTGATGGACATCCAGCGGGTTTAAGTTCACACTTCACACATCAAGACAGTGCATCACATCACTTCATCACTGCAATTCAACACTCAGTGGGAAATACATATGGCCGTCGCCCATTTTCTGACCTGGCATTCACATCAGGAGTCCCATAGACAGGAGAGAGAAGATGGAGATCGATTGGACTACTCACAGTCTCTCACAAACGATCTTACTGTCCAGCGATTTCCTCCTTCGGTTGAGTCAATGTGCTCTTTCTCCCAAACTCACAATGCCGTGCCCGTTTGCCAGCCCCACTTCCTCTTCTCCGCCGCTCACGCTTCCTCTGCCGACTCCAGTCCCCCAAAAACTACCTCCTTTTTATCCTCCCCTAATGGCAACATGTGCCAATTGCGGGGCTTCAATCCCCTCGTGCACAGCTGCCGGCGATTTTGGCTACTCACCCCATTCGCGGGGAATTTGTGCTAACCTGGAACTAGCCCGGTGTTCCGTTGTTATGGGTCCGGCGGGAGGCAATCTCGGCGAACATTAGTTCCGCCTTGCAAGGGAAAAAAAGCTGGAATTTCGTCACCTCGTGACACAAACTTCCAATATGATGCAATCAAGGTTTCAGTCATCAATCTGTATAAGTTAAACCCAATCAAAAAGACTAAAATGAAAAGTCAAACTTCTTTCATGCACAACTGGACTGATGTACTTACCGTTAGAGGTAACAGTGCATGCATGCATAAGAATAAGTCAAAGCAAGATAGTTTTGACCCCCATGAGTTTGACTACTGATCAGGGTGATCAGTAGTCACACAAGATGGCGCCGAGGATGGCCGCAACGTCGCAAGCTCTGCTGAAACATTGTAGTTTTTTGTTTGTTCTGTTTATAGTTTTTGTGTTTTTTGTCTTGGATGTTGTCTGCCTTACTACGTACGACAGACAGACACTTTTGGACATTGGTTCGGCAATCGCACTCCGAAAACCGGACTTTAAATTCTTCAGTGACGAACCGCCGTTTACAAACACAGCAGCGGAGCTCTTTATCTGGACGGCCCGACCACGCAAACGCGGCCGGAGAAGGGGAAGCAGAGCCGGCGTACTTATCAGAGTAAGACGCCGCGCAAACCGACCCCCACTTCCCAGTATTTTACTGGCAAATGTTCAGTCTCTGGACAATAAACTCTGCGAGCTGAGAGCGCGGATCTCTTTCCAGCGAGACACGAGGGACTGCTGCATTATCTGCCTTACAGAAACTTGGATGTCCGCTGAGATTCCAGATTCGGCCATCGAAACCACGGGGTTCTCCGTGCATCGGATGGACAGAGAAAAAGATCTCTCCGGGAAAAGCAAAGGCGGGGGTGTATGTTTTATGATCAACCGATCCTGGTGTGATCAGAGGAACGTACATTCTATCAAATCTTTCTGTTCTCCTGATCTGGAATTTCTCATGCTTCTGTGCCGACCATTCTGGCTACCGAGGGAATTCACCGCGGTCATCATCACAGCTGTGTATATTCCCCCGCAAGCCGACACAGACCGGGCACTAAAGGAACTGTATAGGACAGTGAGTGAGCAGGAAACCGCGCATCCTGAGGCTGCGTTTATTGTGACCGGAGACTTTAACAAAGCCAACTTCAAGCGCATCGCACCCAAATACCACCAACATGTTAACTTCAACACGCGAGGGAACCGTGTTTTAGACCACTGTTACTCCCCCTTCAAGGATGGATACAAAACACTCCCGCACCCACCATTTGGCAAATCGGATCACGCGTCCATCCTACTTTTGCCCGCATATAGGCAAAGACTCAAACAGGAAGCACCCGCCCTCAGAACCATCCAGTGCTGGTCGGACCAATCAGATTCTATGCTACAGGACTGTTTTGATCACGCGGACTGGGAGATGTTCCGGTCGGCCTCTGATGACGACATCGAGGTTTACGCTGATAGCGTAACGTATTTCATCAGGAAGTGCGTAGATGACGTTGTTCCGACCAAAACAATTCGGCTGTACCCTAACCAGAAGCCGTGGCTAAATGGGGATGTTCGCGCGGCACTCAATGCGCGGACCTTCACTTTTAACTCCGGTAATGCGGAGGAGCATAAACAAGCAAGTTATGCCCTCCGGAAAACCATCAGAGCAGCAAAACGGCAGTACAGGGACAAGATTGAAGGACAGTTCAACACCACCGACTCCAGAAGCATGTGGAGGGGAATTAACACCATCACGGACTATAAAGGGAACACAAACTCCACCGTGAACACCGCTGCCTCTCTCCCGGACGAGCTAAACACCTTCTATGCTCGCTTTGAGGGAACTAACACCGCCCTCGCGGAGAGAGCGCTCGCGGCTGAGGATACAGAGGTTAGTGCACTCTCTGTATCTGTCGCGGATGTAACCCGATCCTTCCGGCGGGTGAACGTCCGTAAAGCTGCGGGTCCAGACGGCATTCCCGGCCTGTGTGATCAGAGCGTGCGCGCACCAACTGGCTGGAGTCTTCACGGACATTTTTAACCTGTCCCTCTCCCTGTCTGTGGTCCCCACATGCTTTAAAACGTCCACTATTGTTCCTGTACCTAAGCAGTCAAAAACCACCTGCTTAAACGACTGGCGTCCTGTTGCTCTGACCCCCATCATCAGTAAATGCTTTGAAAGACTAGTCAGAAACCACATCTGCTCTGTTCTCCCCCCCTCACTGGACCCACTGCAGTTTGCATACCGCACAAACCGCTCCACTGATGATGCCATTTCATCCACTATACACACTGCTCTCTCCCACCTGGAAAAGAGGAACACGTATGTGAGAATGCTGTTTGTGGACTAC
The DNA here is from genome assembly GCA_023566225.1 of Romanogobio albipinnatus. NCBI lineage: Eukaryota > Metazoa > Chordata > Actinopteri > Cypriniformes > Gobionidae > Romanogobio > Romanogobio albipinnatus. Next base: position 40,148,242 of record CM042255.1, on the reverse strand, counting down.
AGCTCAGCATTCAACACCATTGTGCCCTCCATACTTGACGGGAAACTCCGGGCTCTAGGCTTAAACAGCCTGTTATGCAGCTGGATCCTGGACTTCCTGTCAAACAGACGCCAGGTGGTCAGAATGGGCAGTAACATCTCCTCATCACTGACTCTCAACACTGGAGCCCCTCAGGGCTGCGTTCTCAGCCCACTCCTGTACTCTTTGTACACACATGACTGTGTGGCAACCCACAGCTCCAACACCATCATCAAGTTTGCTGACGATACGACGGTGGTAGGTCTTATCACCGACAATGATGAAACGGCCTACAGAGAGGAGGTGCACACTCTGACACGGTGGTGTCAGGAGCACAACCTCTCCCTCAACGTCAGCAAGACCAAGGAGCTGGTGGTCGACTTCAGGAGGAATGAGAGAGAACACCGCCCCATCACCATCAATGGAGCACCGGTGGAGAGAGTCAGCAGCTTCAAGTTCCTCGGTGTCCACATCACAGAGGAACTCTCATGGTCCGTCCACTCCGAGGCCGTTGTGAAGAAGGCTCATCAGCGCCTTTTCTTCCTGCGACGGCTGAGGAGGTTTGGAATGAACCGCCACATCCTCACACGTTTCTACACCTGCACCATAGAGAGTCTGCTGACTGGCTGCATCACCACCTGGTACGGCAACAGTACCGCCCGCAGCCGCAAGGCCCTGCAAAGGGTAGTGCGCACGGCCAGCTGCATCATCGGAGGTGAGCTTCCCTCCCTCCAGGACATTTACGCCAGGCGGTGTGTGAAGAGAGCTCAGAGGATCTTCAGAGACTCTAGCCACCCGAACCATGGGCTGCTCTCACTGTTGCCATCAGGCAGACGGTACCGCAGCATCAGAACACGCACCAGCCGACTCCAGAACAGCTTCTTCCCACAAGCAATCAGACTACTTAACTCCTGATCCATCAGGATCATAACACACACTGGACAGAATATCACTCCGCACAACCCACTGTAGATACACACACATTATATACACATTTATTTATCATACAGCATCTATTGCACTTTGGATTTCAATTTTTCAATCTGTGAATAATATTTATACTATACATTGTATATTATTATTACTATTATAGCGTAATGTATATTGTTTAGTGTATGTTTAGTGTATATTGTTTAAAGTATATGTATATTGTAAGTATGTGTATATTGTTTAAAGCTGTGAGAACTAAACTCACATTGTGTAAATTATTTATTGTTTATTGTAGAGTTTACTGTGCTGTGAGTAATTGTGTGCGCATCAGATGTGTAATCTGATGCTGCTTTAAATGTTGTACATGTCATGTCGTGACTGCTATGTTGCTCGGAACTGCACCTAAGAATTTCACCTACTGTTGCACTTGTGCATATGTAGAGTGACAAATAAAGTGATTTGATTTGATTTTTTGATTGATTTTGGGTTCGCTTGAAAAACAGAGAATCTCTATATAGACAATGCTTCTTCAGTCTCTTGAGTGCTCAGTCTCTTCTGTGTGGAGATGCTAGGATTTGTATTTGGTGACATCACCGCCAACCTTACTTTAGCCCATTTGGCTGCTATTATACAAATAACAGAGTGCATGAGAAATCGATAGATGGACCATGATGGTTAATTTGGGCGTTTTCCCTAAAGCTCTAACATTATTTCCTTATATAATGTCTTGATGTGCAAAAGAACTCCCTCCTCTTATACAGTATGGAGCATTTTCAATGTATCTGGCCACCAGGATAACTTTGTAATTTTTGTAGTTTATATCCTTTTTAATATATTTGAATTTTTTTTTATAATCCAATTTTGTTGTTCATTATTACTTAAAGGCACAATATGTACAATTTGGGGATTAAAATATCCAAAAACCACCAGAACAGTGTTATATATTTTGTTGACTTTACATTATCCCAAATGTTTCCAAGAATGTTTAAATCCAGATAATTAAAAAAAAAAATGTATCAGGACACGGATCGTGTCCGTGCATCACCTATCAATGACATAGCCGCGTTACCCTCGATTTCAGGTGTTTTATTTAGCAGAAACCCAAAAGACGCTTTATATTATATGTTTTATTAGACAAGGAAACAACTGTTTGGACTTTGGAGACATTTATAGACATAAAACTAATTGTACAGTAATACAGCATTTTCTCCGTCATACAATATGTTTTAAAATGAATTGCATGCCATTTAGCAACACAAGCCATCCAGCATTTATTAATATGATATTCTATTATCGATCTAACTTACGGCAGTGTGCAACGAGTGTCTCATGGTAGCTGTGGAGCTGTGGAGTAACGTTATAACATAATTTTCAACACACTCAAATGTATCTAATATGATAAAACAGCACTGCGTTACCCCACATACGCTTGACCGGAAGAAGTGGAAGCGGTATAATAAAAAGTTTTGCTGCTGTCGAGCCGTGTGTCACGCCTGTTTCTCATTAGCAATCACTTCAGCGACCTCATTCAGCTCCCACAGTACTCGGCCCTGCTCTGCTTCATACTACAGTAACGTTAATGATCCCATCCATGAAAATGATTTCTGCTCGAGTCCCGTCCCAATTCTATTCCACCGGCTGTGAGGTGAAGACTACAACTCCCAAGATTCCCAGCTCAATCTCGGTGTCATCAAGCTATGCCTTTGTTTTGAATGGGCGACCTCTAGTGGCGAGAACTACATAGTGTGCCTTTGACTTTACACAGAGAGAAGGAAATGATTAATTGGTTGAAAGTGAATATTACACTATACACCCAATGCACTTTTGTTTGCATAAAAGTATTATGTTGTACGTGTAACGGTGGCCAGCTAGTAGTTGCTGTGCGAGTAAACCTCACTCCTCTGATCTCAAGAGATGCTTTAGTGACTGACAATACAATATGGGTTGCAGCCTTTAGCCTTCTTGTTAGAGCGTCCAACTCTCATGTCGGCGGATCAGGGTACGAGTTCCGCTTAGAGCAGGCTGTTCAAACATGAGATGTTAAATAGAGAGTGAGAAAACACTCTGATCAATCAGTGCTTGAGTGAAATACTGAAATTATTCTAACTCGTTTGACCGAATCATTGAAACAACTCAAAAGAGATTCCTTCGTGAATCAGGCATCGTTTATTCTGATTCTAAACAGTTGACGAAAACATGTTTGAAAGAGCCCGATCTCACGTAAATGCGTATAAATAATACGAGCGTGCAATCTCGTGGAATGTATACGCCAAAAGGAGTTTTAGCGTGCATATGGTACGCCGTTTTTCGCGTGCATATGATACGCACTTTATGAGGTCGTGTTGGTTTGAAATTAATGCATCCAAAAACAGAAAAAAACGCTGTCTCACGCAAATAGTAGCCTATACACTGTGGATGGGGAAGGCTTCAAAGCCCAATAGTATCCAGCTGCAGAACCACAGCACCAGCAGTTTCAGACCCGCTATGTCCGAAATCGCCCCCTATACCCTTAAATAGTGATCTTTTTGTGTATCAGCATGATAATGCACCAATACACACAGCAAGACTTGTGTCAGAATGGTTTGATGAACATAAAAGTGAAGTTGAAAATCTTCCATGGCCTGCACAGTCTCCAGATCTAAATATTTTTGAGGCGCTTTGGGGTATTTTGGAGGAAAAAGTCAGAACGTTTTCCTCCACCAGCATCAGAGTGACCTGGCCGCTGTTCTGGAAGAAGAATGGCTCAAAATCCCTCTGGCCACTGTGAAGGACTTGTAACGCTCATTCCCAAGACTAATTGATGCTGTACTCGTCGCAAACGGAAGCCTAACATCATCCCAATAAATGATTGTGGTCAGAAACCACCAGATGTTTCATTTGTTGAGGAATAAATACTGAATATTTCTCATCAATCTCTGTTCTAACAGCAAAATCACTTGCAGGCATATTTGTAAAATAAAAGTCAGCATGAAAAGAAAGTTGCGATAGACTTTCCCCCCCCTACTTGTAAGGTATATCTGAGAGAAAAAGCTTCTCAAATTGATTGGATCGTTTGCTATTGCAAAAGGGTTTTCAAGAAAAGCAGGTAGTCACAGATTTTTGGATTTTGCTTTGTTAAACCTATCAAAGAAAAAATCTAATTGTGATTGTGAACTGATCAAAATAATCTGAGCAAGGCCGCTTCATACATTTGTATGAATACATTCATAGCAAAATATGTACTACTGGTGATTTGTGTTTGTCACCCACATTGCAGTATGACTTTAATATATTTACATATAGCATATTTAAACTATTTGAATAAAATTAATGATAATTCTAAATTATATCCAGCATGAAAAGGAGTTAAAAGGAGCACATTCTGTTGATAAAGAGCTACATAAAAACAAAAAAGTCTGGGATTAACATTGCTCTGCACTGTTTCAGTGTTTGGACAGACATTGGCAGCAGAGAGCACTGAGAACCTCATCTCATTACATTATGTGGTTTGTCTAATATTGTAATGTGGATGTATGCGACATCTCTTGAATTCTTGAATACACGCTTTTTTGATTACAGCAATTTTTACAATGCATGATACTATCACCGTATCTATATTTTTAAAGACACTGTCACATGTCGAATAATACAATTGTAAAAAAAATAATAATAATTTAAAAACATGAATTCCTGACACTCATAATAATGTTTTAGTCACACTGCATAAAGTTATGCATCAGCAAGACATCAAATTACAACTTTTTATGCATATTGAACTGATCTACTTACCGTCAATGGTGGCAGTGCACGTTTGTGCAATTACAACTGAAAGCAAGATTATTTTAATCCTCATGATGATCAGCTGTCCATTTTAAGTTTCCATTTTAAGTTTTACTCCAAAATCTATAGACACTGGTGGATTAGCGACATCCGATTTGTGACCCAGTCATTCATTTGAATCTTTTCACTGAATCGGATGAACCGGTTGAGCCGAAAAGCTGGGTTACTGTCCAAACCAAGTCAAGTTTTAAAGTCAAAAACTCAGTTTGGAAAGAAAAAGTAGATCCCTTTCTAATCAACAAAGTTATTTTAAAATGTAGACGCCCACTGAGGTGAGGCGATAAGCATTCAGTTATAACAGCATGTCTCACAAATGACTCATTTAAATGTGATTCCAGCTCATCAGATCATGCTGGGAGTTTCTCAAACGGAAGGCTGCATCCTACGAAGGCTGCATATCTCGGCTGCCATGTCATCAAGCGTCGCAGAAGGCCATCTCAATTTGAAGAATCCTTGGAAGGATGAAGAAAATCAAGAAAATAAACTGACAGGAAAACAAGTCAGTACTGAGCTCGTCTGAGTTTATTATGAAATGTAAGACAAAAATAATGCTCTCGGACATGAAAGCATAGATGTTATCTTTTGTTTTGCTGCACTCTTAAAAATGATGTGTTAAAAATTAACACAAAATATGTGTAAAAGGATTCATAACACATGTTGTGTTACTACAGACACACGATGTGTAAATATTGTGTTCAACTGTTTACACAATTACTGTGTAAAACATTTAGTAGTACATGTTTATATAAAAGGCATATTTTCTGTTGCAAATATTCAACAGGCTGTGACAACTTTTACAATTGGATTAATTTGTCATGTTGCAAATGTGAATTAAGCATTTTAACTCGCTGGGGCGAAACGTCTCGGGTTATGACTATAACCCTTGTTCCCCGAGAAGGGAACGAGACACTGCGTCGTCGAGTGACAACACTCTGGGAACGCCCACAGCGTTACGCATCTGAAGCATGAATGAAATCAAGCCAATCTGATTGGTGTCGCGTCGTGACGTAGTAGATGACGGCATACCCGGAAGATACAAAAAGGAAGCTGATGCAAACACACACTAGCTCTTTTGCGATGAAGCAAGCGCTCTAGCCGTGATAGGTGTGGCGACGAGACGCAGTGTCTCGTTCCCTTCTCGGGGAACAAGGGTTATAGTCATAACCCGAGACGTTCCCCTTCGAGGGAACTCGCACTGCGTCGTCGAGTGACAACACTCTGGGAACGTTAATACCCACTAAGCCACACCAAATCACCCCACGTCCCAGTGTGAAGCTGGGTACCCAGGCACACTTAGGACGCAAGAACTCGAGCACCAGGCGTCACCGGGAGGTGCAGACTGTAGAATCTTATGAAGGTGTGCGGGGTGGCCCACCCGGCCGCCTCGCATACCTCTTGAAGCGAGACGCAGAAAGGAGGGCCACTGAGGAAGCCAAGCTCCCGGTGGAATGGGCCCTCACGGCCATGGGTGAAGGCAAATTGCGCACCCTATAAGCCGTGGCTATAGCCTGGACGATCCAGTTACTGATCGTCTGAGTTGACGCAGGCAGCCCCTTCTTGGGTGAGCCAAAGCACACCAACAACTGGTCTGACCTTCTCCAATGGGAAGACTTCTCTAGATAAATACTCAGGGCTCTGACCGGGCAGAGCAGATGAAGTCTCCCCTCTTCCGCCGTCAGGTGGGGAGGGGGATGGAAAGCCTGAAGAACCAGAGACCGGGCTCCCTGAGATGGAACCTTGGGAATGTAACCCGGTCTAGGGTGAAGGATGGCCCTTACTCAGCCGGGGGCAAACTCCAGGGAAGTTGGCGTGACCGCCAAGGCCTGGAGATCTCCCACTCTCCTCAGAGAGGTAATGGCGAGTAGAAAGGCCACCTTCAGGGTCAGGTTCTCAGGCTCAGCCAGCTCCAGTGGCTCGAAGGGGGCCTCAGCCAGCCCTTCCAGAACCACCGCCAGGTCCCAGGTTGGGACTCTGGAGCGAGCCGCAGGCCTCACCCTCCGAGCCCCACGGAGGAACTGTACAACCAGGTGGTGCTTCCCCAAGGGTCCATCACCTAGAGGTGCGTGGAAAGCCCCAAGGGCAGCCACGTACACCTTCAGGGTGGACGGGGTAAGACCAGCGGAGAAGCGATCTTGGAGGAACTCCAGCACTGAAGCCACTGGGCAGTTAACTGGATCCACCTCACGCTCTCTACATCAAGTGGAAAATACATTCCACTTGAGGCTGTACAGTCTCCTGGTAAAAGGAGCCTTGGAGCTGAGTAAGTTCTCGACCACTTCTGCTGACAGGCCCGCCTCTAGGTACCGAGCCCCCTCAGGGGCCAGGCCCAGAGGCTCCAAAACTCTGGCCGGGGGTGAAATATTGTGCCCCCTGCCTGAGAGAGCAGATCCCTCCTCAGAGGAACCTGCCACGGAGAGTCGTCTAGCAGAGCTATGATGTCCGAGAACCATACTCGAGTGGGCCACCGGGGTGCTACTAAGAGCAGGCTGATGCCCTCCCGGCGGACCCGCTCCAGAACTCTCGGGAGCAGAGCGATCGGGGGAATGCGTACAGACGCAGCCTCGGCCACGTCTGCATCATGGCGTCCAGCCCTAACGGAGCTGGATGCTTGAGAGAGAACCACAGTGGACAGTGGGACGTCTCTCGAGACGCGAACAGGTCCACTTCCACTGGGCCAAATCTCTCGCACCTGGCCTCCACCACCTCTGGGTGGAGTCGCCTCTCCCCGGGCCTCAGCCCCTGCCTCGACAGGATGTCTGCTCCCTGATTTTGGTCTCCGGGAATGTACATCGCCCTGAGGGACGATAACTTCCCCTGGGACCACAGGAGGATTTGATGCGCCAGTCTGCATAGAGGGCTCGACCTCAAACCCCCCTGGTGATTGAGATACGCGACAACCGAAGTGTTGTCTGAGCGTATCAGGACATGGTGGCCGCGGAGGTCTGGGTAAAAGCTCCTCAGAGCTTTGTAGACCGCCAGCATCTCCAGGCAGTTGATGTGCCCTGAAGAAATGCCGGGTCTCCCACAGACCTCTCGCAAAACGGCCTTCCATGACCGCGCCCCAACCAGTGAGGGAAGCATCTGTTGAAGCGGCTCTCCGGCAACATGATGCTCCCAGCACTGGTCCTTGGGACAGGAACCAAGGTTTCCGCCATATGACGAGGGAACGAAGGCATTTGCGCGTTACCCTGATCATATGAAACGGATTTCCCCTCGGGGAAAACCCCCTGGCCCTAAGCCACCACTGTAGGGGTCTCATGTGCAGCAGGTCAAAAGGTATCACCTTGGACGCTGCTGCCCTGAGCCCCAGCAGTCTCTGAAACTGCTTCACAGTGAGGCTGCGGTCCGGCTTCACTCAGGAGACCATCGCCAGTATGGACTCCACGCGTGCGGGGGACATTTGTGCCCGCATCGACGTGGAGTCCCATACAACCCCCAGGAACGTAGTCCGCTGGGAGGGCGTCAACACGCTCTTCTTCGTGTTGAGTCTCAGTCCCAAGCATCTGATGTGGGCCAGAACGACATCTCGATGCCGAACCGCCACCGCGAGGGGAGAGTGCCAGGCCGAAGGGAAGAACCCGATATTGGTACGCTTCGCCCCCGAAAGCGAACCTCAGGAACTTCCTGTGACATGGAAGGATGGAAATATGGAAGTATGCGTCCTTTAGATCTATCGTGACGAACCAGTCCTCGGACTGGATCTGACTCACGATGGCTGGAATTATGAGCATCTTGAACCTGAATCTCCTCAGAGACCGATTCAAGAGCCTGAGATCTATAATCGGACGCAACCCACCATCCTTCTTTGGAACTATGAAGTACCGGCTGTAGAACCCGGAGTCCCTGTCCGCCAAAGGAACCCGCTCTATGGCTTCCTTGGCTAACAGGGCTTGTACTTCTTGTTCCATAACCCGAACCTGCTCTGGGCCGACCACAGTCCGGACCACCCCGTTGAAACTCGGGGGAGGAGAACCGAACTGCAGCCTGTAACCCAGCTCTACAGTCTGCAGGACCCATGTAGATACACTCGGAAGGCATTACCATGCGCCAAGATAATCTACTAAGGGAACCAGCCTCTCGAGGCTGGCCTCGGGTGTCAACCGAAACTCGTTCCCGACCCCCCTGAAGCGGCTAACCGGCAGGGAGCGGTCGAGAACGATTTTCGGTGGGCGCACACGTTCGCTGCCCAGTCGCAAGTCCCCTTGGAGGCGACGAAGGCAGCGTGTGTGCGCGGGAAATCAGTGAGGCCCGAAGCGTCTTTGACGGCGGGAACACAGCACTGATTTCCCGAGAGCTCCTGGGGGAAAACGACCTCGGTCGCTCCTACCCGGGAGAGGGGGCTGGCCAGCAGGGGCCTCATCTAAGGGAGCAGCTCGACAGGGCCGCAATACTAGGGCGGACACTGCGCCTAGCAACCGCCTGAAACTGATGTGTCCCGCAGGCCACCAGGCGGCGAGAACGACATCAACTTCAGGAGGGCTCCCTCTTAGATGAATATCCAGACAAGTCAAACACGCTTGGGTGACAGACCGATTAAAGTATCTAACTTATCAAAGTCAGATAACATACACTCAATTCCTCAGAATTAAATGTCATCATAATCACCCAACCCGTGCAACCTAGGCTGAATAACAGGCTGAATAAAAAATACATCTAACTCCTCACATTAGATAATATTAATTAAATGCAGCCATAATATGGTCTGAATGATAGGCTGAATATCTAACTCCTCAAAGTCAGATCCTATATTATTTAATTCCTCAGAATTAAATACAGCCCAAATCATCAGACGATACTGTTTTATTGTATTTATATGGCTCGTAACCATACGTTGCCTCAGCAACGTGGCTCGAGCCATTATAATACAATTGGCTTTCATTCCTCGGAAAAAAAGTCAAACAGGCGCGAGGCTGAAACACCCGAAAAGCGCACGGTAGTACGCGTCGAGATATTTCTCAATGAAAACAGCCAGCACCCTCAGGCGCTGACCGCATGCCTCGCACCCAACAGTATCCACAATACAGTGAAACATGGTCGGAAATAACACCAGACGATACTGCTTTATTGTATTTATACGGACTCGTAAACCACATGTTGCCTCAGCAACGTGGCTCGAGCCCTTATAATACAATTGGCTTTCATCCCTCGGGAAAAAAAGCCAAACAGGCGCGAGGCTGAAACACCCGAAAAGCGCACGGCAGTACGCGTCGAGATATTTCTCAATGAAAACAGCCAGCACCCTCAGGTGCTGACCGCATGCCTCGCACCCAACAGTATCACATTTCACCGTATCACGTTGTATCACTTCACTAGCAGACTCGAACCTACGCACTGCCTCTTTTTTTTTTTTTTTTTTGGCAACGCGAGATTGAATCTAGCATAGGAAATGGCGAGCCTCGATACGGAGCACGTCAAATTCCTCAGAATCAGACAGCTCACGCATCGGGTCCTCCACCCCGGGGGAAGAAGCCGCAGCGCGGGCTTCCACACGGGGAAGGAGAACAATGGAACTGTCAAACAGGGAAGGAGAAGATGCCTCAACACCCTCTCAAGTTCCCCTGACAGCCCATCTGCGAGTCCCATGATTGATCAACCGTGCTGTCTTTTTTTTTTTCGACAGACACGGGACCAGCCACGGGGTTCGCGAGCCCTGCTTGTGAACAACGTTGGTAGACAAACAACATCAAATAAGACTGACAAAACAGAGCGCTTCGCTGAAGAGCAAAAAAGCTAGTGTGTGTTTGCATCAGCTTCCTTTTTGTATCTTCCGGGTATGCCGTCATCTACTACGTCACGACGCGACACCAATCAGATTGGCTTGATTTCATTCATGCTTCAGATGCGTAACGCTGTGGGCGTTCCCAGAGTGTTGTCACTCGACGACGCAGTGCGAGTTCCCTCGAAGGGGAACAACTACTGTTGGTGCTACGGGAATCTCCTTGCTGCGCCTGCGCGGTGGCGTTCCGAAGCTTCCGAAGTCCAACCGAAGCTTGGCCAGCCGTCAGTGCGTCTGTCTGCCTCAGGTGAGTGAATTTAAATAAACGTGTAAAATAGTAAATATTTCTCCGCCTAACATGAGAAAGATTTGTGTCAATTGTCCAGGAAACATAGTTTGTTTGTTTTGACCGTTGTTATGCAGTTTTGATGTTCCGTAGCCGGATGTTTAGTGTGTTAAACGTCTATAAGCCAGCGAGCTCTCACGTTTTGCAAAGGTGTTTAACCTTGGTATTTATTGTAAAAAATAAAATAAAAACTTAACGGTTAATATGCACCTTAAGTTTGAACTCGTAATAGTCATTTGACCAAATACTATGCGGTAGTTTAAACGACGTTGTGGCGACGAGTGTTGTGTAACTTAGTTAAAAAAACGCGCCACTTTTTGCCACCTGGCTTGTCACTAAGTTATTGAAACTTTTATTGATTACGGGATGAATACATTTAACATTGCATTGTGTTAGCTTTTAATAAAGTTGCAATGTTGCATGCAACAACATTTTCTGATGCTTTTCATTTTTTCATTTCTGTAGGCTGGTACCAGTGTGACGTCTTTGCTTATAGAAGGCATACAACTCTCCAAAGTCAACTCAGCCGCAGCTGGTTTCTGATGATTGTTTTGAAATGCTTATTTTTCTATTAACAGTACTTTTTTTTTTACAGTTAATTACATGTTAAAACCAGTAAAAACTCTAAATAAACAGTATGTGAACAGTATTCAATGCTTCAGTGTGATTTCATAAGTGTACATATTGTATTCTAATCTAGCTTTTTCAATATTTTATAGTAATATATATACATAAATACAATAAATACATCTATAACACACAGTTGTGTCAGATGTGTACAAAAAGCACACATTAATGTGTTTACTAAAGTAACACATTTGTGTGTGTATTTTCACTACACATCTTCTGTGTTGTATTTAACACAACATGTGTTGTCCCTGAGCACACTCAGAACATGTGTTGAAAACAACACATGTTGTGTTGTTTTCAACACATTTGTTTTAAGAGTGTGTAAATTAATCACTCACACTAAACTGCCAATAATGTAAGCCATTGGGAGACCACAGACAGCTGTCATTCATTGTATTGCATTAATAGAAAGCCAGTTACAGATTTGTAAAACAAAGTATTTTTCCAAAATTAAGTTTTAATAGTATATTTGTGACACGACTGTGGGTGGCGGGTACATGTGTGATGTAGCCATGCACACTTACAAGGACTTGAGCCGACAAGCCTCTGAAGAACTGGACTATAAGGACACAGCCTTAGTAGGATGCAGCCTTCTGTTTGAGAAGCACCCACAGACACAAACTTAAGATTTGATTGAGGTGGCGGAAGTTACAAATAACTTAAATTGTGTACCATTTTCTGCAAATAGCCTGGCTTAATAATAATGAAATTAAAATGGGCAAAAAACGTCTTTGTTGAGCTCAAATTTGTATTTTAAATAGGTTCTTAGAGAGGGGAAGAGGGTAGAGAGAGGTAGAGAGGGGAAGGGGGTGAGAGGGGTAGAGAGGGGAAGAGAGGGGAAGAGAGGGGAAGGGGTAGAGAGGGGAAGAGAGGGGAAGAGAGGGGAAGGGGGTGAGAGGGGTAGAGAGGGGAAGAGAGGGGAAGAGAGGGGAAGGGGGTGAGAGGGGTACATAGTGTGCCTTTGACTTTACACAGAGAGAAGGAAATTATTAATTGGTTGAAAGTGAATATTACACTATACACCCAATGCACTTTTGTTTGCATAAAAGTATTATGTTGTACGTGTAACGGTGGCCAGCTAGTAGTTGCTGTGCGAGTAAACCTCACTCCTCTGATCTCAAGAGATGCTTTAGTGACTGACAATAGGGGTTGCAGCCTTTAGCCTTCTTGTTAGAGCGTCCAACTTTCATGTCGGCGGATCAGTGTACGAGTTCCGCTTAGAGCAGGCTGTTCAAACATGAGATGTTAAATAGAGAGTGAGAAAACACTCTGATCAATCAGTGCTTGAGTGAAATACTGAAATTATTCTAACTCGTTTGACCGAATCATTGAAACAACTCAAAAGAGATTCCTTCGTGAATCAGGCATCGTTTATTCTGATTCTAAACAGTTGACGAAAACATGTTTGAAAGAGCCCGATCTCACGTAAATGCGTATAAATAATACGAGCGTGCAATCTCGTGGAATGTATACGCCAAAAGGAGTTTTAGCGTGCATATGGTACGCCGTTTTTCGCGTGCATATGATACGCACTTTATGAGGTCGTGTTGGTTTGAAATTAATGCATCCAAAAACAGAAAAAAACGCTGTCTCACGCAAACAGTAGCATATACACTGTGGATGGGGAAGGCTTTAAAGCCCAATAGTATCCAGCTGCAGAACCACAGCACCAGCAGTTTCAGACCCGCTATGTCCGAAATCGCCCCCTATACCCTTAAATAGTGATCTTTTTGTGTATCAGCATGATAATGCACCAATACACACAGCAAGACTTGTGTCAGAATGGTTTGATGAACATAAAAGTGAAGTTGAAAATCTTCCATGGCCTGCACAGTCTCCAGATCTAAATATTTTTGAGGCGCTTTGGGGTATTTTGGAGGAAAAAGTCAGAACGTTTTCCTCCACCAGCATCAGAGTGACCAGGCCACTGTTCTGGAAGAAGAATGGCTCAAAATCCCTCTGGCCACTGTGAAGGACTTGTAACGCTCATTCCCAAGACTAATTGATGCTGTACTCGTCGCAAACGGAAGCCTAACATCATCCCAATAAATGATTGTGGTCAGAAACCACCAGATGTTTCATTTGTTGAGGAATAAATACTGAATATTTCTCATCAATCTCTGTTCTAACAGCAAAATCACTTGCAGGCATATTTGTAAAATAAAAGTCAGCATGAAAAGAAAGTTGCGATAGACTTTCCCCCCCCTACTTGTAAGGTATATCTGAGAGAAAAAGCTTCTCAAATTGATTGGATCGTTTGCTATTGCAAAAGGGTTTTCAAGAAAAGCAGGTAGTCACAGATTTTTGGATTTTGCTTTGTTAAACCTATCAAAGAAAAAATCTAATTGTGATTGTGAACTGATCAAAATAATCTGAGCAAGGCCGCTTCATACATTTGTATGAATACATTCATAGCAAAATATGTACTACTGGTGATTTGTGTTTGTCACCCACATTGCAGTATGACTTTAATATATTTACATATAGCATATTTAAACTATTTGAATAAAATTAATGATAATTCTAAATTATATCCAGCATGAAAAGGAGTTAAAAGGAGCACATTCTGTTGATAAAGAGCTACATAAAAACAAAAAAGTCTGGGATTAACATTGCTCTGCACTGTTTCAGTGTTTGGACAGACATTGGCAGCAGAGAGCACTGAGAACCTCATCTCATTACATTATGTGGTTTGTCTAATATTGTAATGTGGATGTATGCGACATCTCTTGAATTCTTGAATACACGCTTTTTTGATTACAGCAATTTTTACAATGCATGATACTATCACCGTATCTATATTTTTAAAGACACTGTCACATGTCGAATAATACAATTGTAAAAAAAATAATAATAATTTAAAAACATGAATTCCTGACACTCATAATAATGTTTTAGTCACACTGCATAAAGTTATGCATCAGCAAGACATCAAATTACAACTTTTTATGCATATTGAACTGATCTACTTACCGTCAATGGTGGCAGTGCACGTTTGTGCAATTACAACTGAAAGCAAGATTATTTTAATCCTCATGATGATCAGCTGTCCATTTTAAGTTTCCATTTTAAGTTTTACTCCAAAATCTATAGACACTGGTGGATTAGCGACATCCGATTTGTGACCCAGTCATTCATTTGAATCTTTTCACTGAATCGGATGAACCGGTTGAGCCGAAAAGCTGGGTTACTGTCCAAACCAAGTCAAGTTTTAAAGTCAAAAACTCAGTTTGGAAAGAAAAAGTAGATCCCTTTCTAATCAACAACGTTATTTTAAAATGTAGACGCCCACTGAGGTGAGGCGATAAGCATTCAGTTATAACAGCATGTCTCACAAATGACTCATTTAAATGTGATTCCAGCTCATCAGATCATGCTGGGAGTTTCTCAAACGGAAGGCTGCATCCTACGAAGGCTGCATATCTCGGCTGCCTTGTCATCAAGCGTCGCAGAAGGCCATCTCAATTTGAAGGATCCTTGGAAGGATCAAGAAAATCAAGAAAATAAACTGACGGGAAAACAAGTCAGTACTGAGCTCGTCTGAGTTTATTATGAAATGTAAGACAAAAATAATGCTCTCGGACATGAAAGCATAGATGTTATCTTTTGTTTTGCTGTAAATTAATCACTCACACTAAACTGCCAATAATGTAAGCCATTGGGAGACCACAGACAGCTGTCATTCATTGTATTGCATTAATAGAAAGCCAGTTACAGATTTGTAAAACAAAGTATTTTTCCAAAATTAAGTTTTAATAGTATATTTGTGACGCGACTGTGGATGGCGGGTACATGTGTGATGTAGCCATGCACACTTACAAGGACTTGAGCCGACAAGCCTCTGAAGAACTGGACTATAAGGACACAGCCTTAGTAGGATGCAGCCTTCTGTTTAAGAAGCACCCACAGACACAAACTTAAGATTTGATTGAGGTGGCGGAAGTTACAAATAACCATTTTCTGCAAATAGCCTGCCTTAATAATAATGAAATTAAAATGGGCAAAAAACGTCTTTGTTGTGCTCAAATTTGTATTTTAAATAGGTTCTTTAAAATGAATTGTTCAAAAGAACCGATTTGATAAAGTGTCGATGCCAGGATGGGCTTTAAAATCTGATTCAGTGCGTTGTTGGATATCATCGCTATAGAGGAATAATCATAGCTTATGTGAAATAAATATCATCAATAGCCTATATTACTGACTTCCGATAATAATATTGGATAATAAACCTATTTCCAGTTTTTTTATCACATTATTGGCAATTGCAGCGTAGCCTTTATCATAATCGATAAACATACACATATTATTTATGGAGAGTGTCGATATTAGACCTTATGTTTTCACATGTCTGCTTGTGTGAATTACAGTTTTTCTCCATTGGTTTGGCTCATTTCTTGAAACAGAAATTACATTCTCAAAACAACATGGACAAATCTCCAAACCACTTGGCAATTGTTCACAACAGAATAGCATTTCTCATTAATTTCATCAAATTACAAATGTCTAAGTACATGTCTCAATGTCTCAGTAAATCTTTGCAAATGATTAAGTACAGGAAGCCTACATTTAGCACAATTTCCAAATGAATAGATCTTGTAGATCTAAACTGATTGTTTGATTCTCAGTCTAATGGTCGTTCGCTCCAAAACATATCGGCGTCATTTCATTGTATGAGTCATCACATGCACAATAGTCTGTTCAATTGTCAAAATTAGTCAAGAACATATAAAACCATGAATGTCATTTATGAATCCCTTGGAACATTTGATAAATTTATTACAGCAATTGACAGTCAGGTGAAACTAGAACTTGACTAATGAAGGAAGACTTTCACACATCTCAGGTGACCAATCAAACAGTATGTTTAGTTACCTGACAGGTGCTGTCCATGACTGTGAATGCTGCCAAACTTGTATATAAAGTACTTGACCATGCAGGACCAGTACAATTTCTGAACATGGAGGCACCTGGCCAAGTAAATGAACAAGGGCAACTGCCTGCTTGAGGAAGAGGAAGAGTGAGGATGAGAGGGGGAGCCCGTGGAGGAAGAGGGGTAGAGAGGGGAAGGGGGTAGAGAGAGGAAGAGAGGGGAAGGGGGTAGAGAGGAGAAGGGGGGTGAGAGGGGTAGAGAGGGGAAGGGGGTAGAGAGGGGTAGAGAGGGGAAGAGAGGGGAAGAGAGGGGAAGGGGGTAGAGAGGGGTAGAGAGGGGAAGGGGTGAGAGGGGTAGAGAGGGGAAGGGGGGATGAGAGGGGAAGAGAGGGGAAGGGGGTGAGAGGGGTAGAGAGGGGAAGAGGGTAGAGAGGGTTAGAGAGGGGAAGGGGGTGAGAGGGGAAGAGCGGGTAAGGGGTTGAGAGGGGTAGAGAGGGGAAGAGAGGGGAAGGGGGTGAGAGGGGTAGAGAGGGGAAGGGGGGATGAGAGGGGAAGAGAGGGGAAGGGGGGATGAGAGGGGAAGAGAGGGGAAGGGGGGATGAGAGGGTAAGAGTGGGGAAGAGGGGGGTAGGAAGAGGTAGACCTCGAGTAGGATGTGGCCAAAGAAGACGGGGACCAAATTTATCAGATGCGATTTTACTGAGTACCCATGGGTTGACATTGAGAGAGGCTGGACAGAGACTTCAGCCCAACCTCAGCAGACATATATGAAAACAAACCTTTGAAAATGCATGAATGAATCAAATGATTTTACAAATGTGGAGAGAAATAAATATTTTCATCAATAGACAGTACTGGTCTTGTGTGTACTGTTTGGTCAATATATTCATATACTTTACTCTAACAATATCTCTGAAAAAAATCAAACCCAGATTATATCATTAAAAAAGTAGAAATTTTACAAGTGTTTATAGTAAGATTGAGAACAGCAGTGTGTGGATGGCCAGGAGGGTGAGGACGGTAATTTTATTTTTTTTGTTTGTGTGTTTATATTACAGTATATTATGCTGTATACATTTTCTTTTTACTCTGATGTATGGAAGTTACTTTATGTGTGTGAATGATAATGGTTACAATTTCAATTTTGATGTCAAACCTTGGAGGCTACTCTTACCCTAAAATCCTATTTATTTTTTTCAGTTTTATACACAATTGTATTCTGTTAGCTAGACAAAAAACATTAATGTCAATGAAGGACTGGGCTAAGACTGAAAGGTGGACATGAGGGATATTTCAATGGTCCTCTGCCATAGTGACAAAACATCTAAACATTTTGACTTGCAGTGCTTACACAATGCCAAAGGGACGCAGCATTTTGGGGGCACTGACTGTTTAAATGAGAAGGAAATTTAGTTTTGACACATGAGTGAACTGTTTTGGGAGAGGTATGAGCTTTTGCAGGTGAACCATAGTGTTGTGCCGAACCATCCACGTTATTTTGGCAAAAGCACCAAGAGTGTTGAGAACGTCCGGTCTGTTTCAAGAAATGAGTCAAAGCGATTGAGAAGGATCTTTGCCATTTTGGTGACACTGACTATTTATATGGGAAAGAAATTAACTTCTGAAGCATGAGTGAACAGTTTTGGGAGAGATATTAGCTTTTGCAAGTGAGCTATAGTGTTGTGCTGAACTGTAAGTCTGTTTTGCCAAATGATCTTACAATTTTGAGAATGTAATTTCTGTTTCAAGAAGTGAGCCAATTCAATGGAGAAAAACTGTAACAGGCCTCGCTTGATATGTCTGGATTTCACCATCTAGATAATTTTTTTATTTCTTCTGGGATTAATTATTGTGCAGAAAAAAAATAAAAGTACAATCTTATCGTTAGCGACCCTATACAATTTTGACAAAGAACTAGTGGAAAAACAGGCATTCAATTATAATTGAATTATTTTTTTCTTGTTATATTGTTTAAAATGGATTGATTGAGGAATACTAAGAAGGTTGATGTCTAACTTTAAAAAATGAATAAGGAGGAAGGTAGTGAATGACGTCTCGGGTCGCTAAAGACTCGAGGATGCAACTTACTTTGTTTTCCCATTTATTGACTGACAGCTCTCTTGAACCCATGTTGAGAAAACCGGGAGTAAGTGCAGAGGTTGTGTGTGAACATGATGGTTATTGTAGTTCTAGACTAAATGCGAGTGTGAATTTACTAATCCCACTTGCACACAAAAAAGATTCAGTATTCCTCAAAATGATTAAAATCAGTCAAATGCAGAATCAGAATACTACGCAAACCTCCAATAATTAAATGTTGAATAAAACAAATAATTTTATGCAATTAATCTTAATTTTTTTATGCATGTAATCTCACTTTATTGACCAATGTACTTGATTCTGACCTTCAATGATTCAGATAGCAAAAATGACTTTGATTTGAAAAATTATTTTTTTTATTTTATTGATGAAGTACAGTGCATCCGGAAAGTATTTACAGTGCTTCACTTTTTCTACATTTTGTTATGTTACCGCCTTATTCCAAAATGGATTAAATTCATTATTTTCCTTCATCATTCATCTTTCCCTCGATCCTGACTAGTCTCTCAGTTCCTGCCACTGAAAAACATCCCCACAGCATGATGCTGCCACCACCATGCTTCACTGTAGGGATGGTATTGGCCAGGTGATGAGCGGTGGCTGGTTTCCTCCAGACATGACGCTTGCCATTCAGGCCAGAGAATTTTGTTTTTTGAATTTTGAAATTTGAGAGTCCTTCAGGTGCCTTTTGGCAAACTCCAGGCGGCCCTTTACTGAGGAGTGGCTTCCGTCTGGCCACTCTACCATACAGGCCTGATTGATGCAGAGATGGTTGTTCTTCTGGAAGGTTCTCCTCTCTCCACAGAGAAACGCTGGAGCTCTGTCAGAGTGACCATCAGGTTCTTGGTCACCTCCCTGACTAATGCCCTTCTCCCCTTATCAGTTTGGCCGGGCGGCCAGCTCTAGGAAGAGACCTGGTCGTTCCAAACTTCTTCCATTTACGGATGATGGAGGCCACTGTGCTCACAGGGACCTTCAATGCTGCAGAATTTTTTCTGTACCCTTCCCCAGATCTGTGCCTTGATAAAATCCTGTCTCGGTGGTCTACAGACAATTCCTTGGACTTCATGGCTTGGTTTGTACTCGGACATGCACTGGTTTGTGCCTTTCCAAATCATGTCCAATCAACTGAATTTATCATAGGTGGACTCCAATCAAGTTGTAGAAACATCTCAAGGATGACCCGTGGAAACATGTACCTTAATTTTGAGTGTCATGGCAAAGGCTGTCAATAAGTTCTTATAAGGTCTTATTGGTTGTAACGGAGTATGTAGGTTCAGGGAAGAAGGAGGCGGGAACCGGCGAACATTCAACAGAATTTACTAAAATAAATTAACACAAAATGAAAGTAAAAGCGGCAGCCCCTCACGGACGACTGCCGTGCACATACATAAATAAAACATAAATAAAACACAACTTAAAATCCAGGCCTGGTCCTCTCTCGTCCTTCACTCGTGTCGCTTGTCCTTATAAGCCTCCATGCTCCCTCATGAGAGGACTGGAGACCGGTGTGCCTCGCAGGTGACGCTCATCCTCAATCACGCACACCGATCTCGCTCGCTCCTCCCATGTCTCCCACCCCCAACACCCCTCGTAGGCCGGGGAGTACCCCGCATCTACGCCTAATGTGGTTAATACTGGTTCTGTAGGAAGGAGACGGAACACAGTCAGAATCTGTAATCAACACAAAAGACCCTTAGTGAAAGCTCTTATAATACCACCAGAGAGTAATTAAGAGAACCTGGACACATTTGAGAAAAGGCTTTGACAGAGATTGTTATATTGGAGGAATTTAATTTCAAACTTGGAGATATTTATTGCATGAATGCTATACCTTACATGCACAGATAAACACAGAACCTCCACACATTCACTCATGCCTGTTAAAATGCGGCTTATGAGGGATGCTATGAAATATGATCTACAGAAATAGCGTGTCATTTGCAATGTTGAAATGAAACTTTTGCTACTGATAGAAACCAACTTTTGTGAAATATACTTCAAGGCAATCATCCATCAAGCAATATTTTATACATTAACAACTACAGATCACCTCACAGTTCAATCCATACATAGCTGTTACTCTCGTATTATGATAAATCAATTAAAGGGGAGGTGAAATGCTGTTTCATACATACTGAGCTTTTTACACTGTTAAAGACTCAGATTCCTATGCTAAACATGGACAAAGTAAAAAAAAAAAAAAGTTTGATATTTCTGTGCCAAAAATACTCCTTCCGGTTTCTCATAAGTTTTCGGAAAGTCTTTTTCGAGTATGGGTCTATCTGACGTAAGCTAGGGCGGAATGTCCTTGTACGGGCCGTACGTGTCAGGGATTCTGAAACTTAGGACCCAGATGCAGGGAGAACAATGAAGACTTTATTAACACGACTCTAGACAGGGCACAACAAGGAAGTGACAAGGTGTGAGTTCAAACAGCAGGGCAGGGGACAGACACCACGATGACAGGCAGGGAGGACGACCACTGAGACCAGTCCAGGGAGACCATGAGCTTGCGGATGGCTTTGGAAGCAACACCAGGCAGGGCGATGGTGGGAAAACCCGGACAGGAACGCCAGGAACCTGAGACTTGATGTCCTCTCCCAGAATCAGCTCCAGTCTTGACTGCCCGGGATAAAGCGACAGTGGCCAAGGGAGACTCAGGACACAGGGCAGGAACCAACACAAGACACACACACACGACAAGACAACAAAAGATAAACAAGAGCGAAAAATAAAACCTAAGAATAGGGAAACTGCAACTAAGTATCAGAAATCTAAAAAGGAAAACAAAAGAGAAATAATAAACTATAACAAACAAGAGGAGCTAGATAAATACTAGAAATGAAAGACTGGAACTAGAATCAAAGAAAAGAAAAAAACCAAACAGCAACTATGCAGGAAACTAGAGAAAGAAAAATAAGATCACTAAACTAGAGAGAAAACAAAACCAAAGCTAGAGAAAACCAAAAAGTAAGGCTAGGGGAAAACAAAGCTAATAACTATAACTATGGCAAGAGTAACAGCAATCACAAGGACAAGATAAGCCAGACAACGAATGCACACAAACGCAACGAACCAGCAAGGGCATGAGGGAAAGTAGCACAATATAAAGGGACCAGAGCACATGAGGATCAGGTGAGCACAATTAGTGAAACAAGGACTAGACAATGACTAAACAAGGGGGCGTGGTAAAGGGAAACAAGGAGGCAGGACGAGAGGAACACACAAACAAAGACACAGCCATGTGCTCAAGCACAAGACAAACAAAGAAACACTAAACAAGGACAAAACAGACAAGACTGTCAGGGCAGGATCCTGACAGTACCCTCCCCCCAACGGACGCCTCCTGGCGTCCACACTGGGCAAAGGAAAAAGAGGTGGTAACAATTGGGAGGGTGGGCGGGGAACAAAACTGGGAGTACCAGGGCAGACAGGAAACCCGGGGGGCAGAACTGGGGAGGAAAATAATCCAGGAGAGTAGTTAGGGACTGACCAGGGAGGTGCTGACTTCGGGAACCCATAAGGACCAGGTAAAAGGGAGGGTGGGATGGGAGGGGTAGGGACAAAACTACGGGTCCTCCTGGGAACATGGGTTTGCTCTAATGGGTGGGGTTTGAAAGTGACCTTGGTGTCAGAAACAGTCTTAGGGAAAAGTTCTTGATTGGGGACAGATTTAGGGAAGAACTCAGGGACCATGACTGCATTGGCACGGAAGGTGGATCCTTGGGGAACAGACTCAGGAAACAACTTAACATTCCTCAAGACTTCAGGGACAGACACGGGACTTGACTCGGGAGCGCCCTCCTGGGCTGCACTGGCGAGTTCGGGGACTGGCTCATGTGCGCCCTCCTGGGCAGCACTGGCGTGCTCGGGGACTGGCTCGTGTGCGCCCTCCTGGGCAGCACTGGCGTGCTCGGGGACTGGCTCGTGAGCGCCCTCCTGGGCAGCACTGGCGTGCTCGGGGACAGGCTCGCGAGCGCCCTCCTGGGCAGCACTGGCGTGCTCGGGGACAGGCTCGCGAGCGCCCTCCTGGGCAGCACTGGCGTGCACGGGGACCGGCTCGCGAGCGCCCTCCTGGGCAGCACTGGCGTGCACGGGGACCGGCTCGCGAGCGCCCTCCTGGGCAGCACTGGCGTGCACGGGGACCGGCTCGTGAGCGCCCTCCTGGGCAGCACTGGCGTGCTCGTGGGCTGGAGCCCGCACTGGACTGTGCACTGGGATGACTGCAGGAGCGCACTCGACCGGCTCTGGGATGACTGCAGTGGGTTCTGGGATGACTGCAGTAGAGCGCTTGGCGGGTTCTGGGATGACTGCAGTAGAGCGCTTGGCGGGTTCTGGGATGACTGCAGTAGAGCGCTTGGCGGGTTCTGGGATGACTGCAGTAGAGCGCTTGGCATGCTCACTGGGCTCAGGAATGGCTGGAGCCGACACTGGACTGGGCTCAGGGGCTGGAGCTGGAGCCGACACTGGACTTGGCACAGGGGCTGGAGCTGGAGCCGACACTGGACTTGGCACAGGGGCTGGAGCTGGAGCCGACACTGGACTTGGCACAGGGGCTGGAGCTGGAGCCGACACTGGACTTGGCACAGGGGCTGGAGCTGGAGCCGACACTGGACTTGGCACAGGGGCTGGAGCTGGAGCCGACACTGGACTTGGCACAGGGGCTGGAGCTGGAGCCGACACTGGACTTGGCACAGGGGCTGGAGCTGGAGCCGACACTGGACTTGGCACAGGGGCTGGAGCTGGAGCCGACACTGGACTTGGCACAGGGGCTGGAGCTGGAGCCGACACTGGACTTGGCACAGGGGCTGGAGCTGGAGCCGACACTGGACTTGGCACAGGGGCTGGAGCTGGAGCCGACACTGGACTTGGCACAGGGGCTGGAGCTGGAGCCGACACTGGACTTGGCACAGGGGCTGGAGCTGGAGCCGACACTGGACTTGGCACAGGGGCTGGAGCTGGAGCCGACACTGGACTTGGCACAGGGGCTGGAGCTGGAGCCGACACTGGACTTGGCACAGGGGCTGGAGCTGGAGCCGACACTGGACTTGGCACAGGGGCTGGAGCTGGAGCCGACACTGGACTTGGCACAGGGGCTGGAGCTGAAGCCGACACTGGACTTGGCACAGGGGCTGGAGCTGGAGCCGACACTGGACTTGGCACAGGGGCTGGAGCTGGAGCCGACACTGGACTGGGCACAGGGGCTGGAGCTGGAGCCGACACTGGACTGGGCACAGGGGCTGGAGCTGACAGATTCAGGCCCTCCTGGACCAACAGGTTAGGGGCCTCTAGAAGGGCATCTGACTTGCCAACATTAGCCTTCCTTTTCCTCCGCTTCTGAGGGCATGACAATCTGTACTCGACGGACTCTGGACTGGCAGGAGCGGACTCTGGACTGGCAGGAGCTGACTCGACTGGCTCTGGACTGGCAGGAGCTGACTCGACTGGCTCTGGACTGGCAGGAGCTGACTCGACTGGCTCTGGACTGGCAGGAGCTGACTCGACTGGCTCTGGACTGGCAGGAGCTGACTCGACTGGCTCTGGACTGGCAGGAGCTGACTCGACTGGCTCTGGACTGGCAGGAGCTGACTCCGGAATGACCGTAGCAAACTTGATGGGCTCAGGATGTACCACAGCACACTCTACGGGCTCTGAACTGGCAGGAACGGCTGGAACTGTCTTGGTGGAAACAGAGACTGATGCAGCTGTCCGAGCCGCCCTTCTCCTTCTCAACCTTCGTTTCTCAGTAGGATTAAACAGAGGTTCAATGGCTTGACTCGATGAAGGAGGAAGAGTGAGGTCATCACTACAGACAGGCTCTGATGGTGTCAGGATCTGCCAATCCCCGCGATGATGCAGGTAATTGGAGAAGTTCCAGAAGTCCAGGACCCGAAGTTGTTCCATTTCCCACTGTGGTAGAGGGTCATCCAGACAGATGTTAAAAGCATCCTTGAGGGCTGCATCATCGTACTCAAGGCCCTTAGCCATAGTCCAGAAGAACTGGGCAAAGGACCGCACCTCCCGGCCCTGTTGGCGAAGAGATGCCACTCCCCGCTGGAGCGCCACCCTCTCCTGAGCAGTTGCTGGAGGAACAATACGGAAGCTCATCCTGCTGGGTCCAAACTGGCTGGTTCGTTCTGTCAGGGATTCTGAAACTTAGGACCCAGATGCAGGGAGAACAATGAAGACTTTATTAACACGACTCTAGACAGGGCACAACAAGGAAGTGACAAGGTGTGAGTTCAAACAGCAGGGCAGGGGACAGACACCACGATGACAGGCAGGGAGGACGACCACTGAGACCAGTCCAGGGAGACCATGAGCTTGCGGATGGCTTTGGAAGCAACACCAGGCTCGGCGATGGTGGGAAAACCCGGACAGGAACGCCAGGAACCTGAGACTTGATGTCCTCTCCCAGAATCAGCTCCAGTCTTGACTGCCCGGGATAAAGCGACAGTGGCCAAGGGAGACTCAGGACACAGGGCAGGAACCAACACAACACACACACACGACAAGACAACAAAAGATAAACAAGAGCGAAAAATAAAACCTAAGAATAGGGAAACTGCAACTAAGTATCAGAAATCTAAAAAGGAAAACAAAAGAGATATAATAAACTATAACAAACAAGAGGAGCTAGATAAATACTAGAAATGAAAGACTGGAACTAGAATCAAAGAAAAGAAAAAAACCAAACAGCAACTATGCAGGAAACTAGAGAAAGAAAAATAAGATCACTAAACTAGAGAGAAAACAAAACCAAAGCTAGAGAAAACCAAAAAGTAAGGCTAGGGGAAAACAAAGCTAATAACTATAACTATGGCAAGAGTAACAGCAATCACAAGGACAAGATAAGCCAGACAACGAATGCACACAAACGCAACGAACCAGCAAGGGCATGAGGGAAAGTAGCACAATATAAAGGGACCAGAGCACATGAGGATCAGGTGAGCACAATTAGTGAAACAAGGACTAGACAATGACTAAACAAGGGGGCGTGGTAAAGGGAAACAAGGAGGCAGGACGAGAGGAACACACAAACAAAGACACAGCCATGTGCTCAAGCACAAGACAAACAAAGAAACACTAAACAAGGACAAAACAGACAAGACTGTCAGGGCAGGATCCTGACAGTACCCTCCCCCCAACGGACGCCTCCTGGCGTCCACACTGGGCAAAGGAAAAAGAGGTGGTAACAATTGGGAGGGTGGGCGGGGAACAAAACTGGGAGTACCAGGGCAGACAGGAAACCCGGGGGGCAGAACTGGGGAGGAAAATAATCCAGGAGAGTAGTTAGGGACTGACCAGGGAGGTGCTGACTTCGGGAACCCATAAGGACCAGGTAAAAGGGAGGGTGGGATGGGAGGGGTAGGGACAAAACTACGGGTCCTCCTGGGAACATGGGTTTGCTCTAATGGGTGGGGTTTGAAAGTGACCTTGGTGTCAGAAACAGTCTTAGGGAAAAGTTCTTGATTGGGGACAGATTTAGGGAAGAACTCAGGGACCATGACTGCATTGGCACGGAAGGTGGATCCTTGGGGAACAGACTCAGGAAACAACTTAACATTCCTCAAGACTTCAGGGACAGACACGGGACTTGACTCGGGAGCGCCCTCCTGGGCTGCACTGGCGAGTTCGGGGACTGGCTCATGTGCGCCCTCCTGGGCAGCACTGGCGTGCTCGGGGACTGGCTCGTGTGCGCCCTCCTGGGCAGCACTGGCGTGCTCGGGGACTGGCTCGTGAGCGCCCTCCTGGGCAGCACTGGCGTGCTCGGGGACAGGCTCGCGAGCGCCCTCCTGGGCAGCACTGGCGTGCTCGGGGACAGGCTCGCGAGCGCCCTCCTGGGCAGCACTGGCGTGCACGGGGACCGGCTCGCGAGCGCCCTCCTGGGCAGCACTGGCGTGCACGGGGACCGGCTCGCGAGCGCCCTCCTGGGCAGCACTGGCGTGCACGGGGACCGGCTCGTGAGCGCCCTCCTGGGCAGCACTGGCGTGCTCGTGGGCTGGAGCCCGCACTGGACTGTGCACTGGGATGACTGCAGGAGCGCACTCGACCGGCTCTGGGATGACTGCAGTGGGTTCTGGGATGACTGCAGTAGAGCGCTTGGCGGGTTCTGGGATGACTGCAGTAGAGCGCTTGGCGGGTTCTGGGATGACTGCAGTAGAGCGCTTGGCGGGTTCTGGGATGACTGCAGTAGAGCGCTTGGCATGCTCACTGGGCTCAGGAATGGCTGGAGCCGACACTGGACTGGGCTCAGGGGCTGGAGCTGGAGCCGACACTGGACTTGGCACAGGGGCTGGAGCTGGAGCCGACACTGGACTTGGCACAGGGGCTGGAGCTGGAGCCGACACTGGACTTGGCACAGGGGCTGGAGCTGGAGCCGACACTGGACTTGGCACAGGGGCTGGAGCTGGAGCCGACACTGGACTTGGCACAGGGGCTGGAGCTGGAGCCGACACTGGACTTGGCACAGGGGCTGGAGCTGGAGCCGACACTGGACTTGGCACAGGGGCTGGAGCTGGAGCCGACACTGGACTTGGCACAGGGGCTGGAGCTGGAGCCGACACTGGACTTGGCACAGGGGCTGGAGCTGGAGCCGACACTGGACTTGGCACAGGGGCTGGAGCTGGAGCCGACACTGGACTTGGCACAGGGGCTGGAGCTGGAGCCGACACTGGACTTGGCACAGGGGCTGGAGCTGGAGCCGACACTGGACTTGGCACAGGGGCTGGAGCTGGAGCCGACACTGGACTTGGCACAGGGGCTGGAGCTGGAGCCGACACTGGACTTGGCACAGGGGCTGGAGCTGGAGCCGACACTGGACTTGGCACAGGGGCTGGAGCTGGAGCCGACACTGGACTTGGCACAGGGGCTGGAGCTGGAGCCGACACTGGACTTGGCACAGGGGCTGGAGCTGAAGCCGACACTGGACTTGGCACAGGGGCTGGAGCTGGAGCCGACACTGGACTTGGCACAGGGGCTGGAGCTGGAGCCGACACTGGACTGGGCACAGGGGCTGGAGCTGGAGCCGACACTGGACTGGGCACAGGGGCTGGAGCTGACAGATTCAGGCCCTCCTGGACCAACAGGTTAGGGGCCTCTAGAAGGGCATCTGACTTGCCAACATTAGCCTTCCTTTTCCTCCACTTCTGAGGGCATGACAATCTGTACTCGACGGACTCTGGACTGGCAGGAGCGGACTCTGGACTGGCAGGAGCTGACTCGACTGGCTCTGGACTGGCAGGAGCTGACTCGACTGGCTCTGGACTGGCAGGAGCTGACTCGACTGGCTCTGGACTGGCAGGAGCTGACTCGACTGGCTCTGGACTGGCAGGAGCTGACTCGACTGGCTCTGGACTGGCAGGAGCTGACTCGACTGGCTCTGGACTGGCAGGAGCTGACTCCGGAATGACCGTAGCAAACTTGATGGGCTCAGGATGTACCACAGCACACTCTACGGGCTCTGAACTGGCAGGAACGGCTGGAACTGTCTTGGTGGAAACAGAGACTGATGCAGCTGTCCGAGCCGCCCTTCTCCTTCTCAACCTTCGTTTCTCAGTAGGATTAAACAGAGGTTCAATGGCTTGACTCGATGAAGGAGGAAGAGTGAGGTCATCACTACAGACAGGCTCTGATGGTGTCAGGATCTGCCAATCCCCGCGATGATGCAGGTAATTGGAGAAGTTCCAGAAGTCCAGGACCCGAAGTTGTTCCATTTCCCACTGTGGTAGAGGGTCATCCAGACAGATGTTAAAAGCATCCTTGAGGGCTGCATCATCGTACTCAAGGCCCTTAGCCATAGTCCAGAAGAACTGGGCAAAGGACCGCACCTCCCGGCCCTGTTGGCGAAGAGATGCCACTCCCCGCTGGAGCGCCACCCTCTCCTGAGCAGTTGCTGGAGGAACAATACGGAAGCTCATCCTGCTGGGTCCAAACTGGCTGGTTCGTTCTGTCAGGGATTCTGAAACTTAGGACCCAGATGCAGGGAGAACAATGAAGACTTTATTAACACGACTCTAGACAGGGCACAACAAGGAAGTGACAAGGTGTGAGTTCAAACAGCAGGGCAGGGGACAGACACCACGATGACAGGCAGGGAGGACGACCACTGAGACCAGTCCAGGGAGACCATGAGCTTGCGGATGGCTTTGGAAGCAACACCAGGCTCGGCGATGGTGGGAAAACCCGGACAGGAACGCCAGGAACCTGAGACTTGATGTCCTCTCCCAGAATCAGCTCCAGTCTTGACTGCCCGGGATAAAGCGACAGTGGCCAAGGGAGACTCAGGACACAGGGCAGGAACCAACACAACACACACACACGACAAGACAACAAAAGATAAACAAGAGCGAAAAATAAAACCTAAGAATAGGGAAACTGCAACTAAGTATCAGAAATCTAAAAAGGAAAACAAAAGAGATATAATAAACTATAACAAACAAGAGGAGCTAGATAAATACTAGAAATGAAAGACTGGAACTAGAATCAAAGAAAAGAAAAAAACCAAACAGCAACTATGCAGGAAACTAGAGAAAGAAAAATAAGATCACTAAACTAGAGAGAAAACAAAACCAAAGCTAGAGAAAACCAAAAAGTAAGGCTAGGGGAAAACAAAGCTAATAACTATAACTATGGCAAGAGTAACAGCAATCACAAGGACAAGATAAGCCAGACAACGAATGCACACAAACGCAACGAACCAGCAAGGGCATGAGGGAAAGTAGCACAATATAAAGGGACCAGAGCACATGAGGATCAGGTGAGCACAATTAGTGAAACAAGGACTAGACAATGACTAAACAAGGGGGCGTGGTAAAGGGAAACAAGGAGGCAGGACGAGAGGAACACACAAACAAAGACACAGCCATGTGCTCAAGCACAAGACAAACAAAGAAACACTAAACAAGGACAAAACAGACAAGACTGTCAGGGCAGGATCCTGACAGTACGGGCTCTTCTCTCGGAAGCGGTTCCAGCAATTAAGGTTGGAAGCAGGCCCTGAGTAAAACTGCATCAAATGTCTTTGTGTTGTTAGCTATCGACTCGTTCTTTCAAATGCGCTACTATTCCATTGTTTTTCTATGTAAACACGCACTAGTCTGACTTGCAAAACCGCTCTGCTTGCTACTAACATTAAATCGCATACAATATTCCATAAATCAAATTATGTCCTCATAAACCATGAGTAAACACACACAAATGTTGCAAAACTTGCGCATGACAAGCCGCTATAAGCAGGTAACGTTATATAAGTTTTACAGTACATACCATTGAGACGTCCAGTCGTCGTTGTTGCTTCTCCTGTTCAATTTCAGCCTCTAGATCTGATTCTGGATCATATATGTATGGCTAAATCAGATTGATCTCCATGGTTTATTTAGGATAATGTTTTTTCCACGTTTAAGGATGTCACAGCTTTCAGCTCTCAACGCAATCGCTGCGCGCGCTCATGATTTAGCTCTAGCTCAGCCCACACGATACGCCCCCAGCCGCTCGTTTTTTTCCAGAAAGACTCTGTACAGCGTAGGGCTGTACGATTATTCAAAAAATAATCGAAACCGAAATTCAGAACCTCTAACCGACATATTTTTCCCATGTCGGACATTTCGGTTTTAGTCACGTGACTCCGCCCCGTAAGTCACATCAAGTGCAGTTTGCAGACACACAGAGAGATGCAGGAGCAGTTATCTTTGTTTATAGATGCCCAGAATCACTATAGTAACTGCATGAATTAACAGAGAACAGTGCAGAAACACAGTGTCAACGCTGTCCTGTGACTAAAGTAAAGTTACTAAAGTAGCTTAGAAACTCAACCGTTATAGGCATATATTTTAATACCTTTGAAGTAAGTACAAACCACAGCTTCATAATGAATAGAGACGGTATGAGTAATTCACACACACAATCATTCTCTCATTAATGCATTCAAATAAATGTAATGTAGGCCTAGGCTACTGTGTTAATTTATCTGTATCTGATAAATGTATCTATATCTACCCCATAGACAACAACTGCTGAAAGTGAACAGTTTCCTTCAAGTATTTTAAAATCGCAAAGAAATGCACTTTTTCATTAGAAAAAAAATTCCACATTTAATAGTAGAAAATATTTACAGTAACAACATTTCAGGAACTTGGAACTCAGAAACCTTATGAGGGCAAAAAATGGAAAGCAAAAGAAAAAAAAAAAGAAGCAAAATAATCGTTCATTAATCGCATTCGAGGTAAAATTTTCAATTAATTGAGGTTTTTATTTTTGGTCAAATCGTTACAGACATAGTACAGCGTATATTTATTTTATAAATATAATAAAACTAAAGACTTTTCAGGAGATATGAAGGATTCAATACTACTCTATAGGCACTCAAGATTGACATGAACATGAACATGAAATTGACATTGACATTGACTGAAACTGAGTGTTTCACCCCCCCTTTAATATTTCTATCACCCATCTGCATTATATTCAGCACAGTGTTATCATTAACTAAAACTATTTTAAAAATGCTGAAAAAAAAAAAATTTGGCAAGGCAAGTGTCCCGGGTGTGTGTAGGCAAGAAGACGAATACAGATTAATGAAATTTGAAACGTAGTTTAATTACAAATAATCTCAAAGGCAAATGGTAATTCAAAGTGCTTTAAAAAAGGAATGAAAATAATCATAAAATATTCACAACATGTGCATAAGAAATAAACAAATCATGCAGAAGAAATAAAAATAACAATCATATTTAACTAAAGGCTAAAATGCCATTCCCGACTACCTGGATCACTAAATTTGAGCTCTCCTGTCTGAATGGAGGCCCATAAAGTCATATTTTTCAGTAGGGTACAGGCAGGGGCACCATGAAGAGTTTGCAAGACATGGGTATGGGTATGCAAGACAGAATTTTGGACCCCCTTCTTCCAGAAGACGAATATGTTTTTTCTTTTGACATTTAATACGAAATGGAAATAATTTAATGGTTAACATTTATATTATTTCAAGCATGGAAATTTAAATTCGTCCCCCCTCCACCCCCAAAACGAGATTGATTTTAACCCATTGATGCATACGATCACACCGGTGTGATTAGAATGTTCAATGCATCACTGATATTCAAATATGCTTTTGTGCTTTGGCTGGCGCTGAGCCGGAGATGGGAGCACTCAGTGCTTTTAATATATCACAACTATTCAGTATTTTCAACCACATACTGTTTATTTGAGGTATCAGAGATTTAAACCAGCCACTTTTATGCATCAAAAAATGTGTAATATACATTATGTAAATCTGACAGATCCTCTGAATTGCAGTTTAAAATCATGGCATGTTATATCAACTAACATGATCATTATAAAGGTGTTTAAACGACAAAACACATTCACTTATTTGACAATCGGAATAATATCTTACAATATAGTAAATAAGTTTGTGAATATTTTAAATAAAAAAAACAAAAAAAAAACAAATAAACGTGTGACACGTCACCAAGGAAATAAAACGTTCTAAAATGATCTAGTAACAGTCGCCTCCAAAAACTCACGCTGGGGGTAAAATATAGAGTGCCTAGAAGATACCCCCAGCCCACACAACAAAATTCAGGAATGATTCAAGTTTTTCATTCGCGGTTTTGCACCCACACAGAAGACCGCTTGCACTACAGACTTTTTGAATTAGGTCTTTCGACACAACCACGGCCAACAATCATCTCCAATATTTTGTTTATTCTGATTTGTAAGGACCCAATTGTTAAGGGAAACTCCCATCCTTTTAACGTCTTCATCCCTACTTTTTAACTTTTTCACTTATGTGCTCCTGACAGGTGCTTCTTTCCATCCATCATGTTCTTTTTTTGTGCGGTTATGCGTCATGCGCTGTATTTTGACGAGAGAGCGTGCTCAAGTTTACTTCTTACTTTCTATAATTCATAGATTTTATTTTATTTTACTACAATATTATTAGTTGTTATAAGTGTCACATATTGTCAGGGTTCTGTCACTTCGGTCTAGTTTACTCTTGGTTTGTGACAGAGCCCTGACACTCCTGTATTGTTTGTCTTGTCTTGTGTGAGCGCGCAGCTTTGAGCATGCTCGAGCTGCGTGCTCTTCTGTACTTGTGTTTTGTGTGCGGACCGTGGTGTTCGGATCCCAGCACTTCGGTCTAGTTTGGGTTTCAGTTTTGTGTTGGGATTCGGACATTCATGCTCCGTGTGTTTGTTTTCTGTCACGAGCGCACGGAATGAGCATTCACTTGTTCTCGTGCGCTCTGTCTTGTCATGTGAGCGTGTGCTCTTCTGTCTGTGTGTTGTGTAGCACGCGGTCCATATTTACATCGGCCGTGTGCTTTCATGTTATGTTTTGTCTTATGTTGTGTAGCACGTGGCTGGTGTTTTTCACTGGCTGCGTGCTTTCATGTTGTCATGTTTTGTGTGAACATGCAGCTGAAAGTGTCCGACTTCACGTCTCCGTTTGCAGCTCCTCCCCGCCTGCACGCGGCTACTCTCGCCGATCAGTTGAATCCGGCAGCAGCCGATGTCGAACACACCTATTAGCTGCATGTTCATGTCACGTTTGGTGTGAGCACTTGTCAAGTGTTTCTTTGTGCCATGTGCTCATGTCTATTGTCTAACCCCGCCCACCTTGTTTCCTGATTATTGGTTAATTTGCCCCACCTGTCTTCCCTCGTTACCCTCTTTTGTTTGTTCCCTTTTTAATCTCCTTGTGTTTGCAGTCCTGTGCGGAGAACCGGAAGCGTAACACACGACGGGAGCGAATGGCAGCGACATCAGCAGGATGTGATCGAGGAAATAGTAATCGACTGAAAGCGGGAAATTAAAAAAATATTGGAAACACTGTTTTAGGAGCGATTGAGCACGACTGCTTCGTGAATGGATCAGACGTAGGTAGGTGGGCGGAAATGGATTACAGTGAAGAAGAAGGAAATGAGGGAATATTGAAGGGAGAGGTTTCAAAAAAGAGAGTAAGTCAGGTAAAAGGGAATAAAAGAATAAGGAATGA
The DNA here is from genome assembly GCA_023566225.1 of Romanogobio albipinnatus. Classification (NCBI taxonomy): domain Eukaryota; kingdom Metazoa; phylum Chordata; class Actinopteri; order Cypriniformes; family Gobionidae; genus Romanogobio; species Romanogobio albipinnatus. The sequence continues at coordinate 40,114,811 of CM042255.1, read as the reverse complement.
AAATGATGAGATTTTGGAAAGTGAAGAAGAAGGACATGAGCAAAATAAGAAGGAAATACGTGAGAATTTTATAGTCATAATAAGATTCAATGAAAAAGATCAAGAAAACATGAAGATAATCAACCCGTTTGTATTAACAAAACATCTGGCAAGTAAGATAGGGGAGATCTTATATGCTAAGGTCCTAAATGATGGAAATTTGTTGGTCAATTGTGCAAATGAAGATCAATTTGAGAAAGCAATCAAAGTAAAAGAGATTGGAAAACTGAAAGTGATAAACACACGGAGGGTGGGAGAACAAAATGGTGGAAGATGCAAAGGAGTGATCACAGGGGTACCAATGAATGTAGGAAGGGAAGAACTTAAGAGACATCTTAAAGGGGGGGAAATAGTGATTGCACAAAGATTAAAAACAACAAGAGAAGGAGTGAAAAAGGATAGTGAAACGGTATTGATTGAATTTGAGGGGGGAAATATGCCAAAAAAGGTACCTTGGTTATATGAGCTACCCAGTGAGAACGTATGTACCAAAACCATTGAGGTGTTTTAACTGTCAGAGGTTTGGACACATAGCCAATAACTGTAAAGAGAAGAAGAGATGTGCAAGATGTGGGGGTGAGCATGACTACGGAAAGTGTGGAACAGGAGTGCAACCAAAATGTTGTAATTGTGGAGGAAGCCATAATGTGGCATATGGAGGATGTGAGGTGATGAGACAGGAAAATAAAATCCAGAAAATAAGAGTTGAAAGAAGGATCACTTATGCAGAAGCAGCAAGAGTGTCAAGAGTACACAATAATATCACTATAGAACAAGCAGAGTTGGGGGTGGAAGAACAACAACAAAGAACAAGTGACAAGATTTTTGTGGACAAAAAGGACTTGATTTGAGATTTGATGGATGATAAGGAATTAGTGTGTATGAATGACAGAAGAGGAACAAGAATAAACATAACAACAGGAAATGAATCGGCATTAGATATTACACTAGTGTCTAATCCTTTGGCTGGAATAAGTAACTGGCATGTTTGGAGCGATACTACAGTGGGCAGCGATCACTACCCAGTATCATGCTCAGTGGGAGAGCGAGTGGAAATAAGACCAGGTGAAGGAATACCAAAATGGGGTTTTAGAAGAGCAGATTGGGTAAAATTCCAGAAATTAAGTGAGGAATCATTATCAAGGATAGACATTTCTGGCAATATAGACGAAACAAACAAACAAATAAGATCAGCAATTATTATGGCAGCAGGTGGATCTATTCCCAGGAGTAAACAAAGGAGGAATAAAAAACTGGTACCATGGTGGACAGAAGAGTGTCGTCAAGCTGTTAAAAACAGGAATAGAGCTTTTAAACTAGTTAAAAACACCCATAACATGCAGCATTTGATTCAGTATAAAAAGGCGCAGGCTAATGTGAGAAGAACAGTGCGTCAAGCTAAAAGGGCAAGTTGGAGGGAATTTTGCAATGAAATAGGAAGAACAACACCTGTGGGTGGGTGTGATAAAAAGGATGGGTGGAGTAAGGAGGGAATGGGAAATTCCAGTTATAATTACTGATGAAGGTACAGCAATCTCCAATAAGGATAAGGCAGAGATAATGGCAAAAGCGTTTGTAAAAATTCACAGTTCAGATAACCTGTCAGAAGTATGCAAAATGAGAAAGGAAAGAACAATGAATCAGCATCCTGGTGTGTTAGACTGGAGGGAAAAAACTGATGATAAAATTGATGAACCTTTTAATATGGCAGAGTTGATGAGAGCAATAAATAACGCTAAACCAACATCTCCAGGAAAAGATCAGATATGCTACGTGATGCTAAAACATCTAGGGAAAGAAGCGCTTTTAAAGTTGCTGCACCTATATAACAGAGTGTGGGAGGAGGGAAGATTACCGAGTGCATGGAAAGAAGCAGTAGTCATTCCAATAAGGAAACCAGGCAAGGATCCTTCTAAACCCACAAGTTATAGGCCAATAGCATTAACATCAAATGTATGTGTAACCCTACGGTGGTAGTTCTGCTTATAGGCAGGCTAAGAACCTATTGTAGGAGTTATCTAAATCTAGATTCAATGAGGAGGTTGGTTATGTACTAATCATATGGTCAAAAGACTCATAGATTCCACTCCAAAGGAAGCACAGGACAATGGATTAAAGTTTGAATGGAGTTCTTATTCAATTTATTTTCCTTATTTTCTTATTCAAAATTCAATATTAAGTTCAGTTCACACAGCATTAGAACCATTGATGTTAACAAATCAGCCACAACTTTTGAGATCTCATGAAACAAAAAACAAAAAGAAAGATCTTTCAAAGAAAAATTAGTTACCCTTGAGTGCACTCAAATGTTTTAACTGTCCAACCACCCCTTCAATACTTAACATCCATATCAACCACCCAAGGAAATCGTTGCAGCGCTGTTAGTTGAGGCAGTGGACCAGAGAACCAGGCACCAGGGCGAACAGAGAGGAATCCAGCTTCGGTGGAAAGGACACCGGGGATCCAGGACCAGAAGAAACCTCAAAAAAAAAACAATCTACACAAAAATGTGCAGAAAATTAACTAATGTTCAACTAAATGACCTTTTTCCATCTTTCCATCATTTAAAAGTCCATATGTTCAATAATACAACTTAGAAATTAAAATCAATTAAATGGAATTGGACACAAAAAATTCAGTATAGCATAGTAACTCAACTGACATACTTGACTCAAAAACAGAACCATTCCCTTTCAAAATGCATCTCCTTCATTATACCAAAATTAGAATATACAACAAAATGTACCTGTGGGGTAACATCCACTGCTATTGTAGATAGCCAGACTGGTTTTTTTTTTTTTAATCCACTGTAATCCACTGTAACATTGAAATGTAACCCTTTAGTCATTTCACCATTTTAGCTTCTAGCAAATCAACACAAAATTATAGTTTTCACTCACCGAGATAACTTTGTTTTACAACAGGTGTCGTCTAACTTTCAATGTAGTTCAACCTCGAGGATATATTTCATTTTCTAAATCAATTTCAATCTTAGTATATACTTCTGCTCTGGCTCCCGTTTTTCCAGGCTTTTTTTCTAAAGCCACGCGAATGCCCAAAACAGCAGAAGAAGAACGTTTTATTGTGCACTGCCACCTAGTGGCGAACTAGATATTGCACTTTACTATAGTGTTTGCATTAAAGGTAATTTCAGTACGTTATTGGGGCAAAATTGACAGGGTTACACCCTCCCCCTCTAAACCACATGAGTCCCTGCATGTGTGTTAAATCCGACAAGATATCTGATGGTCAGGAATAATGTCTTGGAGTTTCCCAAAAAACTGACTAAGGGCAAGGATTAGGGGTTTCCCTAGCTCTTCATAAGTGAACTTGGGTGGGGGATGTCTTTCTCTGTATGAACGTCTGGGCTCACCTTGTTCTTCCCCACAAGTAACTTCTGAGTGCCTTTTAGAGGTTACAGGGAACCCGTTCTGAGCATTGTCTGTGTCGTGAGCTAGTGTCGGGTCTGTGATCCCTGTGCTTTGCAATATTCCATCTTCTGGAATGTCTATGATGACGTGGTCACTTTGGGTTGGGGACTGATGGACAGCTGTATTTGTGTCAAGAGGTGCAACTGAGTGATCAAGGGTTGGTTGGGGTTCTGGCGATTTGAACTCAGGAGCCATGGGGTTCAGAGAAGACTGAGAGCCACTGACGGGGATAACTTCGAACTCTTGCACATAGGGTCCCCATGTGGTGAACTGTGGAGGTTCGTTCACATAGTAGCCATCATCCTCTTCTTCTCTGTCCGAATATTCACATTCCATCTCTTGGTTTTGTCTACTCCTCAGGCGCATCTGAGTTTGTTTGCTTTGACGTAGCACTGAATCAGGAGTAGTCTCAACTGGCAGAAATCCACATGGTAAAAGCAAGTCCCTGTGAAGTGTACGCCGAGGGCCATTTCCTGTTTCTGGCTTGACTACATACACAGGACCACCATCAATCCGTTTCACAACGATATGGATGGGCCTTTCCCATTTATCGGCTAACTTGTGTTTACCACGGATGTTGACATTCTTCACCAAGACACGGTCTCCTTCCTCTAATTCAGCAGTTTTCACTTTGGCATCAAATCTGTGCTTATTTCTTTCTCCAGACTTTTTGGAGTTCTCTGCAGCCAGTGCATAGCTTTCTTTGAGTCTCTGGCGCAAGTTTTGGACATATTCTGAGTGAGTTGTATGAGTCTCAGTTGGAGGTTTCAGGCCAAGTATGAGGTCAACTGGCAGAGTCGGCTGCCTGCCGAACATCAGCTCATATGGTGAGTAACCTGTTGCATCATTCCTGGTGCAGTTGTACGCATGTACAACAGGCCTCACAAAGTCTCGCCAGTGATGTTTGTCTTCCTCGTCAAGGGTGCCGAGCATGCTGATTAGGGTCCTGTTAAAACGCTCCACAGGATTCCCCTGAGGATGGTATGGGGTGGTGCGCACTTTCTCGGCCCCTATCAGTGAACACAGCTCCTTGATCGTATGGGATTCAAAGTCGCGTCCCTGATCACTATGAAGGCGACTAGGGAACCCATAGTAGACCAGGAAGTTTTCCCAGAGAGCTTTAGCAACGGTTCTGGCCTTTTGGTCTTTTGTTGGCACCGCTACTGCGAAGCGGGTGAAATGGTCAGTGATGACTAGTATGTTTCTGATGTCACGGTTGTCGGGTTCAAGGGACAAGTAGTCCATGCAAACAAGCTCTAACGGGTAAGTTGTTTTAATATTCACCATGGGTGCTGCTCTTTGTGGCGGAGTTTTCCTTCTGAAACAACGTTCGCATGTGTGACACTTCTTCTCAACTGATTCTTTCATTTTAGGCCAATAACATCTGGCACGAGCAAGACTGAACACACGCTCTGGCCCTAGATGACCCACCTCATCATGAAAGCCTTTGAGAGCTCTTTCTCTGAATTCCTGTGGTAAGACGAGCTGATGAATTTTGTTTCCTCTGTCAAAACACTTCCTGTAAAGGACATCATCAATGAGCTCAAGCTTATCCCACTCCCTAAGGAGCAACTTAACTTCAGGTGACTCAGCTTTTACAGATTTGAAGTGGGGCTTTTGTCTTTTTTTGACCAAGGTGACGACCTTCCCAATTGATGGATCGTTTCTTTGAGCTTCATGCCAGTTTTCTTTTGTCATGCCAGGTACAGTGTCCTGTCCACTATCAGTAAATAGATCAGGTAAGGAGGAGGCGTCAACAACAAGGGACTCAACAAGGACAGGTAAGTGCATTGTTACTGAATGGCGTTGACATACAGCTGAGACTGCATCAGATGGAATCTCCCCCTCTATAAAGCGTTTTGTCATTGAGTTGATCCGTTCTTTTTCCTGCAGGTACTCATGATCCTCTTGAGGAGCTGCTTGAGGTCTCCTTGACAGTCCGTCCGCATCACCATTAGCACGTCCAGCTCGATATTTGATGTTGAATCTGAAGGTTGAGAGGGCCGCTAGCCAGCGGTGTCCGGCTGCGTCGAGCTTTGCGGATGAAAGGACATAGGTAAGCGGGTTGTTATCTGTTAGGACTGAAAAGTCTGTACCATACAGGTAATCACAGAATTTCTCACAAACTGCCCACTTTAACGCTAGAAATTCTAGCTTGTGAGTAGGGTAGTTCTTCTCGCTCTTAGATAAGCCTCTGCTGGCATAGGCTATTACTCTAAGCTTTCCATCTTGAGCTTGATAAAGAGCTGCTCCTAACCCCTCACAGCAAGCGTCTGTATGTAGCACATACGGGAGCTTGGGATTTGCGAAAGCGAGTACAGGGGCCGATGTCAACTTTTCAACCAGTGTTCTGAAAGAGGACTCACACTCAGGCGTCCACTCTGAGCCAAAGGGTGCTCTGGGGCTTATACCAGTGTTAGGTCTCAGTGTTTTATAAATTTTACCCCTCTTTTTAGGTGGACAGTACCCAGCGGTGATAGCGTTGAGAGGTCTGGCGATTTTTGAGTAGCCCTCCACAAATCTTCTATAATACCCTGAAAATCCGAGGAAGCGTTTCAGTTCTTCTCTGTTTCCAGGGCGGGGCCAATCTTTCAGAGCTGACACTTTATCTGGATCTGTGTGAACTCCTTGAGCGTCAACAATATGGCCCAGGTATTTCACGGAGGACTTGAAAAACTGACACTTCTCTGGGGATAGTTTTAGGCCATAGCTTTTGAGACGATGAAGCACCTTCAGGAGCCTTGCCTCGTGCTCTTCTAAAGTCTGGGAGAAGACAATGACATCGTCTAAGAACACCAAAACCTCGCTCAGATGTAGGTCACCAACACACTTTTCCATAAGGCGTTGAAAGGTGCTAGGTGCGTTGGTGACACCTTGCGGCATACGATTGAATTCGTAGAAACCTAATGGACATGTGAACGCAGTTTTGTGTTTATCTTCTTCCACCATTTCCACCTGGTAATAACCAGACTTTAGATCCATCACCGAGAACCACCTTGCTCCACTCAGGGCAGAAAACGTCTCCTCGATGTTAGGAAGAGCATAAGCATCCTTAATAGTGCGGCTGTTAAGCTTCCTATAGTCGATGCATAGTCTGATCTTTCCGTTTTTCTTTTTCACGACAACCACTGGGGATGCAAAGGGACTCTCGGATTCCCTTATTATACCAGCATCCAGAAGCTCTCTAAGGTGTTGTCTGACAGCTTCTCGATCGCTGGGGTGTATCGGCCTGGATCTTTCTTTGAAGGGTGTCTCGTCCTGCAGACGGATGGTATGTTTCACGGCGATGGTATGGCCAAATGACAGCTCATCAAGCGCAAAAACTTCAGGGATGGAGTTCAGTTTATCTCGAATGCGTGTTTTCCACTCCTCTGGCATTGGGGAGTCATCCAGATTGAATGAATGTTTGCCATTTGATGTTTGTGAATCGACTTGTGCAGAGGAGGTCATGGGCATTACACTTTGAACTGCAGACACTTCACCAATAACACACTTTGGAGGTATGGTGACAGTGTGATCTGTGGTGTTGCTGAGGACTACAGGGATCCTGTTTGAAGCTCTTGTGTTTATGTTTATTAGTGCACACTGAATGAACAACCCACCCGGCAGGAAGGAAGATTCAGGAGGTTCAACGACAAATGTCATATTGGGATTGGCTTTTCCGACTCTAACATCTCCAAAAAGATACATTTTGTGTCTTGCCGGAATAGTAATGGACTTTTCTCCGTGCAATTTCACTATACAAGCTTTAGCTTCACTTTCGCGTACTCGGGCCACATGTTGGAGTAGTACTGCAAAACTGTCTGATCTTCTGAGAAACTTGGATTTGTCATAGCTTATTCCACGTTGGTATAACTCGAGCAAGACATTTGTGCCAATTAAGACCGGAACCTTGCTATTGAACTGGTTTTCAGGGACAATGAGTGCTAAAACAGACATTTGCTCTTCTGTTCCAGTAACATTCTCAGGGAAGGTTAAGTGTACTTCCACGTACCCCAGATAAGGCACTGCTTGACCCCCAGCCCCTTCGACCTCGAGAAGATTGTGTATCGACTGAACAGGTAAGTTTGGCATGTATTTAGAATGAAAGGTCTCTGAAATTGTTGTTACTTGGGATCCAGTGTCGAGAATGGCATCACATTTCATGTCTCCAACAGAGATGTTCGAAGTGCAACGAGGTCCCACAAGTCCAGGCGGCAATTTGCGGCCAGAAGAACTGCTGCTTTCAGAAGAGCACTCATTGTGAGTCATTGCTATGGGACATTTTTTGTCCTCAGCTCCTGGTCGCCCCAAGGCAGGAGCCTCTAGAAGTTTAAAGATGTCTCGTTGGCTGCCTGCTTTGCCCAGAATTTGCTTCGTTTTTCTTTGAGCTCTACATTCTTTCTCCGGACGAGGCCTGGATTGGGTTCAAAAGTGCACTTTGCAGCGATGTGGCCATCACCTCCACATTTAAAACAGAACCAAGGCTTAGGTGGTGTCGGAGATTGGGGGTTTGAGTCTCTATTGGAAGCTTGCGCAAGTAAACTTTCAGTCCTAGCAGGCGGTTCACTTTGGGCTGGACGGCTCTGCACTCCCTCATGCCTTTCTCCTTTCTTTCCTTGCTGTATTAGCTTTGCAACCTGTATCCTCAACTCTGCAACTTCCTTTTCTAGTTTAGAATCTGCCTCGTGTTTCTTAGTTGTAGTGGGGGCAGCTTCAGGTTCGAATACTGGCATGCTCATAACTGAATGGACATGCACAGCAGCTTTCGTGCTTCCAAGGTGCTTTTTCATGCGATCCATCTTTGCTGCCCTCCTATCCTCCTCCGTTCTCAAAAGCAACAACAATTCTGGGAATGGGGGGGGGTTAGATTTCCTGTGTTCGAGCTGCAGGCCAATGATCAGACTCTGGTCCCAGCATCCCCTACAGAACTGACGGAGTAAGTACTTGTCAGACTCTGCAGCTGAAACTCCCCCTCTAGTTACGGCTTTGGTGAGGAGAGTCTGGAGACGGCCCAAATAGACAGAGGGTTTTTCACCTGAGTTTTGGTTAGAGCCCAGGAAGGTAGCAAATAGCTCCTCTCCATCTTCGACCACTCCAAATGCTGACTCGAGCTGGGTGAGGTAAGCTTGAGGGTTTGCATCCGTCCCAAGCGGCTTAACAATGTCTGCTGCTGGGCTGAGGAGGCTCTCCAATATTCTCCTTACTTTCTGTGAATCAGAGACAGATACGTCCTTAAGAAGTAGATCTACCTGAGTACGCCAGGAATCATAATCAACTTCTCCATTTGGTTTTGGCAGCCGCCCCGAGAATGTACGGATCCTGCTTTGACTGTAGCTAGACGGTGTGGAGTCACTGCGAATGAAATGTTCAACAATAACTTTTTGGACATGAGGTGGGTTAACTGTGCCTTCATCAAGAAATGGACTCCTTGTAGCAGTAGTTGGAATTTTGCGGGTGACTGCATCAAATGGATCAGCAACATCATTATTGGTCTGCATATCACCATCTAAACTGCTACCATTTGTGGAGACAGCAACAGGGTTTCCAGAGGGCTGTAGCCGAGTATCTGGGCTTTGCGGAGGGGCAAGCTCTGTCTGGGGCTGGACACTCTGCAGTTCACTTTGAAGTGCTTCCCAAAAGCCAGCTTTACTAATTTCAGCAAGAGAGCTCAATTCAGCTAAACATTTCTGAGCGAGTTCTCGTCCTAGTTCTTCTTGGCATAGCTCACGGACTGTCTTGACACACCAGGTAACTGCTGGATCATTGGGACTGGGCAGGCTACCTAGCTGTACTGGGTCGAGTCTGGATATTGTTCGCTCTGCTGTGTATTCAATGAGTGCACGGCCTCGGGGTTGTTCTGTGTCATTGGGGACTCTGACTACTTTCTTAATGTCCCCGTTAACTTTAAAAAACTCTGCAATGTCATCATCAGAATAGGCTTCGTCTATGCCTGTGACATATAGACAACTAGGCCCATGCACATTAAACTGATTGCAAAGATCCATTTTGCAGTAATGCAATCTTAGTGTACTTCAGCTTTGGGGTGGAGTCTATTTTAAACACTGTACCAACCTCCTGGCTGGCTCGCCACGACTGTAACCCTACGGTGGTAGTTCTGCTTATAGGCAGGCTAAGAACCTATTGTAGGAGTTATCTAAATCTAGATTCAATGAGGAGGTTGGTTATGTACTAATCATATGGTCAAAAGACTCATAGATTCCACTCCAAAGGAAGCACAGGACAATGGATTAAAGTTTGAATGGAGTTCTTATTCAATTTATTTTCCTTATTTTCTTATTCAAAATTCAATATTAAGTTCAGTTCACACAGCATTAGAACCATTGATGTTAACAAATCAGCCACAACTTTTGAGATCTCATGAAACAAAAAACAAAAAGAAAGATCTTTCAAAGAAAAATTAGTTACCCTTGAGTGCACTCAAATGTTTTAACTGTCCAACCACCCCTTCAATACTTAACATCCATATCAACCACCCAAGGAAATCGTTGCAGCGCTGTTAGTTGAGGCAGTGGACCAGAGAACCAGGCACCAGGGCGAACAGAGAGGAATCCAGCTTCGGTGGAAAGGACACCGGGGATCCAGGACCAGAAGAAACCTCAAAAAAAAAACAATCTACACAAAAATGTGCAGAAAATTAACTAATGTTCAACTAAATGACCTTTTTCCATCTTTCCATCATTTAAAAGTCCATATGTTCAATAATACAACTTAGAAATTAAAATCAATTAAATGGAATTGGACACAAAAAATTCAGTATAGCATAGTAACTCAACTGACATACTTGACTCAAAAACAGAACCATTCCCTTTCAAAATGCATCTCCTTCATTATACCAAAATTAGAATATACAACAAAATGTACCTGTGGGGTAACATCCACTGCTATTGTAGATAGCCAGACTGGTTTTTTTTTTTTTAATCCACTGTAATCCACTGTAACATTGAAATGTAACCCTTTAGTCATTTCACCATTTTAGCTTCTAGCAAATCAACACAAAATTATAGTTTTCACTCACCGAGATAACTTTGTTTTACAACAGGTGTCGTCTAACTTTCAATGTAGTTCAACCTCGAGGATATATTTCATTTTCTAAATCAATTTCAATCTTAGTATATACTTCTGCTCTGGCTCCCGTTTTTCCAGGCTTTTTTTCTAAAGCCACGCGAATGCCCAAAACAGCAGAAGAAGAACGTTTTATTGTGCACTGCCACCTAGTGGCGAACTAGATATTGCACTTTACTATAGTGTTTGCATTAAAGGTAATTTCAGTACGTTATTGGGGCAAAATTGACAGGGTTACACCTGCAAAATTATGGAAAGGATGATAACAGAAAGGTTATCATATATACTAGAGAAAAGTGGAAAACTAGCAAACTATCAAAGTGGTTTTAGGAAAGGGAGGCGTACCATGGATTCGGTTATAAGACTAGAAAATGAAATAAGAAAGGCTCAGACAAATAAGGAATCAGTCATTACAGTGTTTTTTGATATAGAAAAGCATATGACATGATGTGGAAGGAAGGATTGTTGATAAAGTTGCACATGATGGGTGTAGGTGGAAGAGTTTTTAATTGGATAAAGAATCTTTTGTTTGGAAGAAAAATTGAAGTACGAATAGGGTCAGACATATCAAGTCAATTCGATGTGGGCAATGGAACACCTCAGGGCAGTGTGATAAGTCCGCTACTTTTTATCATCATGATTGATGATGTCTTTACTAAGGTGCCAATGGATATAGGGAGGTCACTGTTTGCGGATGATGGGGCGCTGTGGAAAAGGGGAAGGAATATGGAGCATGCAATCAGGAAAGTACAAGGAGCAATTGATGAGGTAGTGGAGTGGGGATATGATTGGGGGTTTAAGTTTTCAATAGAAAAAACTCAAACAGTCTTTTTCACCAAGAAACAAATTAAGGAAGGGATGAAGTTAAATATGTATGGGAAAGAGTTAGAAAGGGTTGGAACTTTAATTCCGATTAAATTATTTTCGATTCACGGTTAACATGGGTAGATCATATAAAGAAAATAGAAGGAAAATGCAAAAAAGTAATTAATGTAATGAGATGTTTGACAGGTAGGAAATGGGGAGCTAGTTGTTCTGCATTAAAAACAGTATATGTGGCATTGATTAGATCTGTGTTGGATTATGGCAGTGTAGCTTATGGGTCAGCAGCCAAATCTCTGTTAAAGAAACTAGATGGGATCCAGGCACAGGCATTAAGAGTGTGTAGTGGTGCTTTTAAAACTTCACCAGTACCTGCACTACAGGTAGAAATGGGAGAAATGCCGTTAGCAATAAGAAGGAGGCAGCTGATGACAAATTATTGGGCTAATTTGCAGGGTCATAATAGTTCCACCCCACAAAAATAGTGTTGCAGGAGACCTGGGAGAATGCAAGATACAACGGAGATAATTTTAGTAGAATAGGCAACGAGGTAGCAAGAGAATTTGGAGTATTTTATATGAAGATGAGCCCTACTGTAGTATATCCAATGGTGGCTCCGTGGTTACTTGTTTGGCCTGATATTGACTGGTATTTGTTAGAATTAAAAAGGAAAGAAAAATATCAAATAGATTTGGTAAATGCATTTAAGAACCTTATAAATAAAGAGTATAAAGATTTTGTACATGTGTTCACAGATGGTTCTAAGAAACCTGAGACAGGAGTGACAGGATATGGGGTGGCAATACCTGCTAAAGGAATAGGAATTAATAGAAGAACATCCAATTTTTTTTAGGAGTATACACAGTGGAAATGGTGGCAGTATTAGTTGCGTTAAGGTGGGTGGAAAAAACAAGTCAAGAAAAGGTTCTGATATGCTCCGATTCAACCTCAGTCCTTGAGAGTTTAAGGTCTTTTCACTCTAGCCGTCAAGATGTATTATATGAAGTCCTTCAGTCAGTAACAAGGATAACAAATCAAGGAGGACAGGTACAATGTTTGTGGGTTCCAGCACATGTACGGGTGAAAGGGAATGAGCAGGTGGATGAATTGGCAAAGAGGGCTTTGAAGAAGGGAAATATAGAAATGCAAATTAAAATAAGTAAAGCAGAGGTCAAAAGTATCATCTGGGAAAAAAGCAGTGGAGCACATAATTATAAGATGTAGGAGGTATGAGGAACAGAGAGTGAAAATGAGGAATAATTTGAGGGAAATAGGGGTGCAGGAATTAACATTAAAAGGAGTGTTGAGCATAGGTGACAGAGCACAGATTAGGATATTGTTAACTTTCTTAAAGGAAACAGATTTGTTTAATAGGTTATGATGATAAAATAGGGATAATTGTGGAAGTGTGTTGGGTAATGAATGAATGTGTGTTATAGTTTTGTTTTTTTGTTTTTTTTTTATGTGGAAATTAGATTGTAAGCCTATTGTCTGATTCACACTCCGGAGCAGAAGGGGGCGGTAATGCACCAAAAGCTGGTTGCCAACCGCCGTTAAAAACAAAGAAGAAGTCCTGTGCGGAATCGTCCTGGTATGTACCTCATGTTTCCCTTGTCAAGTCAAGTCAAGTCAAGTCTTGTTTATCCCTTCCCCCCTTAGGTTTGTTTGGTTTATTCCCCCCCCCCCCCCCCCCCCCATTCCTCTGCATCTCTGAGTCCTCGCTCCTTTCCCTTCACCAACCCTGACACATATGGCTGGCATACTCTGCACCCCACAGTAACAGTGCCCCTGGGTACAGGTCTGGCTTCATTTCACCCAGATCAGTGTTACTCACTTCTTTCTTCAGCTTCCCCTGAATAAATTTCACCAGATGTCTGATTTGAAAGTTCCTTGTCATCTATTGGATCATCAGGCTCTTCAAAGCTGCTTCCAGAACTCTCTGTAACCAAACATGACAAAACACTATCAGTGAACGCACACAAGCTACTAAAGGCAATTGGGTCTCATTTTCAAAGAGGCCTTGATTGAGATATCCAGCTACTTAATGTCCTGTGACTAGTGAGCACTATTAGCAGCCCATCTCTTAGCAATCGGATCTCTGTCATTGTTATGAAGATTCAGGGAAAAACAGAAAACATAAACTCTCAAGACATGCAGGCACATAGAAAGCATTGCTAAGAGTCTAGTACTCACAGGAAATGGCCATAAGATGCAGAGAGAACAGATGCAATGAAAGCCCTTTATGTAGAGCAGAAAGGACCTAATGACATAAGAGCAATACTTTACAACTTAAAGTGCATAGAAAGAGCAACTAGCATGCAATACTATTTTGAAGAAAGTTGGTAACCAAACAGTTACCATTGACTTCCAGTGTATGGAAGTACAATACATTTCTCAAAATATATTCTATGTCGCAAAGAAGAAAAACAGGCATACATGTTATCAATGACATGAGGGTGAGTAAATTATGACAGAATTTCCCTTAAGTGTGCCATTTATCTTTGTTGTTGATTAACGACAAACAGCTCCTTGAATTCAAATTTCACGTAAAATTTGTTGTTTACACTTTTTGTAGAACCACGTCTATATTAACCTGTGAACATAGAAATGGTACTGCTATGATTTTTGTACCATGTTAATGTGGTATTTGAAGTAATGGTAAATACAATGGTAAATACCATGGTACTGACACTGTACTTTTTTGCAACAAGAAAAATAAACCAGTTTGGATTAATGTAGAAAAATAGCAAACGCGTACATTTTAAGCCATCAAACTATTTAAATAAGAAACCTGTACAAAACAAGCTTCAAATATGATGCAATAAAGGTTTCAGTCATCAATCTGCATAAGTTAAACCCAATCAAAAAGACTAAAATGAAACAAGCTTCTTTCATGCACAACTGGACTGATGTACTTACCGTTAGAGGTAACAGTGCATGCATGCATAAGAATAAGTGAAAGCAAGATAGTTTTGACCCCCATGAGTTTGACTACTGATCAGGGATCGCTTGAAAAACAGAGAATCTCTATATAGACAATGCTTCTTCAGTCTCTTGAGTGCTCAATCTCTTCTGTGTGGAGATGCTAGGATTTGTATTTGGTGACATCACCGCCAACCTTACTTGAGCCCATTTGGCTGCTATTATACAACCTACAGAGTGCATGAGAAATCATGCTGTAATTGACAACATCACAGCTCACAATGAGCAATAGATGGACCATGATGGTTAATTTGGGCGTTTTCCCTGAAGCTCTAACATTATGTCCTTACATAATGATAATTGATGTGCCAACAATATTGATGTGCCAAAAGACCTCCCTCTTATACAGTATGGAGTATTTTCAATTTATCTGGCCACCAGGATAGCTTTGTCATATTTTAGTTTATATAATTTTCAATATATTTGAATTACTTTATAATCCAATTTTGTTGTTCATTAGTTTATTATCATTATTTAACTTTCCACAGAGAGAAGGCAGATTACATAGTCATTCACTGACTGCACACACACTTCTGCAGCAACATGACATCATGATTTTGCGTAAACATACAAGCCACTTTCTAAAGCCAAATGGCGTGTTATCGGTACGCATTTTGAGTTATCCGCGTGTATGTCTACGCCGTGTGATTCCGCGTGTATGTGTACGTCGAAACAAACCATCTCTGCGTGTATGTCTACACCGTGTGATTCGCCGTGTATGTCTACGCCATGTGATTCCGCGTGTATGTCCACGCCGTGTGATTCCGTATGTATGTCTACGCCGTCTGATTCCGCGTGAATGTAAATGGATTTATAAACATACTAAATTATGTTTTTTTGAAAATGTAAAAATGCAGAATGTTTCTTGTGATGGGTAGGTTTAGGGGCAGTGTAGTTACACTACATCCAGTGCACTCTTTTATTTTATTTTTAAAGTATTATGTTTTACGGTGTGAGAAACCACACTGATCAATCAGTGCTTGAGTGAAACATGAAAATGATTCTAACCCGTTTGACCGAATCATTGAAACAACTCAAAAGAGATTCCTTCGCAAATCAAGCATTGCTTATTCTGACTCTAAACAGTTGACAAAAACATGTTTGAAATGAATGCATCCAAAAACAGAAAAAATGTGTCTTATGCAAACACTGTGGATGAGGAAGGCTTCAAAGCCCAATAGTATCCAGCTGCAGAACCACAGCACCAGCAGTTTCAGACCCGCTGTGACAAAATGGTTTGATAAACATAAAAGTGAAGTAGAAATTCTTCCATGGCCTGCACAGTCTCCAAATTTAAATATTTTTGAGCCACTTTGGGGTATTTTGGAGAAGCAAGCCAGAATGTTTTCCTCCGCCAGCATCAGAGTGACCTGGCCACTGTTCTGGAAAAGGAATGGCTCAAAATCCCTCTGGCCACTGTGAAGGACTTGTATCAGTCATTCGACGAACTGATGCTGTACTGGCAGCAAAAGGAGGCCCGACACCATACTAGTAAATAAGTGTGGTCAAAAAACACCAGGGGCTCTATTTTAACAATCTAAGCCCATGGTATAAATCGCATGGCACAAGTGTACTTATACCGTGTCTACACTGGACGTGACAAAAGACAATAGAACCCATTATAATCAGTGATGTTGTCTACACTGGATGCGCCGCCGCACAACGCAACACAACACAACACAACAAATCCCAAACAGTAAACTGTTGCCTCTTTCTATTTATGAGTTATCACAAGCACTTGCGATACTTCTCATAGGAAGGACAAATGGATTTGCTAGTTTAACGACGGGACAAATGGGTGATGCGCCCGGGCACATGGTCTAAAAGGGTTGTCCCTATTCTCTTAATAAGTAATGGGCATAACGTGCAATACACCAATCAGAGTCTCATCTCCCATTCCCTTTAAAGGTTCAGTGTATATTATTTATGAGAATCTATTGACGGAAATTCAATATAATATACATAACTATGTTTTTAGTGGGGTAGACCTTACACAATTAACCGCTTTATTTTTATTACCTTAGAATGAGCCATTTCTATCTCCATACACCGCGGGTACCCTTACAGTAAATTCACCATTTTGCCCCATCATGTTTCTACAGTAGCCCTAATCGAACAAACTTCTCAACAGAGCGCTAATCACTCTTTGCTTTCTCCGACGATGACATTTTGTCCCGTGTCTGCCCCCGTAGCTTCTCTATGTGCTCCGAAAGGGAGGGGTGAGAGTTGGGGGGGTGCAATTCACAACCTCACTGCTAGATCTAGTTGCACTAGCGCCATGGCAGATTTGCTATTAACATGGCGGAATTTGCAAGCGGAAAAACTGAACGCTTCTCTAGCGAGGAAACGGATCTGTTCGTCCAATGAACCATTACTCCGTCCAGGACAGCCAGGAATCTTGTAGTTGTGATTGATGATCAGCTAAAATTCACTGACCACATTACTGAAACAACCCGGTCATGCAGATTTGCGTTATACAACATTAGGAAGATTAGACCCTTCCTATCAGAGCAGGCCACACAACTCCTGGTCCAAGCTCTTGTTCTCTCCAGACTGGACTACTGTAATGCTCTTCTAGCGGGTCTTCCGGCATGCATTATCAAACTCTTGCAATTGATCCAGAACGCAGCGGCGAGGGTGGTCTTTAACGAGCCAAAGAGAGCGCACGTCACGCCTCTCTTCATCAGTCTCACTGGCTGCCAATAGCCGCTCGCATCAAATCCAAGACACTGGTACTCGCCTTCAAAGCAACCACTGGCTCTGCACCAATATACCTAAACTCGCTTGTTCAGACTTACACACCCTCCAGGAGCTTACGTTCTGCCAGTGAACGACGCCTTGTGGTGCCATACCAGAGACATGAAATCACTCTCACAGACCTTTTCCTGGACCGCCCCCACCTGGTGGAATGACCTGCCTATCTCAATTCGAGCAGCCGACTCTGTAGCCATTTTCAAAAAACAGCTAAAGACACGTCTTTTCCAGCAGCACCTGACCAATCAAGAATAGCACTTAACATTCTATTCATTTTCTGTCTGTCTAATTTATTAAAAAAAAAAAAAAAAAAAAAAAAAAATTGGCCTGTGTGTTTTGTGTTAGATTAACTGAGACTTGTTACAGCACTTGCATACTGTAGCCTTTGACTCTATTGCTCTCATTTGTAAGTCGCTTTGGATAAAAGCGTCTGCTAAATGACTAAATGTAAATGTAAGAAGAGATACCACATAGCACAGCTCTTCAGTTAGGCAACTGCCTACACTTGTCCTCAATTAATAAACAACACAAAAATCTAACCTTAGAACTAAATTACCCGAAACTGAATTAAAAAGGGAAGAAACAAATTAATTGGCTTAATACTGGTGTCTGGTGATGGCTTTATATAAACATGATGTACAAAAGGTGCTTTTTAATTTTACTATACTTGCCCATCTTTGTATCTGGGATCTAGAAGAGTGGCTCAGTTTCAACATCAGCAAAGCGCTTCTCCACTGCCTCCAGCAGAGTCCTCTTCATTGTTTTTATTCCCTGGTCATCATCCTCCTGAGACAGAACTCGTCTGAGGACTAATGAGTGAATTAATGACTTAATGAATGCATGGGATTATAGTTTGTTTCAAACAACATCAATAAATGTTACAGTATAAAGTAATAAATAAAAATACAAATGACCTGTTAGTGTTATGGCAGGGATCACATCAGCTGCAGTTGCAGTCTCCCTGCTCACATCCCTGGTCAGCTCTTCAAAGGGGGATAGCACATCAGCAGACTTATTAATCAGCTCCCACTGGTGAGCTGTCAGGTGAGCATTTTTTCTCTCCTCTTCAAACTCTCCTGCAGCGTGAGCTGACTCGTCTTCGGCTGGGTTGCCTGGGTAAACTCGCTGTATTGTGTCGGGTGTTTGTTTTTGAGGTGCCTTGTAGCCTTTTCCTTTCCACCTCTTGCAATCCCAAGTTTACATATCTCACAGTTCGCTATGGCAATGTTGTTGTCATCAACTTTATAATACCTCCAGACCGCAGACATACTTGCGCTTTCCGCTTCAAGCTGCTTCCGTGTTCTACTTTGCCAGCATTTAACCAATAGCGTCTCTGCAACAAAGTGATGTCATGCCCCACGCATTGCTGTTTCTGTGTGGAGTCAAAAGGGTCTAACTCTGTGCCACCGCATAGCTATAGATGGGTTCACTGTACTTCGGAGTCACCAACTGAGAAAAAAAAAAAACATTACAATAAATCACACTACCAACGGTGATTTAAGTCTAAAGATCGCTTAGCTCATATCACATCAAACTGTACAAATTATTATTATTGTTATACTTTGTTCTCAAATTGTTAATGTTAACAACATCAGCATTGCGTGACTGTGTGTATTTAGTGTGTATTAGCGTTACCTGTAAATTTCAACTTCCGTACAGTCTAATCTTTTGCTTTTGACTACTGGTGAATCTCTAGTTGTCACTGATGATTGTCGTTTGGACCTTTCTGGATTACAATCCGCCATCAAAATTATAAATGTAATTATTCCAGCTGTGTATACAGACATGACGTGCTGGCGCAAAGACGAATGGCGGCACAGCTACTTACAAATCAGGTAACCATTTGGACCTTATCTACACACGCTACTGCTCCACAGACAATACTTTAGTCCATTGCACACCTCAGATCACTTTCTCATCACTCTTAACCCCCTACTGACTCAACACACACTCCTCCCCAGATCACCTTTCGGCGTAATCTACGCTTGCTCTCTCCCTCCTGTCTATCCACTATGGTTTCATCCTCACTCGCCTTCAAAGCAACCACTGGCTCTGCACCAATATACCTAAACTCGCTTGTTCAGACTTACACACCCTCCAGGAGCTTACGTTCTGCCAGTGAACGACGCCTCGTGGTGCCATACCAAAGAGGCATGAAATCACTCTCACAGACCTTTTCCTGGACCGCCCCCACCTGATGGAATGACCTGCCTATCTCAATTTGAGCAGCCGAGTCTGTAGCCATTTTCAAAAAACAGCTAAAGACACATCTCTTCCAGCATCACCTGACCAAGCAAGAATAGCACTTAACATTCTATTCATTTTCTGTCTGTCTAAAAAAAAAAAAAAAAAAATGTGCCTGTGCTTCCCCATAATATAGTCCCAAGTCAATATCTGCCTAGGAAATCGCCTAGTCTTAATCTGCATCGCTATTTGTACTCGTTGTAAATACGCAGACCACAAGAAGTAATTAGGTGGGGGGTTTTTTTTGGATCACTTTTACTTGGGACATGCTACCTGGCAACATAGGATTCCATTCATTATGCTAAGCTAAGCTAGCGGCGACCCTCCCAAACTAAAACAACGCATGCACTGAGACAAAAATGCATTTGCCCACATATCTAAATCTAGGAAAGAAGTTGAATAAGCCCTATTTCTAAAAACGGTGGAATGGTGGAGTGTTCCTTTAACATTAATTAATGTGCTGTCCGGGGGAGGGCTCCGAGCTCAGAATTTTGGCCCGAACCCAGAGTATCCTCCAAAACTTTGTTAATAAAACATCATACATTAAACAGTTGTATTTTTATTAACTAATGTTAACAAATGAGACCTTATTGTAATGTTTTACCGATATTTTAAACTGCTGCATGAACTCTTATCAAACCTATGCACTTAAAAAAAACTGTAATGCTTAAGATTGAATAATGACATCACAATATGTATTCCTTTATTTAAAAGATGTAGTTCAGAGAAACCCTCATGGCTAATCCTGCTTAAATGTAGATCGAGGGGCCCATGAAGTGGTGGCTCCAGCCTCCAAACTGGCAGCAGATGGAAAAGAAACAAGATAAGTCTTCCTAGTGTTGTTCAGGAGGCAGACACACTCCCATATCACAGAATGTACTTGTTATATCGTAAGAGAAATGGTATCTAAGGTAGTCTAATATTAGTCTGTATGTCTCATTCTTATCCCAAGGTTACTGTAGTCAGCCGGATCTAGTCCATATCCAGACCAGATGGTGGACTTGCACCCTAAGCTGACTACAGTGCAGCCCTGAACGTCAGAATATTGGATGAGAACTGAACTGAGCTGGACGATGACATCACTGTTTTCTCCAGAGCTGCTTTATAGCTGAAATTAAAGGGGTGATGAATTGAGAAATCAACTTTCCTTTGAGCCTTTGATATATAAAAGTTCATCGTGATATAAGAATATCCTGTAAGTTTCAGAGCTGAAAACTTCCTTGTTAGTCAAAGAAAAGCTTTTATTGACAACCAGGCCCAGCAAACGATCAATCTCAAAATATGTCGACCAATAAACCGAGCAATAAACATGCCAGTTCCAGCTCTCGTGCGTAAGACATTGCGCGCTTGTTCGCTTAACTTCACCGCGGAATCGATTGTAAACAAGATACAGGTCAAGACATATTGAGATTAAAACACAATGCTGTGCCTTCTATATTGGATCCGACAGGAATGGTGCAACACACTTATGTGAGTAAAACACGTTTTTTTTATATGTGTTAGTATTGCATCGTTACAGTTTGATATCTATTGATTACATACCTTAGCACGCGGTCACAGGCTGGAGAAGGTGTTATTGGTTCATTCGTGATCAGACTCAGACTTGTAACGCCAGTGCCCGCAAAGTCCAACATCCCGGGCTATGTGTTTTTCAGATGGGCTATCACCAGCCTGCCGACGGGCTATAGTGAAATAACATTCCTTTCTTGCGTGTGTGTGTGTGTGTGTAAGGTTCGCGGTTATATTCACTGATGATCAGGCCGGCCAAGTAATACAGAAATAAAATTCCAATCAATCGCAGGTGGATGAGAGATGAATCATTGTGTTTGTTTGATAAAGACATTTTTCAAGTTCTGTGAGCGTTTCTCCAGACGCTTTCAAAACGATTCCCACATGTACTGAGGGGAGCAGAAGCTCATTAAATATGCAAACCTTATTCAATCCTAGCCGTGGGCGTTTACTTCCAAGTCTTCAGTGCGGCACGCCCATCAAAACCGAGCGTTTTTCAGAGAGCCTCAAAACAAAGGCAGAAAATAGCTTATTCATTATGATGTTTTTGAATGTAAAAACCACGCAAAAGTCATAAGTTGACCTCAGACAACAGTATAAAAAAAATTCAAAAGCCAGTTCATGACCCCTTTAACTCTTTTTTTTTTTTTTTATAATTGATGAACTTCACAGTTATTGAACAGATCTGAATCAACACTGAACTGTGTCTTCAGCTGAACAATGACACTATTTTCTTTTTAGAGCGGCTTTACAGCCAAATTGAACTTTTCCTGTTTTTCCACGTAAAGCTGCTTTGAAACAGCTTTACTGTATAAAGCGCTATATATTTAAAGGTGATTTGACTTTTGCGAAAGGAAATTATTTAATGTTAAAGAGGGTGAAAGAGAGTTTTTGTGCGTGAAAGTGAATGATGTTTTCTTTTAATAATATAGTCTACAGTAAATATAATTGTGTTATTATGTGGTTTAAAAAATATGTTGTTAATAAATCAGCACAATAAATAAGAGTCACATCTTGGAAATTTGAGGAAAATTGTTTGTGTCCATTTTCATTGTGTGGGCCACCAGTTTTGGGCCGAAGACCCAGACAGAACTGGGCCAGAAATGAGGCAAGGGTGAGGCCCAGAGGTGGGCCAGACAAATTTAGCTATTTTGTGAGGTAGCTATATCTGAAAACATCTTCTTGAATTTATTGAATTGTTGTCTTTTGCTATTGCTGTGATCTCGTGTGTTTTTATAGAAAAAGCAGTTTTTCAGGAAAAGCAGGTAGTCAAAGATTTTTTGATTTTGCTTTGCTAAACCTATAAAGATTACAGACATTTTTACAATGCATGATACTACCACCGTACCATATGCAGCTATATTCTTAAAAGGTATGACACTCATGTCGAATAATAAAATAAAATAAAACATGAATTCCTGACACTCATAATATGATAGCTAGCCTATCAAGTTACTTTTTATGCATATTCAACTGATCTACTTACCGTCAATGGTGGCAGTGTACATTTGTGCAATTACAACTGAAAGCAAGATTATTTTAATCCTCATGACGACCAGCTGTCTATTTCTACTCCAGAAGTTTTACTCCAAAATCTAGGCACTGGTTGATTAGCGACGTCTGCTTTGTGACCCAGTCATTCATTTTAATCTTTTCACTGAATCGGATGAACCAGTTGAGCCGAGCCGATGGGTTAATGTCCGAAGTTCCGAACCAAGTAAACTTTTAAAGTCAACATCTCAGTCTGTAAGGACTAATGTGGCGTTCACACCAGACGCGATTCGCGCGAAGGTGGACGCTTGAACATTTTGAGTTTATTCGGTTCATTCGCACGTAAAATTCGCGAGTGAAATTCGCGTGTGACAACTACACAACAGACGCGAATTCGCGTCATGGGAGGGGCTTCTATATGAGCCTAGATGAGCCAGATCGTCTCGGTCACTTTGTCTTTTTTGTAAAAAAATACTACTATTAAACGTAGTTTAAAGACTTTTTCAGGCGATAATATAGTTGTTTAAAGCTCAAATCTGTGGTTAATTTATAAAAAGAGTGCCTATTTGAGCATTTTATCTGGCGTTTTCGGAGTTGTGAGATCCAGGGGTTCAGTGACATTCCGCGCTCGTTTACCCGGGGAGACCCGCCTTTCTTCGGCTAGTCCTTCTCACATTTGCCGCTGGCTCTGGCTCTTTTTTTCTGCTACTGTCTCGTTGTGAAATGGCTCACAATAACTCACTTTCTTCCAAGCAAGATCCTTTTTATTCCTTTTATTCCTGTTCCTGTAGTGATAGGATGATGTATCATACAGCTCCGGGTATCCACATACGGCCACGATTATCTTGTCCTCCATTGTTGTTGGGATTTCTGCCTCCGCTTGTAAATGCGTCACTACTAGAGCAAGCTCGTGATTGGTTAACGCGGCGCAAAATATCCGCCTAAGTTCAGATTTTTCAACTTGAGCGATTCGCTCGAATCGCGCGTTCAAAACGCTCAATTCGCGCCGCCTCAATCGCGCGAATCTCGCCGCCGAATGCCATTTTGCGTCTCTGCATTGACTTAACATGTAAATCACTCGCGAGAATCGGGTCCGGTGTGAACGCACCTTAAGGCAAAGGAAAAGCAGATCCCTTTCTAATCAACAAAATTGTTTCAGAATAACTTTGTTGAGGCGATAACATGCCTATTTCCAGTTTTTGATTAGCCTTTATCATAATCGATAAACATACACATATTATTTATGGAGAGTGTCGATATTAGACCTTATGTTTTCACGTCTTCTGTGAGCATCCATGTGAAGAACAAGAAATATACGCCATCCATTTCACAGGTTTCTGGCAACAATATAACCACTTTAATCACATTAGTTGAAGAGTGATACACATTTTTCTACTCATTAGGCACATATTTTGATTTAAGAAGGAATTATTTTATGAATGAGTGACAGTGTCAGCAAAATTATATACATATTTTAAAATCTTTGAAATACAGTAGTTTATTAGCAAAAATGACCTGAAAATAGTTATCTATGGAATGGGGAAGTTGATCAACAGATAAATATAGGAAAACAGACTAGACAACCTTATCACACCTCTGATATACGAGAAAATCTTAGCATTTCACTTTTGTAATAAGGAACTGAGAAAAGTATATTATATACAGTAGGTCCTTCATACAATATGATATAGGGGAGACTTTTTACTTCAGTCAATATTTCACACAATAGTTAATTGACATGAACAGAATACGAATAGAGAAAATAATATTTTAAAAGATAAAAAAAGCTTGTTTGAAAACTAGTCCATCTATTGTAAATAATGTTCGTTCAGTTCACTCAGCTATAACATATAATCATCTAAGAACATATTATTATTTATATGCACATATTATTAAATGTGCACAAATATTTACACATTTTCACATACTTTGATTCATTATATTTTATATATACACTCACCTAAAGGATTATTAGGAACACCTGTTCAATTTCTCATTAATACAACTATCTAATCAACCAATCACATGGCAGTTGCTTCAATGCATGTAGGGGTGTGGTCCTGGTCAAGACAATCTCCTGAACTCCAAACTGAATGTCAGAATGGGAAAGAAAGGTGATTTAAGCAATTTTGAGCGTGGCATGGTTGTTGGTGCCAGACGGGCCGGTCTGAGTATTTCACAATCTGCTCAGTTACTGGGATTTTCACTCACAACCATTTCTAGGGTTTATAAAGAATGGTGTGAAAATGGAAAAAGCATCCAGTATGCGGCAGTCCTGTGGGCGAAAATGCCTTGTTGATGCTAGAGGTCAGAGGAGAATGGGCCGACTGATTCAAGCTGATAGAAGAGCAACTTTGACTGAAATAACCACTCGTTACAACCGAGGTATGCAGCAAAGCATTTGTGAAGCCACAACACGCACAACCTTGAGGTGGATGGGCTACAACAGCAGAAGACCCCACCGGGTACCACTCATCTCCACTACAAATAGGAAAAAGAGGCTACAATTTGAACGAGCTCACCAAAATTGGACAGTTGAAGACTGGAAAAATGTTGCCTGGTCTCGATTTCTGTTGAGACATTCAGATGGTAGAGTCAGAATTTGGCGTAAACAGAATGAGAACATGGATCCATCATGCCTTGTTACCACTGTGCAGGCTGGTGGTGGTGGTGTAATGGTGTGGGGGATGTTTTCTTGGCACACTTTAGGCCCCTTAGTGCCAATTGGGCATCGTTTAAATGCCACGGCCTACCTGAGCATCGTTTCTGACCATGTCCATCCCTTTATGACCACCATGTACCCATCCTCTGATGGCTACTTCCAGCAGGATAATGCACCATGTCACAAAGCTCGAATCATTTCAAATTGGTTTCTTGAACATGACAATGAGTTCACTGTACTAAAATGTCCCCCACAGTCACCAGATCTCAACCCAATAGAGCATCTTTGGGATGTGGTGGAACGGGAGCTTCGTGCCCTGGATGTGCATCCCAAAAATATCCATCAACTGCAAGATGCTATCCTATCAATTTGGGCCAACATTTCTAAAGAATGCTTTCAGCACCTTGTTGAATCAATGCCACGTAGAATGAAGGCAGTTCTGAAGGTGAAAGGGGGTCAAACACAGTATTAGTATGGTGTTCCTAATAATCCTTTAGGTGAGTGTATATATAATCATTTATTATATATATTTTTGAATTTTTTAACAAATGGCCAGTGAAAGTAGGTGCTTAACTTTCAGAAAATGCTGACAACATATTAAAAGAAGAACAATTATATTATCTGTTTTATTATATCTTCATTTTATGTGTAGAAGTATAGTCTAAAGCCGTTATTTGTATGATATTGTAATTTTCTAGCAATCAAAATTGAATAAATATATCAAATAAATGTTTTATATATATCCTATTTGTTGAAAGAGCCTGCTGTACAATATTCTGTCCTGTTTTAGACTTCTGTTTCCATCTGACAATTTGGACTTTTATTCTCAGAATTGCAAGTTTATATAAGATAAAAATTCATAATACAATTTTTTGGCCATAAATTAGCTTCCATATAACAGATATTTACTGCAAGTTAACTACAGTTTTGCATCCTGAAATCTCATGACATTCTCCAGGGATATGATCTGAATATGGCAATGTAAATCACCATGTTTTACAACATGCTCAGTCACAAACAGGAAATGGAGTGCCTCGATGATGTGACCGGGTCAATCTGTCCTAATAACAACGGCCCTGACTTTTAACAGCACCGGAAAGCAAATGCATCCTGCTTTAGCATGAATCAGGATTTGTGGCCAGAAAGAGACTCTCAGATCCAATTTTCTGTCAGTGGCAAAATGAGCAGCAGTATAAACAATAAAAAGCATACAGTTGTTGAAAAAAAAAAAAAAAGTTAAAATAATTTTCTGAATAATTCAAGTCTTTACACTAACACTAGCCTGACTATACTGACAACTCACGAAAGAGGATCCTGTCTGAGTGTTTGTTTTTGATAGGTTCGTTTTTGCTCTTCTCCAGCAAAACACAGATTTGATCTTCTCTCTGCACTGAGATGAGCCGTAGTAGTACAGAAGAGGATCCATAAAAACACTTGCGCTCCCCAAACACACAGCCAACAGGTAAGCAACATATGATGAATCTCCCTCCCCTCCAGTAGCTAAACGAACACAGTGGTACAACAGGATGCCATTGGTTGGAGCGAAACACACCACAAACTCAATCAGCACGGCGATAACCATAATCACAGCTTTCCTTCGTTTTTCTGATGATGATTTTACTAATCGCTTAGACTTGCCACTGAGCACATATATGATGGTAATGTAGCTCACTAAGGTGACAATGAGTGGTGCAAAGTAGTAGAGGCAGGAGAGGATGGAGAACAGGTACATGTATAGCTGATCTGAAGGGTCCTTATGGAACAGCGCATCATGACAAGTGACGCCCACATCCTTAATCTTGACCGTTTGTCTCATTAAGAGAATTGGCACCGTACCAGCGAGCGCCAGCAGCCAGACCAGCCCACATACACACGTGGCTTTCCTTGAGTTCCTGCAGGTTAGAGAGGCGAAAGGAAACACCACGGCCAGCAGTCTGTCCACACTCATACACATCATCAGCAGTATGGAGCAGTACATGTAGCAGTAGTAAGCAGCACTGAGCACACGACACGCCACCTCACCGAACACCCAATCTGAAGCGTTCAGCTGGTAGTGGATCTTCAGAGGCAGCAGCAGGGTGAAGAGCAGGTCCACACACGCCAGGTGAGACATGTAGATCACAGATGGTTTCTTCTCTCGAATCCTACAGGTGAACGTCACCAAGGCCAAAGCGTTCAGGGGCAAACTAATGAGGATGATGAAGATGTAGAACGAGGGCATGACTCGTGTGACCATCAAGCCTTTGAGAAAGACAGCAGCCTCTTCTGAGATGTTGAATATTTCAATGCATTCTGTTGCATTCTGATCAGTGTTGTTACATGGATGTGCACCTTTGTTTTTAGACCGGGTCACTTCTGCATGTCCAATAGCAAAGCTTAAAAAAATCTCTGTAATCAAAAACACAACACCATCAGTGACATCTCTTAGTAGACAACTGAACATGACTTTGAGGAAGTTGTTAAACTAAAGAATCATTCAAAACAAACACAAGGCCATTTCCTTCATTGTAAAAGTGTTGTTGTAAGTCTATGATGATGTTATACCTTCATGGGTTTCATTTAGAGTTGAGGAAGAGTTGGGTGAGGTCTCATGATCCATAGTACTGAAGTCAATCGGCTCATCGGTTTGGGTTATATAGGCACGATTAACAGTAAAACTGCGTCCAGATGGGGCTGTAACAAACACAAAACCATCAAGGATTGCTCTCGCTGCCAGACAAATAAATGTGACTGGGACACTTTTGAGTAAAGGCATTGATAAGTTAGGGTTAGGGTTAGTCCTTGCTGAAGGCAAACAGCCATTTTCTTTACCTAGTACTCTCCACTAAGAGCAACCTTCTGTATATTAGGACCTTATCTGATAGATTGCGTTCTATGTGTTTTCCACTGTAAATTATAAAGTCATTTATAGTGTTTATATGCAAAAAAAATTATTTTACAGTAAAATGACATTCAATGTGATGTTAAACCAGTTTCAAATGTATACTGTTTATGTTAAAGTAACTTATTTATCCAATTTACAGGTATTTTTCTGTAAAATTTACATTACATTGATCAATGCATTCAAAAATTCTATGAAACTCAAAATCTTCATTGGTTTTCAAAAATATTTTTGAATATTGTTGGGCCTATCATGGTAATATTAGTAAAAGTTAAAGCCACAATATGTAAATTTTCGTTGCTAGAGGTCGCTTATTCGAAACAAAGGCGTAGCTTGATGATGGCTTGATTCCGCTGAGCTTTTATTATGCCGCAGACGACCGCTTCAGGTTTTTCCATTCATTCGTATGTGGGGTAACGCAGTGCTGTTTTATCATATTAGATACATATGAGTGTATTGAAAGTTATGTTATAATGCTACTCTGTGTGTTCGCTCGGCGGCTACGATGAGACACTTGTTCACACTACAGTAAGCCAGATCGATATTAGGCACGGTAAAACATGGTACTCGCAGTAAATCAAGAAAACAAGATTTAAACAACTGTGTTGAGCTATATAACGATTATTAGTTTTCTGTCAATGAATGTCTCCAAAAAGTTCAGTTGCTCACCTGTCTAATAAAACACAATATATTAAAGCATCTTTGGTGTGTCCATGGTTTCTACAAAATAATCGAGGGAAACGCAGGTATGATGTCATTGATAGGCGACGTACGGACACGGTCTGTGTCCTGGTAAAAATAGCTTATTTCTCTGGATTAAAACATTCTTGGAAATTTGGGGTAATGTAAGTACACAACTCAACAAAATATGTAACTTTGTCCTAGCGGTTTTTGAATATTTTACACACAAAAAAATCATACATACTGTGCCTTTAAATACAAATGGATTTGAATTTTATCAAAAAATAAAAAATTTTTATCTGATGTATAATCTGGATCCCAAAGCAAACCCAGTTGAGAACCCTTAGTCTAAATTGAGTAAAACTGCTCTAGGTTGCATTTTGCTGCTCTCAGAAAAAAAGTATAGACAGTATTTAGAGGATCTCTTGATACTATACCTGTTTCGGGTTTCTCATTAACGGGTGGATAAACTGGATTAACGGTTACTGCAGTATCAGCAAAACTGTGTTCAGCACTTACTGTAATCAAACATACAAAAGGAATATGTATTTATTCACTATTAATCACTATTAGACAAATACAGGAAAACGACTACATCTGAGATCTTGATAAAAGCTGAAATTAGCCACAAAAAAAACAGGGCGTTTCCTAGGAATTTCAGGAAAGCCTCTTTATCAGGGCCTTGCAATGTGCCTGGAAAGGAATAGGTTTGAGTATTAACTTAGATGACAGTTATATAAATCCTGTTGGTTGGAACATGTTCTATGGTCTATAGCTGGTAATTTATCAAATAAAAATACAGCTTGACTACTTTCTCTTTTTATTTTAAGAGTCTTAAGAGCCTGGCATTTTGCTTTATATATATATATGAAATAAAGATGAATCATTATTGAAGTTATTCAGTCAAGATCAGTGTGTGATTTCTTTGTTCTTTGTTATAGTCTTTATCGACTGTTTTTCGTTTTACTTAAAGGTGTCATGAACTGAGGTCAACTTATGACGTTTGTGTGGTTTTTACATTCAAAAACATCATAATGAATAAGTAATAGGCTATTTTCTGCCTTGGTTTGGAGGCTTTCTGAAAAACGCTCGGTTTTGATGGGTGTGCCGCACTGAAGACTTGGAAGTAAACGCCCACGGCTAGGATTGGATAAGATTTGCATATTTAATGAGCTTCAGCTACCATCTGTCCCAGGAATCGTCTGGGGGAAATGCTGAGAGGACTCGCGAAATATCAAACAAACACAATTAAATCACACACACTCTTGCGGACACACTCACTGACACACTCACGCGGACACACACACACACACACACACTCACTCGCACGGACACACACACACACACACTCACTCACTCACTCGCGCAGACACACACACTCACTCGCACGGACACACACACTCACTCGCGCTGACACACACACTCACTCACTCGCGCGGACACACACACTCACTCACTCGCGCGGACACACACACTCACTCACTCACTCACTCGCGCGGACACACACTCACTCGCGCGGACACACACACACACTCACTCGCGCGGACACACACACACTGACTCACTCACTCGCGCGGACACACTCACTCACTCGCGTGGACACACTCACTCACTCGCGCGGACACACACACACTCACTCACTCGAGTGGACACACACACACACTTGCGCGGACACACACACACTCACTCACTCGAGTGGACACACACACACACTTGCGCGGACACACACACTCGTGCTGACACACACACACTCACTCACTCACTCACTTGCACGGACACACTCACTCGCGCGGACGGACACACACATACTCACTCGCGCGGACGGACACACACATACTCTCTCGCGTGGACACACTCGCGCAGACACACACACTGACTCACTCGCACGGACACATTCACTCACTCGCGCGGACACACACACTCACTCACTCGTGCGGACACACACACTCACTCACTCGCGCGGACACACACACTGACTCACTCACTCGCGTGGACACACTCACTCACTCGCGCGGACACACACACACTCACTCACTCGAGTGGACACACACACACACTTGCGCGGACACACACACTCGTGCGGACACACACACACTCACTCACTCACTTGCACGGACACACTCACTCGTGCGGACGGACACACACTCGTGCGGACACACACTGACTCACTCACTCGCACGGACACATTCACTCACTCGCGCTGACACGCACATTCACTCACTCGCGCGGACACACACACTCACTCACTCGTGCGGACACACACACTCACTCACTCACGTCGTGCGGATACACACACACTCACTCGCGCGGACACACACACTGACTCACTCACTCGCGCGGACACACTCACTCACTCGCGCGGACACACTCACTCACTCACTCACTCACTCACTCGAGTGGACACACACACACACTTGCGCGGACACACACACTCGTGCGGACACACACACACTCACTCACTCACTTGCACGGACACACTCACTCGTGCGGACGGACACACACTCGTGCGGACACACACTGACTCACTCACTCGCACGGACACATTCACTCACTCGCGCTGACACGCACATTCACTCACTCGCGCGGACACACACACTCACTCACTCGTGCGGACACACACACTCACTCACTCACGTCGTGCGGATACACACACACTCACTCGCGCGGACACACACACTGACTCACTCACTCGCGCGGACACACTCACTCACTCGCGCGGACACACTCACTCACTCACTCACTCGAGTGGACACACACACACACTTGCGCGGACACACACACTCGTGCGGACACACACACACTCACTCACTCACTCACTTGCACGGACACACACTCGTGCGGACACACACACATACTCTCTCGCGTGGACACACTCGCGCAGACACACACACTGACTCACTCACTCACACGGACACATTCACTCACTCGCGCGGACACACACACTCACTCACTCACTCGTGCGGACACACACACTCACTCACTCACTCACTTGCGTTGTGCGGACACACACACTCGCGCGGAGACACACACATTCGTGCCTGGCCCATAACGTTACAAGTCCGATCACTGTCAAGAAGGATTATATATATATATATGAGAATAGGCATGCAGTTAGGTAGTAGGCCTATACATGTTATTTATTTAAGGAAATATAATTATATTTTTAGAACGACATAAAAAAAAATCAATCATAATGTAGTTGCATGGTCTGAACAACATCCTTTGTTTTCCCATCAAAGGTAATCTAACTAGGTGGTTGAATAAAAATATTTGAACATTATATTTAAAAATTACCAGCATCAGCTAGCTATTTAGCTAGCCAGTTAGCATCATGCAGCTAACAATATCAAATAGGCTGACTGTCAGCATGGCTAATATTCATATTTAGGCTATCTACTGTTGTTTTGGCTTGTCCTTTTAAGTTAAAAGTGCTTGTACTCTGATTTTGCTGAAAATGTATAAAGCTTTTTTTTTTTAGAATGGGGGCATTTTGGTACAAATGTAATTTTTGTCAAAAAAATCGTATAACAAGATCCATTCTGGACATTTTCACACTTTGTTTATAATTTATTATTATCACTGAAAACTAGGATAACTTCTAGACACATTTAAATGTTATGTCACAGAACAAAAATAACAGTAGGCCTATGTATTGTGAATGAATTTAATAAACTTGTTTATCTAGCGTTATAGCATTCAGTGAATTAACTTGTTTAAGAAAATGCTTAATAAAATATAGGCTAAATATTAATTGACCCTGTTTGCATTCTTCACTGACACAGACACAAATGAAAAGGCTACAGGCAAAGCTCAGCTTTAGGAGGAGAGACAGGGCAAGAGAAGGAGACTGAAAAAAAAAAGAAAGTGAAAGAGTGATGGAAATGAGGACAGAGCATGGATGACAAATAATCTACTGCCCATGGTTTTGAAAGTTATTTATTATCCTTTTTTTTCTTCTTTTTAGCCTTCAAGCATCTTAAAATGCACATATATCAGCGAAATCAATTTTTTCTCAGGGGAGCATCCCTGAACCCCCCTAAATATAGCTCAAATTTGAGACCTCACTGGGTTTAAAACTCGACCTATACTGCCCTGAAGGCTATTTGGTATAATACGCCTATTATTTAATTCGAGCACAGTAACAATAATAAAAAAGTAGTTCAGTTTCAGTTATTCGCGTTAAAGTGCGCCAGCAAAAATATACCAAAAGTCATGCAGTCACTTGTGAAAAGCAGAAGCTCATTTTTATCATGCATAATTGAACTTACCGTTAAAAATCGCAGTGCATGTGTGCGCACTTAGAGTTAAAAACAAGATAGTTTGGATCCCCATGATGTGTGTGTCAGTTTCTAGAGAAACAGGTGAATTTCACTACTTAAAAACAAGCTCTTCAAACCGAAGAAAGAAAGTGCTGCTTCGCGCGTGAAGTCTTCAGTCGCCGTCTGTACTGTGATGTGGCTCGAGCGAGGATGTGCGTTTCAATGTGCTGACATCACGGACTCTACGTCCCATACGACTGTTATTATAAAACCTAGACAGTGTGTCTGACTGTATCACAGCGCCCCTGGGAAAGTAAACAGCAACTTACACTTTACAGCTCAGCACGACAGAAAGAAAATGACTAAGACAGATACAGATAGTTCTGTGTGCTTGCTATACGATAGATAGATAGATAGATAGATAGATAGATAGATAGATAGATAGATAGATAGATAGATAGATAGATAGATAGATAGATAGATAGATAGATAGACAGACAGACAGACAGACAGACAGACAGACAGACAGACAGACAGACAGACATGCAGACAGACAGACAGACAGACAGACAGACAGACAGACAGACAGACAGACAGACAGACAGACAGACTGACTGACTGACTGATAGATAAACTCTCATGTAAATTTTATATATATATATATATATATATATATATATATATATATATATATATATATATATATATATATACGTACATAAGCCTTCTACTTGCAATCTAAATGTAAATTCTTTTTTTCATATTTTATTTTATTTGTCTAGATGTATATGCCATTGTTTCTTCATTAATGATTCATATTTCATTATCTCTCTTTCATATTGTTTTTTTTTTTACTGTATGTTTTTTTTTTTTACCGGAAACCACACCAAATTCCTTGTGTGCTTGTGCAAACTTGGGGAAAAAAGGTGCATTCTGATTCAATATGATCATCAATGTATTTGACTGATCTGATTTTATGCTGCTCCATAGACATGAATACAGTTCTAGAATGTTCTAGAAAAATAGCATATTTCGCTTATTCATGTGAGACTCTTGACCTCCGACTGATTAAGATAACAAACACACAAATTTTTTCAGTGGCTGTTTCCGGTTTGTACGGAAAGCCAGTGCTGGACAGGAAAAGGCATGTGAACAGGGGGAAAAGAGATCAGAGTCTAATTGCCGTTTAATTCCAGTAAACTAGCCTTTTCAAACAGTGCGTGACCATGTATGCAAACTGAATAAGAATCTTTTATCGTGCTTACTGGACTAGTTGCTGAAATGCTGAAATGTTGGGGTTTTATCCGGGGAAATCTGCTCATATTTGCCTCTTTTTAACATTGAGACGATTGTCAAATGTGGCTTAATTTACAGAGATTCACTCATGTCACTACAAATCAGCATGAAATCTAAATAGACAATTACGGTATTATACGGTAATATTGCAGTAGGTTATTTATTATGAATGATTTATCCGTGCACATTATTACTTTGTATTAAATTCATGTATGGCAGGGGTGTCCAAAGTCCGGCCCGCGGGCCAAATGCGGCCCGGGGTTGAATTTCAAACTGCCCTCGGCATGTCTATTAAAATATGTGGCCCGCCACGGATAATTTACAAATCGTGCATTTTCACGATGTCAACGCAAGGTGGCACTACTAGATTTTAGGCCAGGAAAACAGCACCAAAAGCGGAACGAAACAATGGTACTTGTGCTCTGCGCAACTCGCAAACTCCTGAACCTCTATGCTCTGAAAAAATGTGTTTACCTCCTGAGAGTCTCGATCACGCGCCCACTAAACAGACCTTGAGAAGTGTTCGAGTTCGGCTCTGAGGTCTCCGGTAGCTACAAGCTGCAAATCTCTCTGTGATTTAATTAAAATCCAGTTTAACAGCACTGACTTAATCAACAACACTAACGTGCAAATCAGTCGATTCAGTTAAAATACATTTCAAACAACAATTCACCAACATTTATCATGGGTTTACTGTGGTAACACTACCTTTAACCGTGGTCATTTGTCAGAAATGTAGGTTAATATCTTTGATTTAATTTGTAATGTAGATATGTATTACGTAATAAAGGCCAAATTGCAGACTATTTTTGTTATAAACTGTAATTTTTGTGCATTTGTATTTATGTTTATCGACTAAATACCTTAAAGCCATTCTAGATATAGAATTTTTTTTTTACTTTTTGCCTTGTGTGTACTGCAAAAAATGCTGTCATTTAGTATTTTTGTCTGGTTTCTAGTATAAATATATCAAAAAATTCTTAAATCAAGATGCATTTTTCCCGATAAGTTAAATGACATTAGATATTTTTTCTTATTTTCTGGAAAATAAAATGAAATTGAAGTGAGTTTTTGGTTAAAACAAGCAAATATATCTGCCAATGGGGTAAGAAAAATAATGTTTCTGTTTTGAATCTTGTTTCTTGTTTCTGTCCCAAACCGAAACAAGATTATTTTTCTAATTCATTGGCAGATAATTTAGTTTGTTTCAAGCAAAAACTCAATTCATTTTGTTTTTTTCCCCCAGGAATCAAAAAAAAAAATGTTTTCCTTAGTAAAAGCATCCTGTAAGAATTTTTTGATATTTGGACTGGAAAAAAGACAGAAATACCAAGTAAAAAAAGTATTGGTTTTACCTGTGGTGATCTAAATAGAGCACTTATTAAATTTAAATAAGAATAGAGTTCTAACTGTTTTCAACTAATTAACTAACTAATTTCACCCATTAAAACTTTTTGGTTGATGAAAGTTTTACAGATATTGTTAAATATCTATAAATGTACGCCCTATCTCACTACTATCAGCTCAAGTTTTTGTCAAATCTGTCATGTTTCCAAGAAACAAAGAAACAAGAAACATGTCATTTATATATATATATACACGCATAGAAAAGGGACCAGCCCCTGTCCACAACAGCGAATCTGGCCCCCTTTTAAAAAAGTGTGGACACCCCTGATGTAGGGCCTATTATATTCTTATAAATGTCTATTCATATGATGGTTTGTGTGTGTCATTTGAAAACAAAATACCATTTTGAGAAGAAATACAAATTTTTTGAATATAAAGTTTAATTTGTCAGGAGAATTGAAGGGTTTTGCCCATTGCGTGTGTGCTTTTTGATTTGTGTGTAGAGTTCTGAGAGCATGAGGCGTGCTTTCGGAAAATGTGTGTTAAACAATCGAGAAAAACTGTAATTACCATCTGTCCAGAATGATAAAGGGTTTATTTGGAGACTAAATAGTAACATTCCATTCCCAGGACTTAGAATGCAGAATGCCGATGATATAACACACACACACACACACACACACACACACACACATCTGGTTCACTATCTTAGTGGGGACTCTCCATAGGTGTAATGGTTTTTATACTGTACAAACTGTATATTCTATCCTCTTACGCTAACCCTACCCCTAAACCTACCCATCACACAAAATAAAAAAATTCTGTAAGATTTATAAGCTTGTTTCCTCATGGGTTTATTCACCCCACGGTGACACAACTCCCCATGAGTCTGTGTGCATTCAGGTTGAAGTTCCCATTGGAATAGAAAAACATGAACATACACGCACACGCACGCACGCACGCGCACGCACGCACGCACACACACACACACACACACACACACACACACACACACACACACACACACACACACACACACACACACCAGTTGAACACTGATGTGCTCAATGTAAAACACTTCTTCTCCATTCATCATAATGACTTTTTTTGGTTCAGTGTTACACTTACAACAGACAGTACGTGTGTTGTAAAATATTTGAAAATATTGTTTTTATACTTAGAACACACAAATACACGGTTACAAATATATTTTATTTTTCCCGCAAAAACAATGTACACAGTGTACATCCCAACCAACTCAAAATTGCTCATACAGTGGTCTACATACAAAACAACAGAAGAATTTACTGTATACAGTTACAGTAATAAACAGAAGAGCTCATTATGCTAATTGCTCTGTTTGCTGATTGTAAACTGTGTGATGGGTGTTTGCTCATGTGATGAGTCCGTGTGCATATTTGAATGGCAGTGTGTTCCTAGTGAAAACGAGATTTTCTGCATGAAATTGTGCCAAATGCAGAGAATTGTGTGTAGTATTTTGAAAAAAAGTGTTTTTGAACTGAATTTGAGTGTAAAGCAGGAATTGTGCTTGTAGTTTAGCATGGTGGTTTGTGACAGGGGCGTAAATCGCAGGGGGGACGGGGGGGACAGGACCCCCCCAATCGGAGGGCTGTCCCCCCGAAAAAACCATGCAGAGTATTGTAAATAATATAACAATATATACTTAAAATAAATGTGTAAGTAGTAAAACAATACAAACGCAAACGAGACAAAAAAATGCGTTTTAAGTTTAGAAACATTTTGAGTCCCCCCTCCCCCTTGCCTCACAGTGGTTTGATCCACCGTGCACCTCAACTAACGTTACCCATAGAACGTAGAAAAACTACCACACAAGTTTGGGGAGAGAACAAGGCTCTTCAGACAGCAGTTGTGAAACACCAGTAAGCAGCTGTCAAGGCTATTTTATTCACTTTAAACGTCAGATGAAGTGATTCTTTTCTCTTTAATACAGATTAGGCAAAACACTGTTAACATCACTTGCCCACCGCCCTGCTGTATAGTAATAAAATACTTTAGTTCAGTTAGAGAACTGACAAAACAATTAACAACTGAACGTGTCTGCTCAATACAGCACGAGCCGAACGAGCAAACAGCTGACAGACAAGATTATCGAAGATTTGGTTTCAAAGCGTAAAAGCGCCTATTTAAGGGAGTGTGTCATTGTATTGTTTTGTTGTTGTGTTTTTCATTACGAATAATAGGCTAATGAACCCAAAATTCAAGCAACCCGCCCCCAAATTCTAAAAATTGGCTAATTCTAAACCGAAAGTTCAGTCAGATCTGTGTAGGGTTTTGCTCAATATGATAATAAGTGGCAGATCAGAGGGCTTGCTGCAGTTGAATATCTAAATATCTGAATATCATAGTATAAAATACTATGTGGAGGACGCAAGATAATTTAATCGTATTAATCGTATTTAAACTACTATCGCCTTGTGTTGTTGGTCAGATAAAATGACAGAGAAAAGAAAAACGGACATTAGATAATTTTTCAGTAAAACAAAACGCCAAATAAGTACGAAATGTTTTTTTGTTTTTTTTTGTGGTACACATATCCTTACAAGTACGATTTTGGCTGTATTATTTGTGTCCCCTTCAAAAATTGCTCTTGAGACATTTCATTATTGTCCCCCCCAACTTTTAGATGAAATGTACGCCCCTGGTTGGTGAGTTACATGTTGTGGTCATTGTGTCTCAAGTACCAGTATTTTGAGAAAATATATGTATATCTCAAATATCTGCTTG
Source organism: Romanogobio albipinnatus (assembly GCA_023566225.1). Taxonomy (NCBI): domain Eukaryota; kingdom Metazoa; phylum Chordata; class Actinopteri; order Cypriniformes; family Gobionidae; genus Romanogobio; species Romanogobio albipinnatus. Next base: position 40,076,582 of record CM042255.1, on the reverse strand, counting down.
CTGCATGAGGGACAGGTGATAATGTTCTGGAAAGTCGGGGCTATAAATTCTATTAGCGTGATAGTAGAGGGCACAATAAGCTAGCCAACAGTAATAGTATCATTGGGATATGGAAAATAACCAGTGTTTTTTTTGCTTTGTTTTTTTCCATTTCAGAATGCCACCAGCAGGAAATATTATCTACAAAGTGTATGATGTAATTGATGCCGTCCAAAAGGGGAACAGCAATTTTTAAAATGATTCTCTACAAGTGATTAACATGATTGTGGAGATGTGCCTGTGAACTGGAAAAGGAAAATAAACAACCCAGTGACCACCCGTCTGATGATTATATGGACATCATGACAAAATCAAGTCATTCAAGAACACAGACCATGACCCCGCTGGATTGTATCAGTCCAAACACTGATTTTTGTAGGTTATGTAACGCTGCCTCCTCGCCACTAGATGTCCGTATAAATACATTGAACAGCGCGACTAACACAAAACATCACTGACTGACTGACTGACTGACTGAGTGCACGCTAGTGTTTATCGTTATTGTGTAATATTAATTTAGCTGGAACTAGAAACAGATGTGGTTTGAGCTCGAAGACATTTTTACAGTTTATCTCTTGGGTTTGAATCTTGAGTAGCTATCAAAATAATTATGGATGCATCACGTTCCATTCCACCAGAAGTCATTTGATTCACTGAACAATAAAAATTAAACTTTTTCCTGATTTCAGGCTAGTTAACAGTGTGAGATATTAATATTAGGGATGTCAATTTAACATACTAATTTAGTGCAAAATATTGAAAATATAGCTAGGTAAATGAATCATGTCAATTATAGCCTATTTTATGCATATTACAGTATTTGTCTTATTTTGCCTTTAAAATACGTCTTTGTCAGAAAGAAGAGCACTGTTTCTGTTCTGTTTCTTCACATCTGAGAGAGACTATGAATTTAATTATATTTTGAAAATTGTTAGACTTAGGCCTACCGTGTAAATATGTGAGAATATATAGTTTGTTTTGTAATACTGTATGCTTGCCTACATCCTTTTTGCAATCCTAATGCCGATCCAAAATAAGCCTACAGCTATACTTACTCTAACCTGTATAACTCTCTTTGTTTTCTGAATATCATTCAGAATGCCTTTGTTGTAAACCTATAACATCAGCACAAGTGACACGCAGATGTACAGGAAGCGCATGCATCCTGACATTTCTAACACATTCAGTCCTTCTGATGTTGCGCAGACATTCAGTCTCCTCAAACACATGGAACTCACAGTAATGATGAAATTTAAAGTGACGTGTGTGCATGTGTGTGGGAGAACATGAACACATGCATGGACATCTACAGGGTTGTGTGTGTTTGATTACAAGCATGTAGCCAATCAGTGATTTGTGGCTTAATTCATTAACTTTAAAGACACAGTAATGAGTGCGATTCGCATTTACTGAGTCTGTTTGTTCAGAACAAAATGTGATGTTTAATGCGAAGGCTTTAAAGTAATAAGCACACAAAAAATGTTTGTCCAAACGTTTTACAAGACTCATAAGTACTGTTTATGTTGTCTTAAACGAGATCTCACTTTAATCTGGAAACATTATCTTTGCAAAACTGTTTCCTGTGAGGTCATACAGTTGGGGGTAATTCTATCCAACCTCTATATCTCCAGCATTTTCTTTCCTATAACTCCAATTTAGTGCCCGCCCAAGGCAGAACACTTCACAGACACAATTTGCTGCCAAGGTCAGAGTGTTAAAACCATCCATTAGAGAAAACAGCTAGTATCCGTTGCCTATTAACCTATCAACCTCAGGGAGTCAATTAGAGTGAATTTCTGCTCCTATGACATCATAATGACCTCTTCCTGTGATTTACACTGTAGTGGATTCTGTCTGTAATCTTCAATTTCTTAAACCTTTAGTTCTCAAAATAGACATGCTCACGCAGATCCTTCTCGGAAACTGTAGTGACAGTAAAGACATTATTTTCTATTTCAAATAAATGCTGTTCTTTTGAACTTTCCATTTGTCAAAGAATCCTGAAAAATCTTTTCACAAAGAAAATATTAAGCAGCACAACTGTATTCAACATTGATAATAATTGTAGGAAGAATCCTGAAGGATCACTGAAGACATATCGCTGAAAATTTGCTTTGCCATCACATAAAACATATATTAAAAAAATATATAAAAATAGAAAAGTTATTTTGAATTGTAATAATATTTCACTAGCCTATATTACTGTTTTACAGTGTTTATACACAAATAAATGGTGAGCATAAAAGATTTTGTGGAAGTATAGCCGGACTTGTTTGTTCAGCACATCCCACAGCTGCTCGATTGGATTGAGATCTTGAGTCCAAGTCAACACCTCAAACTCATTGTTGTGAACCATTTTTGCTTTGTGGCAGGATCCATTATCCTGCTGAGAGAGGCCACAGCCTTGTGCAAAAGTAACCACATGGATGGGAGGACCCAAGGTTTCCCAGCAGAACATTGCCCAAAGCATCACACTGCCTCCACCGGCTTCCCTTCCTCCCATAGTGCATCCTGGTGCCATGTGCTCCCCAGGTAAGCGATACACACACACACCCAGCCATCCACATGATGTAAAAGAAAGCGTGATTCATCAGACCAGGCCACCTTCTTCCATTGCTCCGGGGTCCAGTTCTGATGCTCACGTGCCCACTGTTGGAGTTTTCGGCGGTGGACAGGGGTCAGCATGGGCACCCTGACTGGTCTGCGGCTATGCCGCCCCATATGAACAAACTGCGATGCACTGTGTATTCTGACACCTTTCTATCAGAACCAGCATTAACTTCTTGAGCAATTTGGGCTACAGTAGCTTGTCTGTTTGGACCACTCGGGCCAGCCTTCGCTCCCCACGTGCATCAATTAGCCTTGGCCACTCATGATGACCCTGTCACCGGTTCACCTCTGTTGCGTCCTTGGACCACTTTTGATAGATACTGACCACTGCAGACCGGGAACACCCCACAAGAGCTGCAGTTTTGGAGATGCTCTGACCCAGTCGTCTAGCCATCACATTTTGGCCCATGTCAAATTTGCTCAAATCCTTACGCTTGCACATTTTTCCTGCTTCTAACACATCAACTTTGAGGACAAAATGTTCACTTGCTACCTAATATATCCCACCCACTAACAGGTTCTGTGATGAAGAGATAATCAGTGTTATTCACTTCACCTGCCAGATGCCTGATCAGTGTAGATCTCCAATAAAATGCGTGGATGGGTAAAAAAAAAAAAAAAAACATATATGATCTCAGTCAATAAACAGTCATTATAATGATCTCAGTCAATAAACATCTTCCAATGAGCCAAACCACATACACACAACACATGTTTTTTGTTTCTTTAAAAACTGTCTGTCTGGACTGTGGAATGGAGAATTCGTAAAGAAAGTGTGATGCTCAATAGCAAATGAAGTATAAAACATTCCCAGCACTACAATGGAAAAAGAAACCATAACAGTAGCCTATAAGTGAGCATGGTTAGTACAAAGCAGCAATGGCCCAATGGTGGAAAAGCATGTCTTTTTTAGCTCATCAGAGCCAGCTTGAGTCAGCGCAAGAAACTTTAATCTTCTGAGTGTTGAACCTCTATAAGTTCAACAAGTGTACCAAGGAAAATGACAATGCTACTTTGCTGAAGACAGCACAAGAATAAGCCTGTGCACAGTCCCAAGCGCCACACTCACTATTTCTGTTTCAAGTATCTGCAGTTTATCAGAGTACTTTCCTTTTGGGAAACTTTTACCACGTTTCCCTACTCAGAAAAACATACTGTTCTTCGCTGTTTTGACACGATTGAATTCAATACCGCTCGTTGATTCAATGACCAATTCGTGAAGAAATCCTTCTTTTGAACCAATTCTTTTGAATGAAACAGCTGAAGGGGTTCCCAAATCGCCTTGAATGATTCATGAATTAATTTGACTGTTCTGAATCCAGCAGTAAGTCAAGAACCGTTCATTTGATTCCTCTCTTTTTTAATATCTTAGTTATTTTGAGCAGATCGAATGATGGAGTAGGCATAACATACTGTAGCAAAAACAAAATATAGACTTAAAGGGTTAGTTCACCCTAAAATGAAAATTCTGTCATCAATTACTCAATCTCACATCGTTCCAAAACCGTAAGACTTTTGTTCATCTTTGGAACACAAATGAGTGGTTTCTGTCCCTCTATTAACAGATATGCAACTACCACTTTGTCACTTCAAAAACTTCAAATTCATATTAAGTTAAAACTTTCTGAAGAGATCGCTTTATATGCTGAACAGATTTAATTTAAGCATTTATTCACAAATAAACATTCATCAACGCACACATCTGTAAACGGTAAATAGAAGCTCAAGCATGTTCGCTTGATGTGCGAGAACCAATGAGGTTCATTCTCGTGTTATGCAGCATGTTTGAGCTTCCACAAGAACCAATGAGGTTCATTCTCGTGTTATGCAGCACGTTTGAGCTTCCGCAAGAACCAATGAGGTTCATTCTCGTGTTACACAGCATGTCTGAGCTTCCTCAAAAACCAATGAAGTTCAGTCTTGTGTTACGCATCACGTTTCAGCTTTCAGCAAGAACCAATGAGGTTCATTCTCGTGTTACGCAGCACGTTTGAGCTTCAACAAGAACCAATGAGGTTCATTCTCGTGTTACGCAGCACGTTTGAGCTTCAACAAGAACCAATGAGGTTCATTCTCTTGTTACGCAGCATGTTTGAGCTTCAACAAGAACCAATGAGGTTCATTCTCGTGTTACGCAGCACGTTTGAGCTTCCACAAGAACCAATGAGGTTCATTCTCGTGTTACGCAGCACGTTTGAGCTTCAACAAGAACCAATGAGGTTCATTCTCGTGTTACGCAGCACGCTTGAGCTTCAACAAGAACCAATGAGGTTCATTCTCGTGTTACGCAGCATGTTTGAGCTTCCACAAGAACCAATGAGGTTCATTCTCGTGTTACGCAGCACGTTTGAGCTTCAACAAGAACCAATGAGGTTCATTCTCTTGTTACGCAGCACGTTTGAGCTTCAACAAGAACCAATGAGGTTCATTCTCGTGTTAAGCAGCACGTTTGAGCTTCAACAAGAACCAATGAGGTTCATTCTCGTGTTACGCAGCATGTTTGAGCTTCCTCAAGAACCAATGAGGTTAATTCTCGTGTTACGCAGCACGTTTGAGCTTCAACAAGAACCAATGAGGTTCATTCTTGTGTTACGCAGCACGTTTGAGCTTCAACAAGAACCAATGAGGTTCATTCTCGTGTTACACAGCACGTTTGAGCTTCAACAAGAACCAATGAGGTTCATTCTCTTGTTACGCAGCATGTTTGAGCTTCCACAAGAACCAATGAGGTTCATTCTCGTGTTACGGAGCACGTTTGAGCTTCAACAAGAACCAATGAGGTTCATTCTCGTGTTACGCAGCACATTTGAGCTTCAACAAGAACCAATGAGGTTCATTCTCGTGTTACGCAGCACGTTTAAGCTTCAACAAGAACCAATGAGGTTCATTCTCGTGTTACGCAGCACGTTTGAGCTTCCACAAGAACCAATGAGGTTCATTCTCGTGTTACGCAGCATGTTTGAGCTTCCACAAGAACCAATGAGGTTCATTCTCGTGTTACGCAGCATGTTTGAGCTTCAACAAGAACCAATGAGGTTCATTCTCGTGTTAAGCAGCACGTTTGAGCTTCAACATGAACCAATGAGGTTCATTCTCGTGTTACGCAGCACGTTTGAGCTTCCTCAAGAACCAATGAGGTTCATTCTCGTGTTACGCAGCACGTTTGAGCTTCAACAAGAACCAATGAGGTTCATTCTCGTGTTACACAGCACGTTTGATCTTCAACAAGAACCAATGAGGTTCATTCTCTTGTTACGCAGCATGTTTGAGCTTCCACAAGAACCAATGAGGTTCATTCTCGTGTTACGGAGCACGTTTGAGCTTCAACAAGAACCAATGAGGTTCATTCTCGTGTTACGCAGCACATTTGAGCTTCAACAAGAACCAATGAGGTTCATTCTCGTGTTACGCAGCACGTTTAAGCTTCAACAAGAACCAATGAGGTTCATTCTCGTGTTACGCAGCACGTTTGAGCTTCCACAAGAACCAATGAGGTTCATTCTCGTGTTACGCAGCATGTTTGAGCTTCCACAAGAACCAATGAGGTTCATTCTCGTGTTACGCAGCATGTTTGAGCTTCCACAAGAACCAATGAGGTTCATTCTCGTGTTACACAGCACGTTTGAGCTTCAACAAGAACCAATGAGGTTCATTCTTGTGTTACGCAGCACGTTTGAGCTTCAACAAGAACCAATGAGGTTCATTCTTGTGTTACGCAGCACGTTTGAGCTTGCACAAGAACCAATGAGGTTCATTCTCGTGTTACGCTCAGTCTTGTGTTACGCATCACGTTTCAGCTTTCAGCAAGAACCAATGAGGTTCATTCTCATGTTATGCATTACGTTTGAGCTTCTGCAAGAACCAATGAGGTTCATGCTCATGTTACACAGCACGTTTAAGCTTCAGCAAGAACCAATGAGGTTCATTCTCGTCTTACGCAGCATGTTTGAGCTTCCTCAAGAACCAATGAGGTTCATTCTCATGTGCAGCCCGTTTGAGCTTCCACAAGAACCAGTGAGGTTAATTCTCGTGTTACACATCACATTTGAGCTTCCACAAACGTGTAGGCTTAGCACAACTCTGTCAGTAGCCTCATTCTGTTTACACATTCATAATCAGTTGAGTCAAATAATTACGGTACTTTTCCTGTCTTAACAGTCTTAAGTCACTTTCCAAATCCCTGTAATGATTTTCATCCATTGCTGTATGGAAATAGATCTTACACCTGCAGGAAACACGGCCTGCTGTCGTCCAAAAGTGTGTCTCAACCACAGCACATCCTAGTGGGCGTAACTGCTATGACAGTTTGCCAGCAAGGACTGAAACTTCCAGCATTTACAATTGAATGCCATGACAACCATTCAATGATTTTGTTTATATTCCATGACTCTTGGGTGCAATTGTTTCCTTCTGAAACATTTTCCACAGTACTGACCACAGATGTGAGTCCGTTTTTGTCTTACTGCTAAACCAACCGTTTTCATTAAAATATTGTTGAAACCTTTGATTAGATTTTCTGTAACCCTGTTGAGTTGTGTATGCAAGAAGAACATTCCTCAGTAATCCAGGGGTTAAGAGTCAAGTCTATAGGTTAATGGGATTGACACGCGCTCCGTCTCTCGCTCTGTGTGTGCGTGTGTGTCTCTGGGAGAATATCTCTGACCTTTCTATTCCTTTGAAGACTGGAACATTTGAGGAGAATTCACTGGAAGAATGAGTGGGAGAGTAACATAGTGGGGGTGGAATGTCAGTCGTGTCCCATGAACCAGTTTATACACAGTTTTCTGGACTGCTATTTCTGCATTATTCTAATAAACCACGCAAAGGTCAGTGATGCTCTCAGAAGCAGACAGCGACCTAAAATATGATTCACAAACAGCTTTAATATGTGTAATATGTAAAATAACAGTATATATGTTGAGTATAATAACTGAGCATTTACAGGGGAACAGTTTGATCCTATAAAGAGAGACCAATATGTTCAATGATGAAAAGGAGTCAAATTTGAAGTTCAGTTTGTTTACAATATGATTACTGAAGTCGTCCACACTACTAAAGGCTGTAGAAACTGCCTAAAGGCCTGTGCACACTGGGACGATTTTTGCGTGTGCTTATCGCCCTCGTTTTTCGGCGCGTCTTTGTATTCCCACCTAAGCGATTTTCACTGCCGATTTGCCAAGTGAACATGCAAATTCAGTAGATGGCGCTCCGTGTATACAAGGTGGTGTTGCACCACTTTACGCTTCTGACACTCACATATACATGATACAGAGAAGAAGAGAGACTGTGCCAAAATCATTCACACACTTTTTTTCTAACTGGCAAGCATTAGCAGCTCATCTTCTTCTTTGGCTGAATCCGAAATCGCTCGCCTACCTTCATTCACTATTCCCTACGTAAGTCATGGTTCACTTGAAGGAGTGAATGAAAACGAGTGAGGGAATTCGGACAACCGTTGTGTGTACATCGGCTGTACATTCTTTATTGCGGTGCAACGTGGGATTTAATGAGTGCACTCAATAAAGTCCACTATGGTTTCGGACTCCACTAAAAATGGCTGTCCTCTCAAATAGTGCCCTATTTCAGGGTATAGGGCGCTATTTAGCATTCAGCCTTTGTCTACTTACTTCCTCTTCGTCGTATCAATGTGTGTTCGGCAAGATCGTTTTGTGCTTGAACGTCACCGAGCCGTGTTTTACTGTAACTTCAGCAGCTCCAGGCACGTGAACTAAAGCGCCGATCTCATTGGTCGGACAATTTTTTACGTGTCTCGTCAAAACAAAAAAACGAAACCAAGGCATGACACTTTTACACCTGGCTTTTTTCGCATCGGTGTGCACACTCACATTGGCAGCCTTTGTTTAATCACGAGGTGTTAAACGTAGGCGATAAACGCGTGCGAAAATCGTCCCGTGTGAACAGGCCTTAAGGCTAAAAAAATAAAAAAACATTATTATATAAAACTTAAATGTAGTACACTTTCCCTTTTTACATTTATATAATTCTTCATGTTATTTGCATTATGCACAGTTATATGGTTGATTGCATTTTATTATCTGCATTTAGTATGTCATCTAATGCAAGTATTCTGTAAAGACCACAGGTGTTTTCTACAGCGGACCCTGATCTGGTTTATGTGGCTTGAGCGAGGCACTTAACCTCAGTCTGCACAGGGAGGACTGACCCTACTGTAAATGCACTGTAAGTCACTCTAGATAAGAGCATGGTTGTCTTTTGTGGTTTGCACAGTAGTACCCTCTCTCTCTTGCTCATAAATGCAAACACTTTGATCTAACACAAAGGTTGATGGCCTTGCGGAAAACCAGAAAATATGTTCCACATTCTTCAAAGCACTCAAGTGCCGGTTAAAATCTACCGAGCAAACACTACAGTATGTGCGTGTGTGGGTAAAGCGTATGTCAGACTGATGTTTGTGCTTGGTTAGCTTGGCTGATTTACATGCTCCAGCTTTCCCAGCATGCTTTCTGTCTGGAGGGCATCAGGTGAAAGACCTGTGACTTCTGAATCAGCAGGTTTATGAGTTAATGACCATCATCACCTGATGCCGAACAATGTTGAAAGAGACGCACAGACTGAGGTAATTTACATACTCTCTCTCTCTCTCTCTCTCTCTCTCTCTCTCTCTCTCTCTCTCTCTCTCACACTCACACTCACACTCACACTCACACTCACACTCACACACAGAAAGCAGCTGGTCATGTGTCTGTTGGTTAAGGATGTGTAAAACTACATATTTTCATAACTGTCTAGTTAGTAGTCTGAATTATTCTGAACTTCTGGTTTCGTCTTCACCTGACCCCGATCAGATGCATGTCACGACACCTCAAAATGCGAATTTTCTCATGAAATATTATTGACTTCCAGTTTCTTTGCATACTCGGGCTACATCTTTATTAATCCAGATACATTTCAAAACAGTGTTTTCGTTTAAAAAAAATGGTACTTGCTTTGCATGTCATTTCAAGCGCTTTCCAAAAATTGCTGATCCACACTGAAACATCACAAAGTGTTTAAAGGGGTGGTAAACCACGATTTCACTTTTCTAACTTTAGCTAGTGTGTAATGTTGCTGTTTGAGCATAAACAACATCTTCAAAGTTACAACGTTCAAAGTTTAAAGCAAAGGGAGATATTTGCTTTTAAAGAAATCGATTTCTAAGGACTACAGCAAACGGCCGCTAGGGACTAGGGTGTGCTGACATCACCAGTCCCAATATTTACATAAACCCCTCCTCCGAGAATATGAAATAAGGGGGGGCCATTTTGTATCGCAGCGGGGAAGAGTTGTTGTGGTATAGTTAGTAGGCTGGAGTGCTGTTGACAATGCCGACGAAACGCTGATATTTTCATCCGGATTGCAGGTCCACTTTCTTCAGCCTTCCTAGGGACGGGGGTGTGTTGCAGTGCGTTTAACATACAACGTCATATTCATGTGTGTAAGAGACATGAGGGGAACACGATCGCATTTGCATCGGATATATGCTGCCCATCATAAATCAAAGCACGAGACAGACAGGGGTCGGAGGAGAAGATCGGAAAATGTGACATAATGGACTATATCAACCCAGTCTCATATAAAAACGTACCCTGACTACATTGGTCCAAAGTGCAAAACGTAGAGGGGTTACAATAATGGCCCTTGAATTGTATCACTGTTACATTTTTTTTGCCTATTCTTTTCCTCTTGTTTTGCGTCCAAGTCACGTGACTTTCAAGATTCCGGCCGTGAGAACAAAAAACATGGCGGACATTTCTCTCATTTTAGTGGAAAAAAATCAGTATTTTGAGTTAGTTTCTGCATAAAAATAAGTTTTGATTACATTTCTAGCGAGAAATATGTATTTTATTTTCATAATATTCACTCAGTGAATGTACATAATCACTCGCTTGCTTGTTGTTGCGAAGATTTTTCAGATCTCTCCAGAAAATGTGAAACTGTAACGTTTTGGTTGCTATGGACGCTGCTATCAACACATGTGAACGTTATCATGATGAAATTATTTATTGGGTTATCATTTTTCCATTATGACATGTTGGAGTATGATTCTCAATTTAATCAGCCATCATAGTTTTGTTTACATTTATTTATTTTTATTTACGCTATTCAGACACAAACAGTAGCCCAACCCCGCCCCTAAACCTGCCCATGTGCGTTATATGATATAAAACACAGAATATTACAGACAACGGGCACACTTTATTGAAAAAGTTCAAGTATTCCAACTGTTCCGAGGTCAAACGATTGATTTGTGTGAAGAAAAGATGCGCCCCGGTGTCACAATGAAGAAGACGCCACAGGCCGGCTGCAAGTTAAACCCATAGATATGTATACGTAGATGCCTCAATCGACCGCTCCAGGCACGTCGACGCGCCGCCATAGAAACAGTCGATAAAGGGGTATCTACGTATACACCTCTATGGGCTTACCCCTCGGCGTCATGAAATCGCGCTGAAGAAGTCTCGTTCAGAACACATCGCGATGTTTGGCATCAGTTCACGTGTCCCACGTGTTGGTGAGTTAATAGTCATAAATTATGTCCTAATGTTTGATATAAAGTGCTTGTTGTTATTGATCAGATTATGTTCAGTCACTGCATTATATCTTTCATCTCCACTCAGGCTTCACATTTCTTTGCTTTCTAAATCAACACACCTTAGGGTGATTAAACACTGTCACGTGACGTGCTATAGACCGTTAAACATATTTCATATTTTTAATATTTAATAATAACTACTAGTGTAGTTCCAACGTGGCATTTATAGTAGAAGCACAATAAAAACAGCAATGCTTTTACCACAGTATTGGTAGTTTTAATGTGATTTTTGTTGTAAATAGACAGTAAACACAACACTTACCATGCTATAAATGCCTTTTAATGTTAAATCCAAATATTGTAATGTAATAGTACTTTTTACGGTATATAATATATGTATTATATATTATGACTTTTTTTCTCTCTTTCTTTTTTTTACCTGGAAAGAACAAAAGGGCCTTTCGGACTCAGTCAGCCCATTCTTGTTCATGGAGAAGTAACAGAGAAGACCGAAAGCAGCAACAGCAAATATTTGCAATGGTAAGTAAGTGTTGGTTTGAACTCTTTATCAAGCATTTGTGGTTACTTAAACATATTCTTACAAACCGCATGGCTCAATCAGTAAGAACATATTCTCTAAGTCTTAATAATTCACAAGATTTAACAAGTTGTCAAATTCATATGATACTCGTACATAATCCGGCAGCTTTTACTCCGACTCCTGCCATTGGCTACTGCCTCAATTCCTGTACATATTTATCATGATTTTTGTAAATCATTTGCTCCCCTTCTTGGAAAGTATGTCCCACACACTGTCAGAAAGTTTATATTAAGTCCAATGTTTTCTTTAAATTTATTACAAATTGGGCCCTGTCTGTTCATGTAATATTAGATGTCTCTTCAGACCTCATAACCTACCTCTGTTTGCAAGAGTAGAAATGCTCACATGACATCAGATATTCGATTATTTTGTCATAATCAGATCAGTTGTACTGCTGATAACGTCCCGTTTGCATGTAAATCATTTATGTGATCAAAAAAATCAAGAGAATAATCAACATTTTTAAACAAATTCATGTGTGCTATTAAAGATATACTTTCAAAAATGGAAATGCACACATATCAGTGAACTTATTATATAAATGTATTTAACATTATTATGCAACACTTTTTACAGAAAGAAACAGTTATGAAAGAGTTATGCATGAACTCACAACTTGCATGCAATGTAATGAAATTTCCTTTCTTTCTGTCTTGCAGGAATACTTGCAGATTACTTTTTTTTTTTTTTTTTTTTTTAGATCTCTACAATATCAAACTCAACAGTTCTTTTAAGAGCCAACCCTCACAAGAGCTACTAGTGAGTCGCAGCGAATCAGCCCTTCAGGTAAAGTTTCTAGAATATTTTACTATATCAGTATTTACTAATCAAATGCTCCCCTGAATCGTATTGTAACTGTCTTAATTGATATGTTTCAAAAACAATAGTAATTGCACATAGAGTAAGTAAGGCTTTCTTGTTTTACAGCAGAGAAGAAAGACCAGACCTTATATCGAAGGAAGCTAATCGAATAAGTCCTTTGTTTAGGGTGAGGAAGGAACATGGCCATCTTGTGCCCAAAGACGACAGAAAAGTGCGCAAGTCCATTGGTATGTCCTGTATTGAAGCAATGCTGTAATATGTAGTACAGAATTTGATGTTGATTTCTTAAAGAACTATTCATTTCAGCAGTGATCATTCTTTCTACTCTGATAAAATATGCACCATTATTCATGTGTAAATCTTTTTATAAACCCTAAAATGAGCAAATGAGGTTCTGTATCTTGGATTTATCTAAAATGGTAAATATCTGTTTCCCTTTTTGATACAATTATTATTACAATGATTGCCTTTTAGCATAAAGGCTGGAACTGGACTTTTGGCCTTCAATTCTTAAAGTGTTATAAAAAGCATTTAGTTGATATAAACTCCAGGTTTTTCTCTGTTTTGTAGACCATGGATGGTTCTGGGTAGCTTTGGAAGATATTGAGTTGTGGCATATATTAGGAATCAAATAGTAGATGTTCTTTGAATTATGTGAAATATCTGGTTAATTTTTTTATACTTATTTCTTATACTCCACAGATTAAAACACATTGCATTTATGTTTTAAGATGGATAGCAAGAGAAGGCACACACTTCAGAAGATTCTACAGGAAAAGACTAATGTGCAGCCAAGGAGGAATACAAGAGGCAAAAACTCCAGTCTCTGAGAACTATGCATGGCCATGGGTGCTTCATAACAAGCATGGTAAGTCTTGTGCCTCTGTACCTATTTCTTAATTTTTCCATGAAATTTGTATTGCCATATTTTAACAATTTTACAATGTCCAGGCTATCACAAGGGATGCTCTTGAAACAAGTGACAGAAGAGTATGTTGTCTTAAAAGAAATCTAGCATCACTGGCAAAGGCTAAGTAGAGACCATACCTTTCTAAAATATATTTTTAAAGATCTGCTGTTTAAAAGGTTGCTGTAGATATGGGTAAAATAGTTTTTGTTCAGTACTTGGCTAATATTATGTGCTGCAATATTATATACATAATGCTTCAGTGTGTATTATATAATGTACTGACTGCGGCTTTGTAAATTTAAATCAGGAATGGGCAACTCTGGCCCTTTTGAAATGGAGAGTTTACCTCCAAGCCTAATCGAGCACGCCTGAAAATTTTAACTAAAGTCTTCAGGTTTACTTATAGATAATTATAGGCAGGTGGGTTTGAGGTTGGAGCTAAATCTCCAGGACAATGGATGCTGAGGCCCAGAGTAGCCAACCATTGCTTAAATCATGCAGAATATATGCTAACCTGACTGTACATTAAACTTATTTTGAATTGTGTTTTTGTTTTACTTTTAGACCAGGACTGGAGAATGCCTGACTATGGGATGTTAGAACTTCTTCCTCTGGTTGAGAAAAGGCTACACCACATCAGTGACCACATCATCTGTTTATCAATTATACACTATAGGGTACAAGTAAGCTAATTGCTTAGAAGAAGAAGAACAGGATAGAACATGGACATGATAGAGGGAAGAGCAAGAAACCAGTCTAGCTGTGATAATGAATCATTATTTTTCAACACAATATCAAATCTGTTTTCTGTATCATAGTTGACTGGATGGGATTCTGTGGCACTCATTTGTGTGGCTTCAGCAGCTGTGAATGGATTAATATGATGTTAATGTATTTTTGAAGACCCATTTTTATTTATCTTGAATCTCATTTGTCTTTATGCTACTGTATCAACTGTATACTGTATCCTCCAATAAAGTGTTGAGTGATAAAGTATGGTGAATATTGTGTATGGTGTTTGGAAAGTAAATACACATTTCACAAGTTTATTTAGGTTATCTAATTAATTACCAAGATTCTTTTACTTGAGACATAAACCTTTTTTATCTGGTTATATTATATTTGGTACAATGCACCAAAAAGTTGCATATACTTGCATGCTGTGACAATTATGCCAGTTTTAAATGCCAGAAATAAAGGACAGGATTACAAACACTTCAAGCTTAACTGAAGATGATCCATGTTGATAAATCTGGTACATCTACTACTGCAATAAAAATTAAAGCATGCACAATACTGATGTCAGGTATGTGAAAATACATGAAATTTTGGCAATGTCTCTTTTGCTATTGGTGCATTGTCCTATATTTAATAATAATAGTGAAGTGTACATATGAATAGTTTTTGTTTACACTGGAAACTGGATAATTGCAAGTTGTTGCGGGTTCATACATTATATTTATTGGTGTTTATCCATAAAAGAAAAAATAAATATTAATAATAATTATATTACAACATTTCTTTCAAATATTTCTGCATTTCATCAGATGGTCTCACAATACCCATCAAAACCTAATACAAGCATGATGTTAGAATAGAAAAGAGAAAATACTCTGATATTTAAATGTGACTCAAAGTTTGTTGTCCATGATGAGGAGAATAGATCTGTGAATGTTGTACTGCCCTTCCGCCCTCAGGGACCCAGTAGAGGCCCCTGGAAGAGCAAAAAAAAGCACATTTCAAATGGCTGTTACTCAAAGTCTGGTTAGCGTATCACAGAGGAAATTGGCAGGACAACTGCTTATGCTATGTTTTCTAAATAATGTTGGGCACAGTTTTCAGACAGATATGGAAAGCTGGCATAAAGGTTTTCTAAAAGTGCTCACAGTAAAATATAAAATTTCAACCTGCCCCTCATATATGTCATAAATGTTTACACAATGAACATATTTAGATATCCAGTTGTCCATTAAAGATGTAATTTACTTAGCATTTATTGTTGCATTATTAAACGTTTTAAACTACATTACCCATACATCTCTGTCATTGTACAAATGCAATGGGAAACATGGCGCTGTAGTTCATTGAAGTGTGCAGGAATTCTTAGGGTTAGGGTTGGGGTCTCGGTAAAGGAGTAATTTCTCACAACATAGCGACACTTTATAATTAACTTAACGCATTATTAACGTAATAAAAACATCAAAACATACTTTGTAACGTGAAATGCCGTTTTATATGGGTTAAAAGATAGGCCAATCACAGCGAGTTCTGCAATAAAGTCACAGCCAATGACAACGCAGCAGAACAGAGGCGTCACACTTACTTGTCCATTTATGGTAAATGATGACAGATCTCATCCGGTTTCAACTGAAGGGCTAGATTCCTTAAATATTTACTATTTAGGCTGCTAAATATTTATTTCTTAAATATTTATAAGCTACAACAGCACAGGTAGTTGCAGTTTTTGTAACTAAAGATAATTGCATCTACTAATATACATTTATTGTGTGTGTGTGTATTATATGTGAATAAATAAGAAGTGATTATATATATATATATATATATATATATATATATATATATATATATATATATATATATATATATATATATATATATATTGAATCACTTCTTTATGCCATTCTTCATCTGAACTGAATTAAAATAAATGTAACAAAAGCATAATGAATGCACACAATTTTATAAGCATATTCCAATATTTAATGTCAAACATTTCAAAGACAAATGTAGTGCCCAAACTACTCCACAACAGTATAAAGAAGATCAGTTATATATATATATATATATATATATACACACAGAGAGAGAGAGAGAGAGAGAGAGAGAGAGAGAGAAATATATTGAAACATAACTTTTCAAAAAAATAACCATTATGAAGTACAAACCAAGACATGAGGTGCGACTTTATTATCTGAAAATATATTTGTTTCTTCCCTTAAAAAAATAAATAGGCAAAAAAAATGTACATTCTCAACTTTAATACTATTTCCTTGTGATTATTGTTCACTTTTATTGTAACTAAATGAAAGGCCAATTCAAATAGTTAATGATTATTATAAATGTTAACCATTTTCAGTAAGAAAATTCTTCTATAAAATACATTCATATTACATTTACATTAACAAGGTAGTGATATAATGATACCATAGATGTAGTTATGGTGGACATTTACTATAATGACCACTGTAATAAAAGGTTTAATGAATAAATATTGATTTCAAAAGGTATTCACTCTCACTATCTTCATTTGTTCGAACAAACACCCGCTATATACAAATGCAGATATATACATTGGACTATAGCATCATGAAGTCGCTGCATGACTAGAACTAGTGGATGGCAATACATTTGTCCTTTACTAAAACTCCTGATGAGCACTGATGCTTTTTTGATAAAGGCATAGGCAGACATCGAGTACAGTTTATGAATATTGGTTCTGCATATATCGAAGAGATCATGAGGAGGAGTGGTACTCCACGTGAAGACTTTGAGAAACTGTGACATAGCAAAGGGTGCACCTCACTGGACATATCCTACGCATGCCCAAACAACAACACCCCAAAACAGTTATGAAGTGGACACCACCAGGAAGACGCAGGAGACAGGGAAGACCAAGGAAGACATGAGACAGATGTTTCGCGAAGACCTGAAGAATGCAGGTGTCGCATGAGAAGATGTGAAGAACGTGGCCACAGATCGAATATGTTGGAGGACACATGTTGCCCAGTGTGCCCAGGACAGGACATGATGATGATGTTGTCCCTTTACATAACTGTAGGATTTCTTTCTGTAAAAAGTGTTGCATAATTAAATGTTAAATACAGTTCACTGATATGTGTGCATTTCCATTATTGAAAGTATATCTTTAATAGCACATATGAATTTGTTTAAAAATGTTGATTATTCATGATTATTCACTTGATCTTTTGATCACGTAAATGATTTACATGCAAACAGGACATTATCAGCAGTACGCTACGGGTCAGTCGTGGCCTAATGTTTAGAGAGTTGGACTTGCAACCCAAAGGTTGCGGGTTCGAGTCTCAGGTCCGGCAGGAATTGTCGGTGGGGGGAGTGAATACCAGCGCTCTGGGTGTGTGTTCACGGTGTGTGTGTGTGTGTTCACTACTGTGTGTGTGCACTTGGATGGGTTAAATGCAGAGCACAAATTCCAAGTATGGGTCACCATATTTGGCCACACGTCACTTCACACTTTTAAGTACAACTGATCTGATTATAGATTATTATGACAAAATAATCGAATATCTGATGTCATGTGAGCATTTCTACTCTTGCAAACAGAGGTAGGTTATGAGGTCTGAAGAGACATCTAATATTACATGAACAGACAGGGCCCAATTTGTAATAAATTTAAAGAAAACATTGGACTTAATATAAACTTTCTGACAGTGTGTGGGACATACTTTCCAAGAAGGGGAGCAAATGATTTACAAAAATCATGATAAATATGTACAGGAATTGAGGCAGTAGCCAATGGCAGGAGTCGGAGTAAAAGCTGCCGGATTATGTACGAGTATCATATGAATTTGACAACTTGTTAAATCTTGTGAATTATTAAGACTTAGAGAATATGTTCTTACTGATTGAGCCATGCGGTTTGTAAGAATATGTTTAAGTAACCACAAATGCTTGATAAAGAGTTCAAACCAACACTTACTTACCATTGCAAATATTTGCTGTTGCTGCTTTCGGTCTTCTCTGTTACTTCTCCATGAACAAGAATGGGCTGACTGAGTCCGAAAGGCCCTTTTGTTCTTTCCAGGTAAAAAAAAGAAAGAGAGAAAAAAAGTCATAATATATAATACATATATTATATACCGTAAAAAGTACTATTACATTACAATATTTGGATTTAACATTAAAAGGCATTTATAGCATGGTAAGTGTTGTGTTTACTGTCTATTTACAACAAAAATCACATTAAAACTACCAATACTGTGGTAAAAGCATTGCTGTTTTTATTGTGCTTCTACTATAAATGCCACGTTGGAACTACACTAGTAGTTATTATTAAATATTAAAAATATGAAATATGTTTAACGGTCTATAGCACGTCACGTGACAGTGTTTAATCACCCTAAGGTGTGTTGATTTAGAAAGCAAAGAAATGTGAAGCCTGAGTGGAGATGAAAGATATAATGCAGTGACTGAACATAATCTGATCAATAACAACAAGCAGAAAATACTTTATATCAAACATTAGGACATAATTTATGACTATTAACTCACCAACACGTGGGACACGTGAACTGATGCCAAACATCGCGATGTGTTCTGAACGAGACTTCTTCAGCGCGATTTCATGACGCCGAGGGGTAAGCCCATAGAGGTGTATACGTAGATACCCCTTTATCGACTGTTTCTATGGCGGCGCGTCGACGTGCCTGGAGCGGTCGAATGAGGCATCTACGTATACATATCTATGGGTTTAACTTGCAGCCGGCCTGTGGCGTCTTCTTCATTGTGACACCGGGGCGCATCTTTTCTTCACACAAATCAATCGTTTGACCTCGGAACAGTTGGAATACTTGAACTTTTTCAATAAAGTGTGCCCGTTGTCTGTAATATTCTGTGTTTTATATCATATAACGCACATGGGCAGGTTTAGGGGCGGGGTTGGGCTACTGTTTGTGTCTGAATAGCGTAAATAAAAATAAATAAATGTAAACAAAACTATGATGGCTGATTAAATTGAGAATCATACTCCAACATGTCATAATGGAAAAATGATAACCCAATAAATAATTTCATCATGATAACGTTCACATGTGTTGATAGCAGCGTCCATAGCAACCAAAACGTTACAGTTTCACATTTTCTGGAGAGATCTGAAAAATCTTCGCAACAACAAGCAAGCGAGTGATTATGTACATTCACTGAGTGAATATTATGAAAATAAAATACATATTTCTCGCTAGAAATGTAATCAAAACTTATTTTTATGCAGAAACTAACTCAAAATACTGATTTTTTCCACTAAAATGAGAGAAATGTCCGCCATGTTTTTTGTTCTCACGGCCGGAATCTTGAAAGTCACGTGACTTGGACGCAAAACAAGAGGAAAAGAATAGGCAAAAAAAATGTAACAGTGATACAATTCAAGGGCCATTATTGTAACCCCTCTACGTTTTGCACTTTGGACCAATGTAGTCAGGGTACGTTTTTATATGAGACTGGGTTGACAATATTCATCTGTATTTGCAATACATGAGCCTTCAGCTGCACGAGACAGGCGGGCACGCGCGGCTACCGCGGCACATCTCGCGGAGGAAAGCTTCCACAATCTTCGTGAGTACGGGCTACAACCTGTAAGTGTGATTTATTTTTCGTCGATGTGTTTTCCTGTAATAGTTCGTGTTGTTAATTGTAGCCTACGTTGTAGCAAGGAAGTAAACATGACAACGCTGTTTGGCTCTGCAAACCAGTTTGTTAAATGCTCATTCATACTTAACGTTATCCGACAAACCCCTAACGTTACAAACTGTTTAAAATCTCAACAGCGAACTTGGCATTAGTGTAAATTATTCTTTGATTAGAGCTTTTATGTATTGTTTATCTACAGGCATGCTAAACATGGTTCTGTGTTTGATTTGGCTACTAGCAATGTTTAGTGTCCGTTCTTGCGACAGATATTTGGCAAATCGTTCTAAAAATACAAAAGTAATAGTGCCATTCAGTAGCGATCACTATAGATCCGCAGTCTTTACTCTTGAGGACTGAACAGGTTCTGCTCGATCATCTTCACTAAAATTGTCTGGGTCTGATTCGGGCTCTTGGTATGGTTTCATTGACGCTATTGTACACAAAGCACAGGCTAGTAGCCTGAGGCTACCTGTAGAGGTAAGGGGCGTGACGCTTTCGAGAAATGTTCACTAGGCGGTTAGCGAATCACAACACACTGGGCCAGCTAACCAATCAGAGCCCATTGCGTATTTTTGAGGGACTGGCTTCACAGAATCCGGAAACCATCAGACCGTTTTTACAAGGAGGGACAGAGCAGTGTAGAATAAAGGTCAAATATATGAAAAATACTGCATTTTTTTAAAAACGAAGCATGAACACATGTTACAGTGCACCCCACAAACACAATCAAGCCTTCGAAAGAGTGTGCTTTACCACCCCTTTAAACCATCTTGTTGCACATGCAGAAAAATAAAAGCTCCCTGAGATAATATAGAGAGGCCACAAAGCAGGCACATGCCAGTATAACCATATATATATATATTGGTACAAAATGTGGCACATGACTTGCATCATTGCTTTTGAATATTTAAGTGTTCACAGTCTGCCCTTCAACGTGAAAATGGCCACCTGAAAGACCATCTTCAAAAAGCTTTGTTTTTTCCCAGGACAAAGAACGGAAAGCCAAACATAGAAAAAAGAGTTTTTAAATACACAATATTGCCAAAAATATTGGGACACCTCTCCACTTCCATGGCACAGGTGTATAAAATAAAGCACTTAGGCTCTATGCTCTCTGGAGATCAGTGAATTCAAGCGTGGTACCGTGATAGGTTGCCACCTGTGCAATAAGTCCATTTGTGAAATTTCCTCACTACTAAATATTCCACGGTCAACTGTTAGTGGTATTATAACAAAGTGGAAGCAATTGGAAACAACAGCAACTCAGTCACGAAGTGGTAGGCCATGTAAAATCATAGAGAAGGGTCAGCGCATGCTGAGGCGCACAGTTTACAGAAGACGCCAACTTTCCAACTTTTTAGTCAATAGCTACAGCCATCCAAACTTCATGTGGCCTTCAGATTAGCTCAAGAACAGTGTGAAGAGAGGTTCATGGAATGGGTTTCCATGGCTGAGCAGCTGCATCCAAGCCTTACAGTGGTGTAAAGCACTGGACTCTAGGGCAGTGGAGACTGAAATGTTCTCTGAAGTGAAGAATCACGCTTCTCTGTTTGGAAATAGGAAGTAGCCTAAAATGGCGCGATATGCAATGGACGCAATGGATGCAGAAGAATTGAAAACAGTGCACTCGTAAGGCGGAGAAAAAAGAGGATTAATGTCATTAATGTCATGTGATCACAGGCAGGGGCGCAACTACCCAGTGCCAGAGGGGTATGCAGCAACAATTTTGGCGCCCCCCCCGATTTTTTTTTAAAATATTTTATATATATATGTGTGTGTGTGTGTGATAAAGGTTTATTTTAAAGTATATCAGCCACTGTAGGTCTACCATAATTATGTACATATATATTATTAACAATGTTAACAAATAAAAAAACAGTCACAAATTGACAAACATTAACATTATGATCGGATTCCAATAAAGAAATGAAAAGAAAGAAAAGTATCGGAGTACCAAACATTCTAGAGCGCTCTTTAGTTCCTACTAAATTGTGACATGGTGTGCGTTTTCACTTGCCCATTAATCTAGTATTGATGGTCATTGCAAAAACTGTCATGCAGATCGGCTGAGGAAGGGAACCAATGATGGTGAATTTTAATTTTACTGTAACTGTAATCATAGGCACGAGCGAGATGATTGACAGGACGATAACGGAGGCACAAGCGCAAGTTCACTTTTGTTAATAACAAAAAAAAACACAAACCACAAACTGAGTTTTAAAGGGAAATTTCCAAATATCTTTTATTTATTTGTTATAATTCGGGTATAGCAATTCGTTTTTTCGTTTTTTTAAAGGTCCCGTTCTTAGTGTTTTTTTGAAGCTTTGATTGTGTTTACAGTGTGCAACATAACGTGTTCATGTTTCGCGTGTAAAAAAACACAGTATTTTTCACACTATTTACTTATCTGTATACCGCTGTTTTCACTGTCCTAAAAACGGCTGATGAGTTCCTTGTTCTATGAAGTCCCTCCTTCAGAAATACATAACGAGTTCTGATTGTGCCAGCGGTTCCGGTGTTGTGATTTGACCGCAGCTTAGCGCACGTTGCACGGAAAGGTCACGCCTCTTAACGGGGAGATGTATGCGCTCAATGATCTCTAAGTACAGCGTCCCTGTGAAAGCCAAACAAAGGTGATTTGACTCCGGGATGAAAATAACAGCATCTCGACGACATGGCGACAAACACACTCAAACGCAACAATTCCTCATCTCCACGTGGGAGAGCAACAAGACCACGCCCCCTTTTTCACGTATTCTTGTGTGCGGAGGTTCGTCTGTTCTACTGTTCTACTGACGTAATTAAAGCAGGCTGTACCAGGATGTAGTCCAAGCCGGTCGTTCGCTGTAGGCTTTGAAAGGGAACTTCTGTTAAATAAAATATCTCGCTTGGCATTGAACTTTGAGCTTTATAATTTTACAGGTATTATTTATGCTCTAACAGCAACATTACACACTAACTAAAGTTTGAACAATGGGATCACGAAGAACGGGACCTTTAACAAAAGTTTAATATACGCAAGTTTTTTTTTTTCATTGTACTATTTTATTGTTGTTGTATTTTCATTAAAAATAGGCTAATAATGAACAAAAAATTAAACATTCGTTTGAAAGTAATTAAAGAGGAAATTATGAGTTAAACCAGAGCCCGTCTACGGAGAGCCTGCCCACTCCCTATTAAGCCCTGTTGTACAGAATTTTGGTTGTAGTACCACCAGAGTTCCACTGGGGGCGATCGCCATGAGTGCAAAATGAATGGAAGTCAATGGGGCTTGACGGCTAAATTTGTCTCTTTCACCCGATTGCCGTTGAGAAATCTCAGAAATGATTGTAGATTTTGCAAGTTCAACATGGGTTTTAGGTCGAAAGTTGAATGAACGAGTACTTATGTCCTTTTGATTTCTTACAGGTTGAGTTGTTGTTGTCCATAACACGCTAGCATTCTGCTAATGAACGCTGATTGGTCAGTGAAGGACTGATTACGACCAGAGATCCCGCTTGATGGCATCGTGTCATCTGAAGCGGGACCAGAAACAAACAAAACAAAAACTCTTCTAGCACGTGTATTTACCTGTGTCAGCTGTGTTGTCGATGCCTCGAGAGAAAAGAAAGTGCAGAGCGCGAAAGCACCAGAGCGACTGAAGGATTGCCGTTAAGCAGTATCTCTGGTCGTACACGTGTATGACGTCATTGACACTTTAAAAGACTTTTTAAAGCAAATAAGTGACTCTAAAAAATCTAACACCCAGCAATGTGTAATTTCTTTGCATTTCCTTTCGAATACAACATTCAAATTACTAGATAAAAAATTATATCCTGAGAAAAGTGGATTTTTATTGGTATAGCGCCATAGACCTCCATTCATTCTGCACTCGTCCTGTGAGCGCCCTCATATGGAATCAGAGAGGAACTGCAACCAGTTCAGAAGCCGGAAGTTCAGTGAGAGTGAAACTTCTCGCCATATTAGACATTCTCTGGTTAAACAATATCATACGAGCAACAGTCGAGCAACTTTGGGGTTGTACTCGGTGTGTTTCGACCGCAGGAACCAGGGTCTAAATGAAGTTCAGGGTAAATATTTCCCCCTCCGAGCGGCCTTGCTCGCGAGGTGGTACTTTTTCAAAGTTCGGGAACTTTCGGGGGTGGGACTTGGGCGCTGAACATGCTGATTGGTTGAGCTCACACAGCATTTTATTTCAACCAGCATTTTTAAAAGTCTTTTGCGAGGATCATTCAGCGTTCAGTAAATATCAGTCTTGCTCTTTCTGTCCGATGGCGTGCGTTCGTCTCAGCCATTGCACGGTCAATGTCCGTAATAGCTGATGATAACATACTTTGTCATATTTTAAATCTAGCTTTAAGAGCTTTCAGAATACGGTTTAGTATCAGTGCTCATCTCTTTTCCACCGTTTTGTTAATGACCTCTTTAGTAAACCAATATATAACCAGCAAAAGCAGCGCTGCTTGCATCTCCTCCACTTGTTATTGTTGCAGACAGTATCGCACAAAAATTATTACTGTCCGTCGCTGACTTGGAGGAGCAGTCGCGCCGCGCGCAGTCCTACATCACCGGACTAATTTGCCTAAAAAAAGTTCCTGGTACAAATTGTTCAGGGTAATTTTGGTGGAAACGGGACTTTAGTTACAGTGAAAGGAACTCTTAATGCTTCAGCATACCAAGACATTTTGGACAATTTCATGCTCACAACTTTGTGGGAACAGTTTGGAGATGGCCCCTTCCTGTTCCAACATGACTGCGCACCAGTGCACAAAGCAAGGTCCATAAAGACATGGATGAGTGAGTTTGGTGTGGAGGAACTTGAGTCCTGACCTCAACCCGATAGAACACCTTTGTGATGAATTAGAGCGGAGACTGAGAACCAGGCCTTCTTGTTCAACCCTGAACTCACAAATACGCTTCTAGAAGAATGGTCGAAAATTGTGGAAAGCCTTCCCAGAAAAGTTGAAGCTGTTATAGCTGCAAAGGGTGGGCCAACTCCATATTAAACACTACGGGTTAAGAATGGGATGTCATTAAGGTTCATGTGCATGTAATATTGACAATATAGCTATATCCATATTAATAGTTGTATCCTCAATATAGTAGCCTATTTAGAGCACTGTATGCAGTGTATAACCAGCCCAATCTCACAGCAATTTTTACATATTTTATGAGGGGGCTAATGACCTCACTCGTACGAATTTTGCTAAATCGTACATATTTTACCTCCCCATTACCTCATGACCATCATGACCTCCCCCTAACCCTGCCGCTAAACCTACCCATCACTGGGGTTTTGACAAATTGAGCAAATTCGTATGAGTGAGGTCGTACAAATTAGCCACCTCGTAAAATACATACGAATTGGTCGTGAGATAGCGTTGGTATAACTTATTCTTCTTTGAATCACATTCTGCCATTTCTGCTTTACTTGATGATGTAATTTTTTGCTATTGAAATGAATGTGCAACGCTGAGACACATCAAGCCTGGCAATAAATACACACTACTCCAGCTTTCAGAGAAGGAAATCCCCCTCACTACACTTGCCGTATTGGAAATCCCCACTTGTTGCCATTGAACAATGGAGAATCTCACATTTCTTAAATACATCTTCTTTATTTTGGCCGGACACGCGTGTACAATTGATTTAGAGTGCTGGAAATTGTCAAACCCTTTCAGTTTGACATGATTTAGTTTGACTGCTGCCCTTCCCAAATCACTATGTGGCTCACGACTAATGAATTAGTTTTGTTGACAGAAAGGTTTTCTTCAGTGATTAGCTAATTGATAGATTGATCTAAAGTTGTTTAGACTAGCCAATTACTTTACAAACCTACATACACAAACACATACATAGTGCTCAAACGCTAGCCAAACACACCCATGTCTCAAACAAAAGCCAAGACGGGGCCCAGAATCAGGCATGTTTTTCATGGATATATGACTATAGAGTAAACAGAGCAAAGTGTTTTTATGGTTATGTTTTATGACAAATATATAAAGGAATTTTAGACTCAGTTCAGGCCTTAGAATTCCAAACATGCTCAACAATGCTGGCTGGTGTTCATTTGAAAAAAAATAAAAATAAATTATTATACAAGTATAGATCTACATGCACGCGCACACACACACACACACACACACACACACACACACACACACACACACACACACACACACTCACTGTGTTTCATGTTTTGTGGGGACTTTCCATTGTACAAACTAGGGCTGCACGATTAATCGAACCGCAATCACGATTTGGGTAATGTGCGATTATGAAAGTGCAATGGCTGCGATTTTAATGAAGTAAATAAATGCAGAGTGTGTCAGTGAAGAGCTGATCTGTGATCAGGAGGAAACGCTGCTAAATCTCTGAAAGTACTGCGAGTTTGAGTCGCTTATAACGTGCGTTTGAAAAAGCAACACGCGTCAAACATCTTCACAAACTAGTAATGCGAAGCGTTCATAAACCTGTTGTCCAATAAAACACGTTTTAACTCACTTTATATCATCAGACGAGCTGATGTGGCTTCTTATCACAAAATGTCAATCAGCACTGAATACTTTATTATCATGAAAATACCCGAGAAGGCTTGAAGAACTGAATAGACCATATCTTGTCGCAGAAGTATTATCTTCATGTTTAATCAGTCAACGTGTTTCTATCTTTGTTTTATTCAGCCTACAGCAAGCTTCACATTAGGGATTTCCCATAGGGATTTCCTGAAAACAATTACTTCTCTGAGGAAAATGTGGAGTTTCTGCTTGAGGGCGCCCTCTGGCTTCCAGTATGAATTAAACTTTTGGGTAGAAAATAAGAAAAATAATACTTCTAAATAAATTTATATGACAATTCATATGTTTTTCTTCAATGTACAGGAGTTTTAATTCCCACAGTGGATGCATAAGAGGCTCATATTTCATATTAAAGACAATTGTTGTCCAATGAATGTTGATCTTTGTTCCATAGAAATAAGTATCTGCCATAGACTCCCAGTGAAGGGTGAATTCAATAGGCGCTTTATCAACTAAACCTCAAACAATAAACGAGTTTACATCCAACACATTGCTCAGAAATAAACGTATTGTTCAGGATAAGGGCAGAGGAAAGTGTGTCAATAGCACTGACAAAACACTTTCTGTATGTGTACTTCAGAAGAGATGGTCAACAATATGATAAATCTTTAGTTGCGTGTCTGCCTTGTGGTACATGTGTTCAGCAGCTTTATGGCTGGTATTTGTCTGTCTCTGTGTGTGTGTGTGTGTGTGTGTGTGTGTGTGTGTGTGTGTGTGTGTGTGTGTGTGTGTGTGTGTGTGTGTGTGTGTGTGTGTGTGTGTGTGTGTGTGTGTGTGTGTGTGTGTGTGTGTGTGTGTGTGTGTGTGTGTGTGTGTGTGTGTGTGTGTGTGTGTGTGTGTGTGTGTGTGTGTGTCAGCCTTTAATCCAGGATCTTAAATGACCCCTTCATATTAATTAAAGAAATTGTCCATCAAGTTGTCAATCAAGTATGTTAATTTCCTTTGAAACAGGAAGTGATCAACTATAAAGAGGTTCGATCTGGGTTCTGAATGTAAAAAGCGGCAGATGGCCTCCAGGCAATGCAGAAATGCAGTAACAGGAATCATCTGCAGCGGAAATAACTCCTCACTCTCATCCGCTCACTCCAACTTCTGCTGCGTTTCCTGCAGCCTTTCTGCCTCTCTTATCTAAGACAGTTCGATTCTCTGATTATTAATTCACTGCCCAGGGAAATTAAGTGATGTTGCTACAAAGCACACATTTAAAATAATAACAAAATTATTATAACCTGACCCGTCATTTACAGTAGGATGCTTATGTTGTTGCCTTTATCAATGATTCTCTACATTCTCTTGTTTGTTTAATTATCTTACCTTTGCTGGCAATAAAATATTTTAATAGGTAAAATTTATAGAAAAATAACAATGTAATTGTGAGTTTTAACAGTTTATAGTATTATAGGCCCACTCAATGAGTCTAAAATCACTATTTTAGGATGTTTGATCTCAATAGGAATGATGATTTTGGACCTAAGTCTCATAAAAATTGCCATAGATCCGTTTTTTGGACTTGTGATTTGCTATTCAAATCATCTGGGAATAATAAATTGAGATATTTGAAGGAAACGTGTTCTTGGACACCATATTAAAAGTCATGAAACTGACTTTTAAAATCAGTCTAAAAACCATGATTTACAATGGAATCAGAGCTGTTGATTCCTAGCATTTAAATAAGAGAGTGAGATTGTTGGTAAGAGCCTGATCACGTGCTTTATTTACGCAGTGCATTACATATACACAGATCAGGCATAACATTATGACCTAAATAATTATTCCTAATATTGTGTTGGTCCCCCTTTTGCTGTCAAAAAAGCCCTGACCCGTCGAGGTATGGACTCCACTAGACCCCTGAAGGTGTGCTGTGGTATCTGGCACCAAGATGTTAGCAGCAGATCCTTTAAGTCCTGTAAGTTGTGAGGTGGGGCCTCCATGGATTGGACTTGTTTGTTCAGCACATCCCACAAATGCTTGATTGGATTGAGATCTGGGGAATTTGGAGGCCAAGTCAACACCTCAAACTTGTGCTTCTCAAACCATTCTTGAACCATTTTTGCTTTGTGGCAGGCGCATTATCTGCTGAAAGAGTCCACAGCCACTAGGGAATATAATTTCCATGAAAGGGTGTACATGGTCTGCAACAATGCTTAGGTAGGTGGTACGTGTCAAAGTAACATCCACATGGATGGCAGGACCCAAGGTTTCAGAACATTGCTCAAAGCATCACACTGCCTCCGCCGGCTTGCCTTCTTCCCATAGTGCATCCTGGTGCCATGTGTTCCCCAGGTAAGCGACACACACGCACCCGGCCATCCACACACAGTCGGTTTTGTCTTTAAACAGTTTGGAGAAAATCATTTGTATCATTGCATCAACACATTAGTTCTTAAAGTGACAGTATTTAAGGTTAATTTAAATATTAACAAGATTATTAAACAGATAAAAGATTTTTTTTTTTTTTTTAAACATTTATTTCAATGTCTTCAGTGGCAAAGTCAGTAGCGCATAAGGCTTAATGATCTTGGTTTTGACGCGATCGACTCGGGTTCAAATCCGCCTTTTGCCGAGTTCGCTCTTCTCCCTCCAATCACATATCACATCGGAAAAGGCATTTAGTTTCAATAAAAATTAAGAAAATGTTCTAAAAGTGGAAATATAGTGCATAATGAAATTATATTTAATAATAATAAAAGCATTTATTGGGTAGGGTTAGAGGGGGGTGTAGGGAGGGCTTTTATTGTCCTATTAAGGCAGCATTCATTGAATAATTTTAATAAATATAATCTTTACACTCTGTTATTATTGCATCCTGTTAATGTACAGCAATACTGAGGTGCAAATAGTATGTATCTGTCAAAATAAAGTATAAATTGCATGTAATTACTATTTACACATATTGCAAAGAACTGCTCTTGTATTGGGTGTAATTAGAATATATCACTATTTTCACTTAGTAAATAGCATTTACAGCTATTTGCACTTTTGCAACCAGAAAATGTTATTTTCACTTGGTGTAAAGAGAATCTATAGCTGCTAAATTCATTTTTAGTTGCTAGACTACAACTAAATTAAAATGAACACTGCCTCAGCAAATTCAATGTCCAAAGTTTGTTAACTAGAAAAATTACCTTTATATTTTTTAACATATACATGCCAGTGTACAGGGAACAATGTTAGTGTTATATAATATAGAATTTAGTGCTTACCGTCTTATTGTCTTGATTGTTTAATATACTGTGGTAAGTAGCGAGGCAAGGGACCGTGAGAGTGATAATGAGCGATAATAGTCTCGTCTCACGAAGGAGTGATGGCAGCATAAAAGGGGGAGCGACGACAGTGCAAGACGAGAGAGGACCAGGCCTGGATTTTACGTTGTGTTTTGTTTACGTTCGGTTATGTGTGTGTGCGGCAGTCGTCCGTGAGGGGCTGCCGCTTTTACTTTGTGTTTGTTTATTGGATTAAAGTCTTTTAACGTTCACCGGTTCCCGCCTCCTTCTTCCCTGACTTCCCACGCTACACTCTAAAAAAAAAAGGTTCTATATGACACCTCTGAAGAACCGCTGAAGAACCACTGAAGCACCAAAATTGATGCTATATAGCACTAAAAAAGGTTCCCCTATGATTTCGAGCCAAGAACCATTTTTGGTGCCATATAGAACCTTTTTTTTTTTTTTTTTGAGTGTACATGTACATTTTGTACAATTGTTTAATGTTGATATAATGTTAATAAACCAAATTCTGTCAGACAGAATGGACCGAATCTTCCTGTAATTTTCTCAAAACACTTTTTATGCCTGCCACCTTTAAACTATTAAATCTCGACAACAGGTTGTAAAGCAATAATTATATCATTAGAGACTTTCCTTTTTGCATAAAAGTCAAAATGTTTCAGAGTCAAAATATATCAAAATAATAGAGCAGCTTATCTGTACAACCCTGTTAGCCCCTGTACTATAACTATAACTAGTATCCACCAGCAGGGGCTAACGGGCTTGTGCTAAAAACCTTGAGCCCTTTGTCGCTATGCAAGTCTGCCAGTTGAGGAGTGTTTCTGTTGTGTTTACAGGGCACAACCTCAATCTCTGGGGACAACAGCTGAGGGAAAATCACCAGCATCCAGAAACACACAATTTATCTTGCTAAGCCAACATTTCGATGAGAGATTTATGATTTAAAGTAAAATTTTATGTGAGTTATTAGGCCTACTCATCTTTGTGTGTGTGTGTGTGTGTGTGTGTCAGCTGCACAAAGCAAAGCCAGTGATCTTTAGCCATGTTCATGTATGCTAGTGTGTATTAAAAGTCAGTGACATTTTACATGTTTGTGCATTTGGCATTTTCTCCACAAGCCTGTGTTCAGCTTGTAGGAGAGGTGGAGAATGAGTATAAATGTGTGCCGTTTGAAAGAGGGTATGCATTGATCTACGACCTAAAGAGCTCTTTGTTCCCGGTAACAAAGAACAGAGCGTGACATGAGCTAATTAATCACATAGCCTTTAACAAGCCACGGCCTGAGCAAGATTAAATGAGTGAGATATCGAGTGAGAAATGAAGAACATGGGAATGTGATCGAGAGATAAAAGGAAAGTGAGTGAGGGAGAAAATGATACAAAGGGAAAGTACACAGAGGCACAACAGTAAAGCAAGTGACAGTATTTGCAGCACATTGCCCAGGGGCACCCAGTAAACATTAAATAAACAGTTAATAAAACCCATTAAACAGTTAATGAACAGCTCATGAATTGGTGAAGATGAAGGCTTTTATATTCTCTGAAGTTTGGTTCCCTTTGTGTGTGGTTTCAAGCTGGCGTAAGTGGTTGTCTAGATTGTTTTCAATGCAGAGACATGCTGAATTTCAATAACAATATTTGAGCGAGCTTGACAAGGGCCAAATTGTGATGGCTGAACAACTGGGTCAGAGCATCTCCAAAACTGCAGCTCTTGTGGGGTGTTCCCGGTCTGCAGTGGCCAGTATTTATCAAAAGTGGTCCAAGGAAGAAACAGTGCTAAACCGGCGACAGGGTCACGGACAGCCAAGGCTCATTGATGCACGTGGGGAGCGAAGGCTGGCCCGTGTGGTCTGATCAAACAGACGAGGTACTGTAGCTCAAATTGCTCAAGAAGTTAATGCTGGTTCTGACAGAAAGGTGTCAGAATACACAGTGCATCGCAGTTTGTTGTGTATGGGGCTGCATAGCCGCAGACCAGTCAGGGTGCCCATGCTGACCCCCAGTATCAGAACTGGACCATGGAGCAATGGAAGAAGGTGGCCTGGTCTGATGAATGCCTGGACCAGGATGGACTATGGGAAGAAGGCAAGCCGGCGGAGACAGTGTGATGCTTTGGGCAATGTTCTGCTGGGAAACCTTGGGTCCTGCCATCCATGTGGATGTTACTTTGACACGTACCACCTACCTAAGCATTGTTGCAGACCGTGTACACCCTTTCATGGAAACGGTATTCCCTGGTGGCTGTGTCTCTTTCAGCAGGATAATGCGTCCGGCCACAAAGCAAAAATGGTTCAGGAATGGTTTGAGGAGCACAACAAAGAGTTTGAGGTGTTGACTTGGCCAAATTCCCCATATCTCAATCCAATAAAGCATCTGTCGGATGTGCTGAACAAACAAGTCCGATCCATGGAGGCCTCACCTCGCAACTTACAGGACTTAAAGGATATGCAGCTAACATCTTAGTACCAGCTTAGTTAGTTGAGGTCAGAATTATTGGCGCCCCTTGTAAATATGATCAAAGATGTCTGTAAAAATAAATCTGCATTGTTTATCCTTGTGATCTTTCATGCAAAAAATTTGCAAAAATCTAACCTATCATTGAAGTAAAATATTTTAAAGTGGGAGGAAACTCACATTATGAAATAAATGCTTTTCTCCAAAACACGTTGGCCACCATTATTGGCAACCCTGTTCATATTTACATGTTTTAGCACACCAATGTGACTAGGACATGAAATTGTCTAGCTATGACTTTTTGTTTCATAGGAGAATAAATATGAGGAAACACAAAGGCCAAATTCCCGCTATTAATGACGTAGCTATGATTTAATTTTTCCTGGCAAGCGTGACTGATGTACTGCAAGCAGAGATCTGTAGATCTAATTTCTGCTCGCCTTCAGCGCTCTTTAGAGCATTGCAGTACATTTGCGGCAGATAGACGCACGTGCCATTACGTACTGAAGCTTTTGAAACAAAACCAACGGTTAAAAAACAAAAATATAAAAGTGAGGTGAGCAACGCTATGCATTTTGCCGCTTTCACGCTCCCTGTCGTTACGAAGCAACCGGGTAAACAGCTGCTGCTTTGATGACGCAAACGCACCCCGGTTCGGACCCAAATAATATAATATGAACACAGTCCAGCGGGGGCAGGGGGAGGGGGGTGAAATCAAACTCAGGTTCGGTCCTAGCAATCGAACCAAGTGTGAAAGAACCCTAAGACTCTCCAAGGATCACAGATGGAGACTTGCAGAGATTAGTTGAGTCTTGAGGTCAGAGACAACCCTTACATCACCACATGTTGTTTGGGAGTGTTCCAAGAAAATCCTCCTCGCTCTTTAAAAAACTCCAGCATATTTAGTTGTCAGACACGACAGGAACTTCAAAAGGGACCAGATTCTATTATCAGATGAAACTTAAAAAGAGCTTTTTGGCAGCAAACCCACCAGATGGGTTTGGTGCAAACAGGGATAAAAAGTACCCCATGCCCACGGCTAAATATTAATATTATAATATATACGGCTGGATCTTTAATGTTGTGTTTAGATGTTCACCAAACTCATCCGATATTATAGGAGAAGACTTAGCAAAAGAAGGCTGCTAAAAGTATTTAATAAAAGGGTGCCAATAATTATGGCTAACGTGTTTTGAAGCATTCATTTTGTGATTTACCCCACACTTTAAATTATTTTACGTCAATGAAAGATTAGATTTGTGCACATTTTTGGAAAGAAAGATCCAAATGATAAACAATGCAGATTTATGTGTACAGACATCTTTGATCGTGTTTACATGGGGTGCCAATAATTTTTACCACAAAAAAAATGCAATTTAGGCTTGATAAAGGTTGATTTATACTGCAATATTTATTGATAGATTTTTGGGAAATCCAAAGTCTGATAACTCATAACTCACAAGCAGCATGGGTAGAAATATGCACTGAAGTTTAATACTCAAACATAGCGGAAAGTTGGCATATTTTAACACCCTACACTTCATATAGTTTACTATACAATCTATTTTCCTCCATAGTTGTATACAGAACAGTTTGGCTCTTACAGCAGAGTATTGTGAGGTTAGCGCTGATTTGAATTAGTGCTAGACCACCAAGTTTACCATCTGTCTGTTTCTGATCTATCCTGCGGTTATGGAGTTTGGTTTTAATCATAATTCTTTGCTGCGCATTTTACAGTGAGGTCCAGCATCCCACAACAAACCTGGACCAGAAATACATAAACAAAAAAGCCACTCACTGCACTGGATCTAGTGATTTCAAGGAGAGTCTCACTCATTGAGATTTTGGAGCCCTTCCTACCATCATACACTGGTGTCATTCCTTCATCAGCTAATGGATGGCCGGGTGGAGGTGCTGACCGGTGTTTCAGTTAGTAATAATGATAATGTAGCTAGAGAACTGTAGTTATACTGGTTGGTGTGGAAATGTATAACACAAGTGAACTGAGTCTCATTTTTATGACTCCGTGATTAAATGGATACCAGACTCCCTAGAGGTCTGAAAAGCTGGCGTGTCATTGACAGAGGGGAGGGGCTAACACCCAGTTTCATTAAAGAGGCGGAGCCAAGACTATTGGGTACCATGCATGTACCAATTCTTTTGAGCATCATTTTGAAAATATCATTTATTGCTTTATTCAAAGTGCTTTGTATTTTTATTTCTAGTACTATTTTAAAAATTACATGCCAATTATTGACTTAAATTACATTTTGTTTTCTAATACAATGGCATTCACACTTTATTTATGTATTTATTTATTTATTGCTTAACGTTTGCTAGTGCCAATGCCATCTTAAAAATTAAACAGTTTGATATTTTTTCTCATAAAATGACAGTCATATGTATTTCTTTTTTATTGCTTAAAGTTTGCTAGTGCTATCTTAAAAATGTAATATATATATATATATATATATATATATATATATATATATATATATATATATATATATATATATATATATATATATATATATATATATTTTTTTTTTTTATATATATATAATACAATGACATTCATACTTTGTTTTTTTTGTTATTTATTTATTTATTTAAACAAAGGAAAATTAAATAGTCCGATATTTAGTTTTCTCATAAAATTACATTTATTTATGACATTCATACTTTATTTTTACATATTTATTTATTGCTTAAAGTTTGCTAGTGCTATCTTAAAAACTAAATAGTTTGATATTTTCTTTTCTCATAAATGACTTTTTATTTATTTATTTATTTATTTATTTTCTGTATTCATACTCTGTTTTTATTTATTTAATTATTTATTTTCGGCATTCATATTCTGTTTTTATTTATTTATTGCTTAAAGTTTGCTAGTGCTATCTTAAAAATGAAATAGTTCGATATTTAGTTTTCTCATAAATGACTTTTATTTATTTATGACATTCATACTTTGTTTTTATTTATTGCTTAAAGTTTGCTAGTGCTATCTTAAAAATTAAATAGTTGAATATTTTGTTTTCTCATATTGACAGTCATATTTGTTTGTTATTTACCTATTTATTTATTTTATTTTATTTATCTATTTATATATTGATATTTAGTTTTCTTAATACAATGACATTCATGCTTTATTTTGTATATGTTTGCTGCTTAAGTGTCTAAATGCTTTCATCATCTTAAAAGGATTAGTTCACTTTTAAATAAACTTTTGCTAATAATTTTCTCACCCCCATGTCATCCAAGATGTCCATGTCTTTCTTTCTTCAGTCGAAAAGAAATTAAGTTTTTGATGAAAACATTCCAGGATTTTTCATCATATAATGGACTTCAATGGGCACCAAATGGTTCAAGGTCCAAATGACAGTTTCAGTGCAGCTTCAAAGGGCTTTTAACGATACCAGACGATGAATAAGGGTCTTATCTAGCAAAACGATTGGTCAAAATAATAAAAGTGTAAGTTTTATAAGCACAAATGCTCGCCTTGCTCTGTTCTGTGATGCGTGTTCGTGACGTCACAAGCATCGGGCAGACGAAGATCTAACTAGACGTGGTGCTGCACATGTGGCAAATGCCAACCATTGCCAACAGAGGAAGAATCGCAATGCTGCCACGACTGTTTTCATTCCCGACATTAGAAGTCAGCCGGTGAGACCATGTTTCCATCTTGCTGCATTACCGAACAACATGGATTTACACCGTTTCTGAGCAACAGTGTTTTAGAGGTGTTTTTAGTTTGCCCAAAAGGAGATGCCGTTTCAACGTAATTGCGTATTACGTGACGTCACGAACCCGCATCACAGAACAAAGCAAGGCGAGCATTTGTGCTTATAAAACTCAAACTTTTTTTTTTTTTTTTTTAAATGACCGTCCGACCCTTATTCATCGTCTGGTATCGTTTAAAGCCCTTTGAAGCTGCACTGAAACTGTCATTTGGACCTTGAACCGTTTGGGGCCCATTGAAGTCCATTATATGGAGAAAGAATCCTGGAATGTTTTCATGAAAAACCTTAATTTCTTTTCGACTGAAATCAGCAAAAGTTTATTTAAAAGTGAACTAATCCTTTAAGCACATCTGAAAGGTCAGAGCAAAATATTGTGATTACACAAGCAAATACAGTTGTGCTCATATGGAGAGAAGAATAACATCTCAGTTCTCAGAGGCCGTTTATCTTCGAGCTAATCGGATTATTGAAACAAAGAAAGCCCTGCCGTACATCAACAATGATGAAATCCAACTGAAGATCTAACACACATGCACACACCATCCGCTCTCACTTTGAATCGTATGTGCTTCTTATACCACAGATCTGAGCCATCGATCTGTGTGCATAAATTCATTAAATTGATTTCTTATGAAGAACCCATTAAGCCTTGTCATTTCAAGACACCAAGTCAATTGAGAAAGAAGATGAGTGGACTCAAACGTATATATTTATTTATTTATTTATTTAAAAGAGGCAAATCACTGTCTTACAGGGCTGGAATGTGCTCAGGTGCTTTCTGTGTCGAATATTTGTTAGGCAAGTAAACTGTAGAAGTATTCGCTTTTAATAAATCCAGATGTAAACGTTTGTGTGAGAGACAAAGAGAATCGTTTTCACTGAGATCACAAACTATTTACTGGCACTGAGACCTTATTTAAAGAATTCAAATTGCATTTTGCATTGCAGTGCTAGAGTTTAATGTTTTTTTCTGGCAAAAAATGTCTTATCATTTGCTTTAATTGATATCCTCACTGTCTACTATGAACAATATAAAAAATCCTTATGTCTATGGAAAGTCCCCATAAAACATGAAATGTGTGTGTGTTTTGTCCATGTGCAGATCTTTCCTCGCCTCCAGTTCCAGTCGAATAATGAAAGACTCCGTTGTGTTGTATCTGAGTCTCTCTTATCTGTTTCTGAAGGACTGTGTGTGAGTGTTTGAGCTGCGATACAGACAGACACATGATATTTGTAGAAAAGCATTTGCTATTGACTGAATAGCCAAGGTCAGCTGAGTGCAAAAAACCTTCAGATGCCCCTTAAAAAGATAGACACATTCTCTCCACTGGAGACTTGAAGTCACTCTTAAAAATAAAGGTTCTTTATTTGCATCCGTGAAGAACCACCTTTTGTTTTTAAAGTCGGCATGAATATTGTGTTTTTCTTCCCAATTGTGATGAATATCCCAGTGAAACGGCATTTTGCTGCAAGAAAGAGGGAACGTTGTTTTAATTAAAGATCATGAGGGCACATGCATTTAAAAAAAAAAATTGATTTGCACGGATAAATCATTTATAATAAATACAGCAATATTCCATAAAAAAAAAAAAATGTCCATTTTGATTTCATGGTGACTAAGAGCATACAGAGAGGGAAAAAACAGATTTTATTGATTTACTCATTCATTCATTCATTCATTCATTCATTCATTCATTCATTCATTCATTCATTCATTCATTCATTCATTCATTTAACTGAAGCCTTTATCACTGTAAAATCATTGCTGGACAATCAACTTGGATGTCTAAGTCATTTCAACTTAAATGGCACTGTAAACCACTAAAACTCAAAAGAATTATTTGGTTTGAGTAGAGCCAACTCAAATTAAACAAATTAGTTCAAACAAATGAACTTTTATGAGTATTTAGAACTGTCTTTTTCTTTTGAGTTCACCAAACTGAAATATTTGTAGTTGAGTTGAGTTTTATGGACTTGTTTCTTTTAATTTAGACTAACTTAAATTTCACTGAAATTGGGCTAGGATTTCTATTTCCCATCATGCTTTGCCATAACACTCAAAAGGGAGAGTAAATGCTAAAACAGTGTTATATAATGTTTTTTTTTTGTGCAAGATTAATGTTAAGTGGGAGATTTAGTAGTGTTTAATGTTTTGCTATGCTAGTTTAGAAGTGTCTGTTATGTTGGTGACGAGTGTAGCATCAGCGCAGTTCGAGAACAGATATATGTTAAATGTTCTATATTGCCGTACTCATTCAGCAAGTGCTATGCTATGCTAATGCTATCAAAGCATTGTGTTAGCAATTAGCAAAGTAACATTTATTGAATTAGCTAGTTAAAGCTAGCCATGTTTGCACTACTAAAAATAAGAACAAAAATATAAAAATATATAATTTAAATGTATGCATTAGCTTACTAAGTTAAGAGCAAAGTTAAGTACAAAATAAAAATAATTAAAAGTTAATTACTGCCTACATTTTTTGAGTTATTCAGGTTTACAGGCTACATTAAACTGACTTGACTTGTATAACTATTTAAAAAAGGTAAAAATTGCTTAAAAAAAGGTTAAAGCAATGTAAAAACATATGTTGTCATAACTGATCGATCATATCATATTTAACAGACATTGAAGCCTTTAGACACATTCGTTATGTTATTGCATATGAATATCCTGCTATTCTTCAGACTTCTCTCCTGGGACAAGTCCAAAATAAATCATTCTCTGCCATGCTTAAATACACAATTCAAAGAGAACGGCCTCCTTAAGTTTCTTAATTTAGAACTGATATTCAAAATTTGCTCCAGATACAAAGAACAGAGTCACTTTCATATTCCCATGAAAGCTAAGAAAGGTCCTGGAAATCCGAATTGTTTACTTATTTTGATGATTCTCCCATTTAAGGGAATCCATGAAGAATCACTGTTATCAGGATCAGCTCCAAACTAAAGCTGCTCATTTCCTTGTGTTTTGCTTGGTTTTTGCACATTTTCACACTGAAGAAGGAATTCTCAAAGGATAAATCTGACTGCATCATTTACACATAAAATATTATATAATGTATTTTCACTAGGGAATTATGTAGATGGTGCAAACATTTGTCACAATTCCCAATCTCGCAGGCCAGACACATGAATCGGCTCTATAAAATACCAAAAGTGCGCACGACTCCGTTTGTGGGTTTGGGTTTATACCTGGTTATAATGCTCTTCACAATCATTTGATTAATTACTGCTGTCACGATCAATAAAAACATACACAAACATCTCTTTTTAATAACATTCCACTTACCGCCTGCCTTCTGCAACCCTAATTTACAAGCCATGTTTTTATTAAAAGAAATGACAATGCCTTCATTTGACCTGATAATTATTCCAATCTTGCCCCACGACTCGCATTGCTTCAGTATTCTCTAATTCCAATGGGAGTCGCAACACTCTTTTTTCCAACAATTCTGGCCCAAACAAAAATGAAAATATCTCACAATTCTGAGAAAAAAAAAAAAATCATAATTCCAAGATTTAGGAGCCGGTTTACACATCACTAAAAACGTAAAACCTTGACAACCTCCTTTTGGGGCCTGAAAGCGTAAGCTTTTGAAAACGTTTTTTAAAGTCCAAAATTTTGAAAACAATACTGTTTTTGTCTTTGCGTTAACTACAAAAACAAATTTTTTTTTCAGTTTTTAGCACATTGTTGTATAAAAGTAGCCATAAACTCACAATTGACCTATCGGTAAGCCCCTCCCCTCGAACGCAGATGAGCCAATGGCAGTATCAGTTGCACGGGACCAGAACTCGGACATCTTTAGGTTTCAGGGCCATAGAAACACATTGGAAAATCTGAAGCTCTGAAGTTTGATGGTGTTTATATATGCTACGAAAATGGTAAAACTATGTGCCTGGGGTACTTGTAACTGATTCCAGGTATCCCGCGAGGATTTTCTGGTTGTCATACTCTCTTTAAGTTACGATTAAAGTTAGTGAGTCCATGCTCATCGTACAAACTTAAATAGCTAACTGTTCTCACGTCATGTAACAGTGTAGGTCAAAAACACCTTAACAAAGGTCTACATTTCAGTGCCTCTCCATATTAAACTGGTTAAATGTACAGTAAATTAATTTAATCTTACCCTGCGGTACATGAACAGTGTTGATCCTGGATGTTGTCATCTGTGATCGTGACGACCGAACATGAGGCGTCTCCCGCTTGCAATGTGATCTGTAAACCCTTGCTTTCAAATTCATTCTGTTACCCACCATATTTAGTTTAAAATCTTGGCATATTTAAGTCCCACTTGAATGCTCCTCGACGAGAGGTTGTCCTTTTGTGTCCATCTTGGGACAAGGTTTTCACACTGACAGCTGTTATTGTAAGACAGTAACTCTGTTTGTTTGTCCGAGTTAGCAATAGTAACTAAGGGGGGTGGGGCTTATAGGTAGGTCAATTATGAGAAAAGCAGAACTGTGAGTGTGGCGAGTTTGGCGAGCGAGCGACGTGGGAGGAGTGAGCGAGCCCGGTGCATGATTGAGAATGAGCGTTCCCTGCGAGGCACACTGGTCTCGAGTCCTCTCATGAGGGAGCCCGGAGGCATATAAGGACGAACGATACCAATGAAGGACGAGAGAGGATCAGGCCTGGACTTTACGTTGTGTTTTGTTTACGTTTTGTTATGTGTGTGTGTGCGCGGAAGTCTCCGTGAGGGGCTGCCACTTTTACTTTCATTTTGTTCATTTATTTATTAAAGTCTTTAAATAATTTACAGGGGTTGTCACTGTCACTGTCTATATAAACCAAAACTGTAGCTACAACCTGTCCACATACAAAACATGAGCAGCGGTTACAACAAACGTTATACACTTTATTTCCTTTATTTTCTTTTTTTTATATTTTCTTCATTTTTATTGAAAATAAACGCCTTTACGAACTGATATGTGATGAGAAAAGGAAGTACAGCAAGTTCGGCAAAAGGCGGATTCGAACCGCAGGTTGAATTGCATCAAAACTTAGAGCCACGCACCTTACCCCTACACTATCACAACTGACAGATACACTCTAAAAAAAAAAGGTTCTATATGGCACCAAAAATGGTTCTTCGTCGTAATAATAGGGAAACCACTTTTGGTGCTATATAGCACCATATCTTAACATTTTCTGTATATGGTAGCGGTGCTATATAGCACCATAGTTAGCGGTGGTATATAGCACCTTAGTCAAAGAACCGGTGAAGAACCTCTGAAGAACCGCTGAAGAACCACTGAAGCACCAAAATTGGTGCTATATAGCACTTAAAAAGGTTCCCCTATGATTATGAGCCAAGAACCATTTTTGGTGCCATATAGAACCTTTTTTTTTTTAGAGTGTACTGATGGCGTGTTCCTAGCTTTACAGAATTAACCTGCACTTGGAATTGAAATTATTATTATGAAATGTATTAACGTATAATAAGTAGCATTAACTTGTGGGCCGAGAATGCGATTTTTTTAAAAGTCCTTTTTATATCACACAACTGCAAATTATCGGCTAAGTGAATAGGTAAACAAACTCACAGGCTCGAGCCGCGCAACATACATTAGACAGCCTGACACCTAATTGCCTAAGAAGCATTATGCAAAAACCATAGACTGTAAAAAAACACATTTTATTTATTTCATTTGAGATGTTATAATAATTTTGTGATTACGTTAAAATCAATTTAAACAACTGTTATTTAACAAATATTATTATACTTGTATAATAAACTGGGGGGGCCTAGTCATCATAGTGGGCGGGCCTGTGCCCGTCAGGCCCGCCCGCTGGCTACGCCCCTGGAATGAACCATAAGAACAATCACAAAACCCGTTTATCAAACGTGCCCTTGACTGCAGCACTTAACCCCAGGAAGCCTCAGAGGGATTGTTGCTTTTGGCCATTAAATTATAACATATGACACTTTGGTGTTTGTGTGTAGAAGCACATTTGGAGGACTGTAGCTAAGTAACCCCTACTACCACAGGATGAGATGCTAGATAATGCGAGTGAGCTTCCTCTGTTCTATCTAATCTGGGGCTCACTTTTAATCCCTGAAACCCATGAGGCCTTAACAAATGCACAAACACATATGCCCTGAATGTATGTGTCAGCAGAACATCCACTGCTGGAGCTGGTGAATCAAGCTGGTTAGGTCTGGTAGACCACCACGAACTAACAGCAAACCAGTTGCCATGTTGCTTAATCTGGCTGGACTTAGTCTTTCCAGCACTGTGAACTGTAAAAAAAATGTATATTACTGTAACTCGTCTTTTACTTTAAAATTCAATACATCATCATTACCCTGATTGACTACTATGGTAAGCCTGTTATCAGTGTTTATATTTTTGACCTGACAGGAGTTTTTTTGGGGAAATTAAGTATATGTCACTCGCCCGGATGTCTCGTCATATTCGTAAAAAGAGAAAAGTTGCTCCGGCTACTGTGACGCATGTAGGGGGAGAACGGGGTAATGTGAGACATTGGGTAAAAGTTTTTTAAAAACAATCATGTTTTCACTGACCTACGTCCTGAATACATTCGGATAATTTAAATTGCTAGGAAAGATCCTGAATTAAAGGGAAATGTGTAAATTTTACTGATCATTTTAATCCAAAATCATATAATTTTAAGTCGCTTAGAGGGGAGCAAATGTAAAAAATGTCTCACTTTACCCCACTCTCCCTGTAGTGTGGGAGTGACAGGTTAGTTGTCACATCGAGCAGGAAAGGTTGACTGCTAAATTTCAAACCTCCGGTGAATCATTTGTTTAAAAAAAAATGCTGAACAGCTGTTGGCAAAAAGAAAACGTTACAGAGCTTGTAATAAAACAAGAATCAACATTGGCTTGGCGAGAACTGAGGGATTTAAAATGTTGTAAAAGCAACATGGAAATGTTGTTTTTATTACTCAACAGATGAGTAGAGTATTTTATTGAACAGATAAAATTGTCATATGTAGCTCTTTAACAGACTTGATAGTAAAGCATTATTTCTTAATGCTTGATTGACAAGGAAGGACCGTGTCTATTAACTCTTTCCCCGCCATTGACAGAACCTTCCGTAATTTATGAGACAGCACTTCCCCGCCAATGACGGAAATTTCCGGCTTTCTGTGTTTTCACTGTTATACAGTAGGGGGCGCTATTACACATCTTCTGAAAGAATACTGAATCTCCTGATCAAAACACATATGAAGAAGAAGCAGAAACAAGTGATAGCAAATGTAAGCATATGCATATGTAGAATAACGCGATCATCAACATTAAACAGCATCAATACTGCCTAGTATTACCGAATTAAGTGTTGACCCAGGACAAGCTGCAGGACTGTGAAGCTTTGGGGGTGTTAATGGACTCGATCTACTCCATCTGTGTTTTGATCATCATTCTGAATTTGATCTGGATATAGTCTTTGACAAAAAGTTATATACTGTTAACATTTTTAATTCGATTTTATTTTTATATTTAGTGTTTTCATGTTCATTTTAAGGTTTGAGATTTTTGTTTTTAATTTTTTAGATTTTAAAAGAATCTTTTTAATTGATTCTTTAAAAATGTCTGTAGTTTTTGTTTTAGTTATTTTAGTACTTAAAGGTAGCCTGACGTCGTCATACTCAATTCTAGTCAGAATATAAGTCTGATATTGCTCCGTTGGGCTGTGATTATGGGGCGTTTCAACCGAACCAGGAAAGACCTCAATTGGATAGACCTACAACCAATCAGAGCAACGGAGCGACGCATAACGTTAGTTGTCAAATGTCAACAGAACTCAACTGCACTGTGTTGCCATGTCCGCAGGTTGAAGCGACCCCAATTAACTACTTAACTAACGTTAGAAGAAAAAGATGAGTGTAAACTATCTTTGCCGGTGTTGTAAAAAAGAATTTAAGGATACACGGAGTACTTACCAACACAACCATAATTTCTGAGAGAAATAGTAAAGGTGAATGTATATATAAACAAGTTCTCTGTTTAGGATTAGAACAAATTCAACCCAAGTGCCTTTGATAACATGGATGATTACGTTACTGTTTATCATCTGTCCATCATCGTCTAGGGGTGAGGTTGTGAATTTCAACCGTCACCCCTCCCTTTCGAAGAACATAGAGAAGCTACGGTGGCCAACACAGGACAAAGATGACGTTGTCTGTGGCAGAGAGTAGCTAGCGGACTGTAGAGCAGTTTGTCAGTAGCACAATGCATGTAGCATGGTAGCACAACACAGTAGCATAGAACAGGGTTGCCAACTCTCACGCAGTCACGTGGTTCATGAGCTCTCAATACTTCTAGCGCGGTGTCAA
The DNA here is from genome assembly GCA_023566225.1 of Romanogobio albipinnatus. Taxonomy (NCBI): domain Eukaryota; kingdom Metazoa; phylum Chordata; class Actinopteri; order Cypriniformes; family Gobionidae; genus Romanogobio; species Romanogobio albipinnatus. The sequence continues at coordinate 40,032,335 of CM042255.1, read as the reverse complement.
TACATTTGCGTACACAACAGCTTCACTATACAGGTATTTGCAGCAAGTTTTGCTAAACAGTACAGCATAGTGTGCATTGATTATTACGTCAACCATATTTACAGGATCGTTTTATAATGGAGAGTGATGGAGATGCAACATTGTTAACATTAAAGTGAATGTTTTTCTTGTATTTACCCTTCAGGTATTCCTTACTAATTGGTCACACTCATACTCATTGATGGTCAAATGTGATCATACACCTTAACTATTTTTCAATTAAATAAATGTTCTATGTTTTAGTTCAATAATATTTATTGAATATTTTGAGGAGATCTTTTGGAAATAAATACTATGTGTGCAATAATTGTCAATTAATGACCACTTAAAATATGTTTCTTCTATTTGTATTATTTATATTACAATTAGTGTAGTTATTAAGGTTACAATAGAGAATTCCAATTCAAAGAGTCCAATTAGAGTCATTTTGTGGTTATAAAAAACAAAAAAAACTTTAAAAAAAATTAATTTGTAATGCCATTACCCAGTAGGTGCCTTTATGGCTCTTTAATCAGTATACATGTATCTAATCTAGTTGCTCAAAAAGTATTGCAGTTTTGCATTTTAAAAAATATTTAGATATGATAGATTTAAATCAAACAATAGATTTCTTTAAATGTGAAATTTTAAAACGGTAATAACTTACATCCTAATATTTTTAATGATCAGGGGCATCAGACTGGGGGTAAAACCAGTACTGATTACCAAGGGCAGAGAGGGCCCTTGAAAAGTCTGGAATATATTTTAACATGGAACATGGGGGCCCATCAGGACTGCCTATGCATAGGGCCCGGGATTTTGTGCTAAGCCCCAAAATGGTGACTTTACTGTAATTTCTGTCAGTAGACCCTCATATATACACTCTAAAAAAAAAAAGGTTCTATATGGCACCAAAAATGGTTCTTTGTCGTAATCATAGAGGAACCACTTTTGGTGCTATATAGCACCTTATCTTAACATGTTCTTTACATGGTAGCGGTGCTATATAGCACCATAGTTAGCGGTGCTATATAGCACTTTAGTCAAAGAACCGGTGAAGAACCTCTGAAGAACCGCTGAAGAACCAAAATTGGTGCTATATAGCACTTAAAAAGGTTCCCCTATGATTACGAGCCAAGAACCGTTTTTGGTGCCATATAGAACCTTTTTTTTTTACACACTACACTCTAAAAAAAAAAGGTTCTATATGGCACCAAAAATGGTTCTTCGTCGTAATCATAGGGTAACCACTTTTGGTGCTATATAGCACCATATCTTAACATGTTCTGTATATGGTAGCGGTGATATAGCACCTTAGTTAGCGGTGCTATATAGCACCTTAGTCAAAGAACCGGTGATGAACCTCTGAAGAACCACTGAAGCACCACTGAAGCACCACTGAAGCACCAAAATTGGTGCTATATAGCACTTAAAAAGGTTCCCCTATGATTACGAGCCAAGAACCGTTTTTGGTGCCATATAGAACCTGTTTTTTTTTTTACACACTACACTCTAAAAAAAAAAGGTTCTATATACCAAAATTGGTGCTATATAGCACTTAAGAAGGTTCCCCTATGATTACGAGCCAAGAACCATTTTTGGTGCCATATAGAACCTTTTTTTTTTAGAGTGTACACCTTTAAACTAAAACTAAGCAAACATTTGAAATGTGGCCCTGCCAACAAGCTGATTTCAGTTAATGATGTTTTTATTGTAGGTAACATTAATAACTCTGGCTAAAAAAATATATATCTGTAATGTTACCAAATGTGAATTATTAACAGCAACGCTCAAACATCCTCACATCTGTATTTTCTGAGAAACTATTGTCCCTCTTCTCCTCAAACTATCTGTATAGCTGCGGCCAAAACCATAAAGTGCTTTCAGGCACGTCTCTCATCCGCTGCCTGATTCTCTTTATTGTGAGTTTGATTAATTACAGATTACAGATTTTACAGTTTCATTCTCCATAACATCACTCCACAGTTATTAAAACAAACGTCTCTCAAGTTAATCTGAATGATTTACAGACGGTGACTACTGCCAAAAACACTGGACTACCACACAGAACCGCCCATCAGTGCGTGAAACCCGTTATTTAGTTTTTTGGCACACCAAAAATATTCTTGTAGCTTTATTATATTAATATGGAACCACTGTACTCAAATGAACTGATTTAAATATGTTTTTAGTACATTAATGGATATTGAGAGAGGAAATGTCATTGCTGGCTATGCAGGCCTCACTGAGCCATCGGATTTCAACAAAAACATCTTCATTTGCGTTCCGAAGATGAACGGAGGTCTTATGGGTGTGGAACGGCAATAGGGTGATTAATAAATTACATTATTTTCATTTCAAACTAACCCTTTAATGAAAAAAACTGTCCTTTCACAGTCATTTTCAAAGCAGTAGTGATAGAATTTTACTAAATGTAACAGAATCACAATGTAAGTATGAATTATTGATGTATATATTTTCTACCGGGTGTTCAAAATACGTCATTTTAGTTTTGTGTTTATTGTGTAGCTATGTTTCCGGCTAACTCGCTTTATTACTGCAATACTTCTGTTAAGCAGCTGTGGGTTTCTATTACCTAAAACTGTGTATATTAATGCAGACTGTCTGTCTTTCTTACTACTTTGAGTAAAGAAAAAGGATGGAGAAAGATTTGTTTTACAAACGTCTGTTACATCACTCATTCACATTAGTGCTGGGCTAACATATACACCATTATTGATACAGTCCCCACATGTGCACAGCAATAAATTTGAAATATACAAATGGGTTTGTTGATGGACATACACTTGTTATGGACATACACTTGTACTCAAACTGAGTAGCGCATCACTGAGAAACGTCCTCAAGCCGTCCTTTTAAGGGAGGTTCAGGTTGAAAAACTAGTTCTTCCAATGTTTCATCATCGGACTTGCGCTCGGATTGATAGGGTAAAATCAACGTCTTTACAGTTTGTACAATCGCTGAGCTTTAGGAAGCCTCCAGAGCTGAAGTTCAGATATGGTTTAGCGCTGTAAATCATAAACCAATCACAACAGAATGGGCCGTCTGACCAATCAGAGCAGAGTAGCTCTCAGAAAGGAGGGATTTAGAGAGGACTGATTCATCATCGAGTCGTATGAGAATCATTGAAATGTGGTGTGCAATGTATAATATGAGAAAATTAAAGTGTTTTTGGACCTTTGATGCATGTAAAGACAACCAAAACAAAATTATGAGGCTTTAAAATAGCATAATAGGGGCACTTTAATAAAAGTTATACCATAATTGTATTGTTTAAAATTTGTTGCATATAAGTAATTTAATTATACTTATAATTATGTTTTGACTATGTAACCATGTGCAACCAAATATTGTCTGTAAACATTATTGCACCATGAAGGAAATTAAGTAAATAAGATCCAAGTTCCCAGTCAAAGAGAATGCTAATTATCATAATTTATTTGACTGGGAACTTGGATCTTATTTACTTAATTTCCTTCATAATGGAGAACTATTTACAACGTCTCCCACAATGCAATGCAGTTTCTTATTTTAGAGCTCAAAATGTGACAGATTGCATTGACTTCATCAGCAAAATTCTGAATACCAATAAAATATTCTGTTTCAAGCTGTTAAGTATTATAAAGCCTATCAATTTTTTAGTTGTCAAGTCAGCATGAAATGGAAGTTGCAACCAAATTTACTGCCATATTGTGACATATTTACGAGAAAGAAAAAAATAATAAACAGCAGGATATGATTTTATCCATTGGCCGCAACATTTTCCCCATTTTCCCATCGATTTGTTTGTGAAAAGTGATAATTTCATTGGATATCACAAGAAGAGCAAATTATATTTTGATTAAACATTACAAAACCAGAAAACAAGGATACAAATGCGCACAGATTAATCAGTCACAATAAGACAACCATTAAGAAGACATATAGGGTAAATTTCAATTTTAATGGCCCTCAAGGCTTCATAACAAAACCCACAAACCAAAAACTGCTCCCACTTCCATCCCAGCAGTCTTTTTTAATATGTTTAGAAATATATCTCACAACACCAACTACACATTTAACAAAATCCAATTAGAGTTTATTAAAATCAGACATGCTGCGTTGACAGAGTCTCAGAATCTCTTCCTCTTGGGAAGATTGTGTTTCCAAAACTCAATCAAAACAAAATATTCTGCTATTTACAGTGGTCACGAGGACGTGAAACCGCTTTAAAACCACAACAACAACATTCTAAACACTGTTAAACTGTTTATACATGACGTATGTATCCGTACCCATGCATCGCACAGGCTTTCCTCGCACGAACTGCTGTTTAAACATTCTATACGTAACCCTGCCCAGTCATTAGAGAGTCTCCCAAACATAATCATACGCTCTCATTAGCACACAAAGCATTCTTTCTCCATTATGATGCCGTGCTTTACCAGTCCACTGAGGCTTTGTTGGCCGAAACGCTGGAAGACAATTTTCTGGCACATTCTTGATGTGAAAACAGACACCGACTTTCCTGCAGGTGTGTCTTGAACGATTGTTATGTTTATAAAATATCATTACAGGTGCATGAAAGATTGGTGGTTGCGTTATGTTGTTGGTATAGTTGACGTGACATGTAAGCTTTTATTTATAGTAAAGAGGAGCATGTCATGAAACTCTTAACTTTACTGTTAACACGTGTTCTAACCAGGAGTGATGCAAGACATTTGTCCACAGTGTGTAATTTTGGACCAATGAGATGTCATGGAATCCTATGCTTAATAAATGCTTTTGTATAATTGTTTAAAATATCTAAAAATCCTTTAAACAAGATCAATTTACTTGAGAAGTAACCGAGTACATTCAAAACATAAATGTGCTTTGTCTTACTGCACTGGCAGATTTTTTAAAACTTGTTTTTAACATATATGTTTACTTAAAACAGGTAGAAATATGTGTATGTGACAAGAAAAAATGTGACACTGGACCACAAAATAATTCATAAATCGCACAGTTATATTTGTGGCAATAGCCAACAATACATAGCCTAGAAATCTAGACGCACCCTAGCGGCAGCAAATATCATTTGCAGCCAGGGCGTCTAGCAACTCTCCGTTGGCTTGCGAGCTGGAAAAAAACTCTGGTCAATCACATCGTGTATAGAGTCGGTGGGCGGGCTTAACATAATGACGGAAGAGTTGTTCTGGAAGACTTGGAGTTAAGCTTTTCTTTGAGGAAAGAACAAATAACGACACTGAAGTCATTCTTAATAAAAGAAGATGTGTTCAGAGTTTTGCCGACCGGATATGGCAAAAGTTCAACTAGCTCCGCTTCACCTTCTTCATTGCTCTGGTTGGTTGTAGCGCTATCCTATTGCGTGCAGAGGGAATTTGAAAGACAACCGTTAATCCCGCCCCTCGGATTGAGCCCTGCCTATGGTGTGTTCCCAGACCCAACATCTTGATGAGGGTCTGGTTTGTCATGCTTGTCATGGGTCAAAATTATCGATTTTCTTTTAAGCCAAAAATAATTTGGATATTAAGTAACGATCATGTTCCATGAAGATATCTAGTAAATTTCTTACTATAAATATATATAAAATGCATTATTAGTAGTAATATACATTGCTAAGGACTTCATTTGGACAACTTTAAAGGCGATTTTCTCAATATTTAGATTTTTTTGCACCTTTAGATTCCAGATTTTCAAATCTCTGCCAAATATTGTACTATCCTAACAAACCATACATCAATGGAAAGCTTATTTATTGATGTATACGTTTCAATTTGAAGACATTGACCCATATGACTGGTTTTGGGGTCCAGGGTCATAAATACACTGGTATTAAATATGTAATCCATGAAGTTGTATTTTATGCATTGTTGCTTCTCAAGTAAAGTTGTCAGGATTTTTTGATTTTTAGTAGACAAAAAGTAAAAAAAAAAAGAAAATTGGCTTTAATTATTTTAATTACTTAAATTAAATTTAATAAATTTTACTATATACATATATGTTATTGTTTGGCGCTTTATTGCAGCATGCCTGGTTAGGACAGTGTAAATTATGTAAACTTTATTTAATAGATATTTAAAAAAATCTATTAAAAGTTCTACAAGCCGTAACTGAAAGCTCTTTAGAACCTTTCACATGAATCGCATTAGGACAAGCTTCCTGTGTGACTTTTTTACCTGCAAAGTTCTATCTTGTCACGGAAGGGCAATTTTTACTGGGTTTCTAAGTAGCAAAAAAGAACATCATGCAAATTGTCCAATACCCATGCTTTGAAAGGTCAGTGGCATGTGGGATCAAAGTTGAAACTGGTTAACGTTAAGCTTTGTGTAACTGTGTGGTAACCATTTGTTGCACTTCAAAATGGGTCAAAGATACTTGCTTGGTAATAGGTAATAGCTTGGCGCTTCGCTCCATGGAGTTCAGTGCATTGGGAATGTTAACGTGAATCATGTGAAAGGGTCTTTAGATTCCGTTTGTCCGGATTCTAGAACTGGCAGTGAATTCTAGAACTGTAGAGCAGCACGTAACTACTAAGCAATTATGTAATCCCTTTGTCCTTATATAATCTCAAACAAATGTCTATTAAAGTTCATGAGGACGTGATGAACCATTTCATGAGGGCGTTTTTCAGTGGATCCAATGAGGCAGTCGTGATCAGATACACAGGAAGTGGCTTTTGCTTCGCTGCAGAGTAGAGTAGAGGGCATTGATAAAGTCTGCTTTCATTTCTTTTCCTGCTCTACAAAGTTGATGTTGTAGGTGAGCTGGTGTCCATTGTCCCAGGCGTACAGAATCTTCTCTTTAGGGTTGTAATCGACTTGTGTTGTGAACCCGTATTCGTTAATGAAAGGCAAACGCGGAGACGCCTCGGCCCCTGTGAGCGTGTCGTATGCGTACGAAACCTCCCCTTCCCTCTGATTGTAAATGTCCACCGCGTAGAGGACGCCACATATTATGAAGCAGTTCCCGAACGAATTTCGCCTCAGTCTCGTCCTCCAAGTGGTCTCCTTTTTGATCGACAGGTCACTGGGATCTAGTTTACTGACTACAATGACCTCGCCCTGTCCGTAGTCATCGTCAACAGAAGGGTAAATGACCCAAAGTCCGTTCTCATCCACGGCGAAGTCGATATCAGAGTGGCCTTTCCACTTCCAAGGTGTGGTGTCTTCATAGACGACGTCGTGAAGCTGAGCCCAGGAGGCTACGTACCGTTGCTTGAGATCGTATTTGATGATGTTCTTCGTGAAGGCACGATTATAGTAAAACCCTCCTCTGTACACAACATGACCCGTTCCGATCCAGTTATAAGGGAGCTTGTACAGGTTACTCCAACGGCCTACAGGAAAAAAGAGAGGAAAACTGGTCAAATGTTGCTATATTTTTGGAGTAAAGGTCGATAGGGAAATTTCACACCAAAAACACCTAGACAGGTCACTTTCAAATCAAGCAACTTTCTGTTGGCCAAAGTGGCAAATCCATCTGACCAGTTTGAACTCGAAACTCTGATGGATTACAATTGAAATAACTAGATTTTGCCAGTGAAAATTTACCAAACAATGTTAAATATGACCAATTCTGCATGATTCTAGATAAACTGAGAATCACAATCATGAATCTCTCACGATTCTGAACAGACAACTAAACAAAATAGCATGTCAATTGCTGCAGTCTATTTGAAAATGTTAAATAAACTTGAATGAATTCACGCAGAAATGCTTCACGCAGAAATCGCATACTCTCTTGAGTAGGTATTTATTTTAAATAAGTAAGTACTTCATGACCACTAATAAAGTATGTTCTAGTATGAATGAGTGTAGTATGAGTGTAATGTGGACGTACTACATCCGCCATTTTGTCATTATCATGTGACCTACCAGCTTAAGTTACGTCACTTCACTGCCTTTCACAAATCCTCTCCCGTGGCCTCATGGGATAGTAAATTGTACTGTACATCGTATACACACTTCAGAATCTCACCGGAAGTAGTAGGTCATCCGAGTGCCTACTCTTTTATGAGTACTGTGAATTCTGACATACTTCTTTTGTCACAAACTGTTTTTCGCCTACTATATAGGGAAGTATGCGATTTCAGATGCAGCCGATGTTTCATTACTGGATGAATCAGCACTTCTGAACAAATCTCTTGAATGAATGATTCAATGACAAATACAATTTTTTAGCAGTCACTTGTCACCATCTACTGGCGTAACGATGTAATCAATACTATCGTAATTTGAAGCGGCAAATTAATTTTGATCTCTACCTGGACATCAGTGTTTATATCCGAACTACAAACTTTTGTTTCAGTACTTTGTGATAATTTTAATATTTGTAACATGGAAATAATGATACCGTGTGGCTGAAAAGGGTCAGCAGTAGTGCAAATGCAGATTTTTTTATAGATTAATCGTGCAGCTCTAAACGCAACAAACCCATTCAAACTGAGAGATTTTTAAGGCAAGCGGATTTTAACTTTAACTTAAATTTAATAGATAACATCTTTGAAAAGCTGATTGTAGATTAAAAAGGAAAATCATGAATAAAAAAAACTAAAATTTTTATTTATTTAGTAATGCATTTATAAAAAAAGTGAAAATATAAAATTATTAGTGCTGTCAAATCGATTAATCGTGATATAAATAAAAGTTTGTATTTACATAATGTATGCGTGTGTACTGTGTATAATCAGTATGTATATATAAATACACACACATGTATGTATATATTTAAGCAAAATTTGTTATATTTATATATAATATAAATTAGTATATATATATGCAAATATTTCTTAAATACAGTGAGGAAAATAAGTATTTGAACACCCTGCTATTTTGCAAGTTCTCCCACTTGGAAATCATGGAGGGGTCTGAAATTGTCATCGTAAGTGCATGTCCACTGTGAGAGACATAATCTAAAAAAAAAAATCCAGAAATCACAATATATGATTTTTTTAAACTATTTATTTGCATGATACAGCTGCAAATAAGTATTTGAACACCTGTCTATCAGCTAGAATTCTGACCCTCAAAGACCTGTTAGTCTACCTTTAAAATGTCCACCTCCACTCCATTTATTATCTAAATTAGATAATTAACTAAATTAGATGCACCTGTTTGAGGTCGTTAGCTGCATAAAGACACCTGTCCACCCCATACAATCAGTAAGAATCAAACTACTAACATGACCAAGACCAAAGAGCTGTCCAAAGACACTAGAGACAAAATTGTACACCTCCACAAGGCTGGAAAGGGCTACGGGGAAATTGCCAAGCAGCTTGGTGAAAAAAGGTCCACTGTTGGAGCAATCATTAGAAAATGGAAGAAGCTAAACATCTCCCTCGGACTGGGGCTCCATGCAGGATCTCACCTCGTTGGGGTCTCAATGATCCTAAGAAAGGTGAGAAATCAGCCCAGAACTACACGGGAGGAGCTGGTCAATGACCTGAAAAGAGCTGGGACCACCTTTTCCAAGGTTACTGTTGGTAATTCACTAAGACGTCATGGTTTGAAATCATGCATGGCACGGAAGGTTCCCCTGCTTAAACCAGCACATGTCAAGACCCGTCTTAAGTTTGCCAATGACCATTTGGATGATCCAGAGGAGTCATGGGAGAAAATCATGTGGTCAGATGAGACCAAAATAGAACTTTTTGGTCATAATTTCACTAAACGTGTTTGGAGGAAGAAGAATGATGCCATCCCAAGAACACCATCCCTACTGTGAAGCATGGGGGTGGTAGCATCATGCTTTGGGGGTGTTTTTCTGCACATGGGACAGGGCGACTGCATTGTATTAAGGAGAGGATGACCGGGGGCCATGTATTGTGAGATTTTGGGGAACAACCTCCTTCCCTCAGTTAGAGCATTGAAGATGGGTCGAGGCTGGGTCTTCCAACATGACAATGACCCGAAGCACACAGCCAGGATAACCAAGGAGTGGCTTGAAGGTTCAAGGTTCTGGCGTGGCCTAGCCAGTCTCCAGACCTAAACCCAATAGAGAATCTTTGGAGGGAGCTCAAACTCCGTGTTTCTCAGCGACAGGCCAGAAACCTGACTGATCTAGAGAAGATCTGTGTGTGATTTCTGGATTTCTTTTTTTAGATTATGTCTCTCACAGTGGACATGCACCTACGATGACAATTTCAGACCCCTCCATGATTTCTAAGTGGGAGAACTTGCAAAATAGCATGATGTTCAAATACTTATTTTCCTCACTGTATATACATACATGTACAGTATGTGTATTCAAATATACATAATAATTATACACAATACACACACACATATATTATGTAAACAAACTTTTATTTGGGATGCGATTAATCGCAATTAATCGATTTGACAGCACTAAAAATTATAAATTATAATCCTGATATCAGATTGTTTTTTTTTTTTAATCAGGCTCTGCAACTAAAATGAGCAAAAGTGCAACAAAACTTAAAGCGGTTAAAGTGTTATTCCTCTTTGGTTATCTCAAATAACTTGCAACGCCAGCCAAGATTGCCACTGATGCTGCCTGAAAAAATTTAGGGTATGACTCCCCTGGCTCTGTCTTAACAGGAAATGTTTTTAGAAATCTATTAATACCAGTCTAAACAGGCACACAAACACACACTTAGAATCAACTGTTACATCTTCCAAATTCTTTCTCTTGCTCCAGGGACACACACACTCACTCACTCAGCACACACCCAGACACAAACAAACTGGCTTGTTCCCAAACATCGACATCATTCACATTTACATTTATTTAGAAATCCAAACCTTTTCCAAAGGAAAATCCCTGTCTTTGTTTCACGAAAATCAATGTGAAGAGCTTTTAACTCGAAGCACACACTATTACTCAACTGGTATTGACTCAAATATCTGTCTCTCTTTCTGCAGCTGCATTTAATAAATAAGTACATCATTCATTTGTATGTCTCTAAAGAGCAGAATTATCTTACACACCCTGTTTAAAGTTGTCCAAGTTCCGGAACTCTACGAGGTTGTTGCCGTAGTAATAGTTGGTGACATAGATTTTGGAGTCTCTGGCGGTGGGATCCTTCATCCACGCGCCTTCGTTCCTGCCGTAGCTGTGCTGTTTCACCGGCAGATCCACGGACGCCAGCGTCCCTTCACAGCTTTGCTCTTTAACTGAGAAAAAAAACACCAATTTCAGCGCAGCAACACACATGCATCAAGATGAATCCATTTCACTTGGTTGAAGAATTTTTAGTCGCAGTTTTAAGTTAAGTTTTTTTTTTTTTTTTTCAGTTTACGCTGTTTTTAAAACCAGTAGGTTTGAGCTGGGTGGATTACTGACAAATTGTAATCAGCTACTGATTACAAATTACATTACAAAAATTGGAGTTGGTAACGTAATCCATTACATTACATATTTAAAGGTTGGGTAAGTGCTATTTCAAAACTGCTTTAGAAAAGTTTCTCGGGCCGAGTACCAAAACAAACTTATAGCCAATCAGCAGTAAGGGGCGTGTCTACTAATGACGGGGAGAAGAGAGCGCCCAGTGCACGTCATTATTCAAAAGACACGACACAGGAAAGACATTAGCCGAGCGACGACAGAAAGAGAAGGATGGCAGATAAAAAACAAATGTTGTAGATGTCTGTGGAACAAAAGAAGGCTTATGATCAGGCAAGAAGTATCAGCTTTCCAGCGCTGGAGAGAACTCAAGGAGTGAAGGCCGAGGTTGCTTTATTTCTTCTCTATAGTCGAGTAACATTGATTTTGTTTTGTTTCACAGAACTAATATATGCTGGCTTTTGCTTGAATATGCTCATGTGTCATGTTTGCTTAATTGTCCATTTGCGATCGTATTGTCGTTCACGTCAGCGATGATAATTACCCATTAATTTCCACGCCCTTACCTCCTCACTGTTTCAAGCGTCAGCTCCCGAAGTGTGTCCGAAAAGTAAGATAACACACTCCTAATATATGTGTTTCCTTTGGTTCCTCTTTTCGTGATCGATATAACCCTCTAAGTTTGTCATAATTGTAATATGTTCGTTAGTTGGACTATGTTTTAAAAACGCTGTACCCAATGTTTAAATCTGTTGTGGTATTTATGCAAATTAGCACATCTGTAATTAGATTATGCACCGTTTGTCCATGTTAACAAACAATTTAAAAAAGACTTGTAATACATTTTTTGTTTGTCTTGATATATAAGTAATCAACTCAGTAATTTTCATGGTGATATCTAAAGGTAACATTTTTTACCCTATTCATGTGAGAAAAATAATGAATAGGCGTATGAATAGGATATATTTGGGTCTTTTTCTGAACTTACAAAATGTGATCTCACTTGTGTCTTAAGATACATTTATTTCTATGGCCCTAATGTATTTCCATACCAAAGGGGACCTTTGCATCATGACTTGAAGTCAAAAGTCACTTAACCTCCCTACTAGTAGTAGGGAATCAATTAATTATGAATATTTGACTGCCACTGTGAGAATAACATCTAATCATGCAATCATTAAAAAAGTCGTCTGAATACGAGTATTTTAAAATGTAATATAATCTATTTAAGAGTTTTGAAATCTGATTACATGCAATCAGTTACTACCCAGGTTTTAGTTTAGGATCATTTATGTGGTGCTGCTTTTGTACAAACTGAGTTTTGTTGTAAATATACTGTACCTGCAATGTAGGAGTTATTGCTGGTGTTGTCCAGCACTAGTGCAATTGTCGGGGCCGGTCGTTCCTCTCTGAGTATTGTTTTGCTAGTTGTTGTTGTCCTCTGGGTTGTTGTTGTGGGAGGAGTGGTTGTTGTCGTCGTGGGTACGGTTTCTGGGATGGTCTCTGTTGCTAAGGTGACGGGAGCTATGGTACTTTCCTCTTCCTCTACTTCTACCTCAAGCAACGTGTCAGTTTCATCAGGTTTCTCTTCACCTGATGGAAATAGAACAGAAACAGAGCAAGAGATTAATATCCTGTCACGTCACACTTCAATAAATCACTACACACTCTAAACCAGGGGTCAGCCTTATGCAGTGGCATGCAAGTGATTAAAAGCGAGATAAAATAAATATAATATTTTTCTATTTAGTAGTGTGGTTTAGAAAACGGTAACATCTTTACATGTACATATAATGAGTGGTGGCTCTTGTATTGACAATTCAACATTCAAGATGACTTTGGGAAATTAGTGAACGCAACTAAAGTTCTGCAGAAGTGGAGGAAATGAGTGAAAAGTCTATTAAGAATTGTTTTGCTTGACAAATTGGTACGTATCAAACGTGAAAATTATAAACTTTTTTTAAGCAATACAGGTCCGATTTTTCAGATAGGTGATAGATAGTGGGGCTAGAGCCCCCTTAAAACGGTCTAGAACCGCCCCTGGATTAATACATTTTTGGTCAAATTAATACAAAACTCAAACCACATTACAATACTGAAATGTCAAAAGCAATATATGAATTGACAGATTCAGAAATACTAGACAAGGGCAGATTCTAGCCAAGTACAGACTCAATTTATTTCCTACACCTGCTCTGTGTGGGTACATGAAGTCTCTGGAAACATTGTACTTCTTTAACCGTCATGCCAATTAAACTTTGTTGACATGTTGTTGAAGTTTGAGTTTTAAATTTGTTTCTACACCAATTACTCAACACTTCCAGGACAAAATGACTTGCATCTAAAAAAACAAAGTTGAAGTTTGAGTGAGCATTTTGCCAAACTGCTCTCCAAGAATATGAATACATCTAGTTTGTAACCGCTGTCACATTGGGCATAAAACACGATACATTTACTGTGGTGGTGCACCCGCTAGGCTGGCACGGGATTCGGTTAAACTATATTTAACGAGAGAATGGATTCGATTACTGTACATTAGATCACAGGGTGGGACAACCAAGCAACATCGTATTCAGGGCCGTGCACAGACCTTTTGAGGGGCATGTGCTGAAACTGAAAAAGGGCACCCCCCTCCCTTTTTTATATCAAGATTATTTAGTAAACCTGCATAAAAGAATACTTGACTCATACATAAACATGTTAACCAAATAATACAAAGTAGCTTATAAAACCAAACAGAAACCAAAATCTTTTTTATTGAACTTTATGCACTTTTTTATGAACTTTGCAAAGAAAAAAATTATATATATTCTCTTTTTTAGCTATTCTGTTTGGTTTTATAAGCTAATTTAGCAATGAGTCAAGTATTTTTGACAAACTTTTTTTAAATATAATTTAAGAAATTATGTCCAACTCAATTCCAGATTATAAGAAACTATAGCCATACCTTTACTATAACATATTTTATAAAATATATATTTTTTATATATATTTTATTAAATAAAACAGTTATTTAAAATTGTAAAAATATTACACGATATTACTGTTTTTGCTGTATTTTGGATCAAATAAATGAAGCCTTGGAATGAATCATGAATTACATTCTGCATGATAAAATATAAAGATTTCACAGTGATCTTCTGTAAATTATTTTTAGTTACTAGTTACTACTACAACATTACTGTAGTAATTTTACTAGCCTACATTTTATACATGTGAGGACGAGCGGAGAGTATACCAAAACATGATTAGCCTAAATGTTAATAAATTAAGTGTATCAGCAATCATAAATCAAAGAAGAAATTTCTTAGAAATATATGTTATCTAGGTGACGAGGACCACTCGTCGCTTTGTGTAAGTTCAAGTACGAAACAGCGCGGGGGCGCACCTGTTATGATTTTCCAATGTTAAAAACAAATTTTATGTTGTTGTATTACTTATCAATATATAGTTTTTGACCAGCGAAATATGATTTTTTTTTTTTCGTCATTAAAACGGTGACTGCAACTGCCGCTGCCACATTACATTTTCATCTACAGGTTACAAACTAGTTTTTGTAGCTATATAGACGGAGCGCTCAGTTTTTCCTGTGGTAAAATGCATTTGGCCAAAATCGCATTTTATAAAAGATGAAATGCTACTGTATGCACAGGCTATTTAAGTGTAGGCTATGTATTGGCTATGACTAGATGGCAAATGCTAGCCCTCTTTCTCAGGCGACGTCCCACATGTCTCAGTCAGTCAGACATCAAATAAATAAAATATGAGCCTTTATAGACATAGTGTTTAGTAGTACTTAATCAAACAACAAGATATTAATTTACCCTTCGCAAAACTTTGTTCAGCTCAGCTGTTGTACTGCGGCTGCTGTGGAACTTCAGTTGATTCAATGCATATAGAGGGGGCGGAGTTATCAGCTTACTGACAGCTTGAGGATCGAATAAGATTTACACAAGTTCGTTTTAAGAACTTTCATTTGCTAAATATTTTTAAAACAGACAGACAGACGTAAAGGGTGACCAATAGCATTGATAAAATAAAAAAAAATAATAAAAAAAACACCGCCAAGAAAAGGGCACTTCGGAGTGTAAGGGCAAAAAGGGCATGTGCTCTGCACAGGTTGAGCCCTACCTGTGCACGTGCCTGATCGTATTTATTAGTGAAAGTAATTTATGTTTCTTAGAACATTTTTACTTGACTTACGCATGGTCCGCCGGCTTTTGTATTAGCTTTGCATTCCTGTCAGAACTGATCACACTGAATCTGCATCACAGCTCTGTTACACATTATCTTAAACCAGTCAAACAAATCCAGTCCAATAGCCAAGACACGCTAACAAAGTTAAATAGTCCTTACTCAGAGGAGATGCCATATTCAATTTGACGTGAACTAAAACAAGGCTTCTGAGGGACAGAGATAGTTTCAGTGTTTCGTCTGTTAAAAGAAACTATGTAATTGCACAACATTTCAGCTGTCAATAAACATTCAGTGGACAGAAAGCATAGGTTATGAAAATTAGATGTGATCTAGGGTCTAAAGTCAGTACATTTATACATTTGGTAAACACAGTTATCCACAATATTGAATTTCATTCAAGGTAAACATTTTTTTATTTTTATTTAATGCATTCCATGGGATTTGAAAACCATGACCTTGGGTTTGCTAGCACCATGCTTTAATCTTTCTTTTAAAAAAAATCAGTGCAAAATAAAATTCTATATTAAAGTAATGATAATGATTAAATACTCATACTTGTTGAAATTCACATCAAATAAAAATAACATCCATTCTGACTAATGCTGTGTAACATTCAATTTGTAAAGTCAGGATTTCCAACTTGGAAAAACGCACCATTTGGAAACTTTTAAGATCTGACTTTCCCGATTTGCCGTATAGTATCATGATAAACATTCAATTTTAACCCTTCCCTTGGTTTTTAAACTGCTTGGACCACTGTTTAAAATATTTCTTAATATTTTGTGACTTTTTCTCATTATGGGTTATGAAAGTGCATACAATGTGTGTTTTGGAAAGGCTATACAAATGTTGGTTACATCGATTGTGTTAGTTTTAAATGGACCCACCATGGTTTCCATGTAATTCACCAAATATCAACACATTGAAAAACAGCAGAGCCATGCAGGTAAAAAAAAAAGATTAAAAAAAAAATAACTTTTTTGCAGCTTGTCAAAGACTAAATTATGAAATACATGATAACTTATGGAAAAAAAAGTTTCGAAGTTTACTCGAAATTGATGCCTGTCTTCTGAATCATCCAAGGAGAATTAGCTTTTTCTACAGTCAAAAAGTCTGACATTATGCCTGTTGTCTGTTGTAGCATTGAAAATAAGACACAAAAAAGGCAGAGGCTTTTTTACAAACAAAATATTAGATACTACTTATACTTAGTTGTAGTTACTTGCACCTCACTATCCAAATAAGCAGTCATTAAAAAAAATGGAAATGCTTTTATTTTGTGTCTGTGCAGCCAATTTTGAACACAAAAATATGCGAGTCAAAATGGCCCCTAACTATTGTCTTAACACAATAAGAGTTAATTTCTCATAATATTTTATATATTTGCAGTATCTGCTAGGGGTGGCACGGTTCACAAAACCCACGGTTCGGTTCGTATCACGGTTTTAGGGTCATGGTTTTCGGTTCTGTACGGTTCTTGTTGTTATTTTTTCTTTTAATTGTTAACACTCCATAAATTTACTTCAGCATATGACATATAGCTTAATTATCCACAATTTAGGATACATTTAAAAAAATTGTTATATCATGTAGAAGTAGTTCCTAACTGGCTGTCTCCTGCTTACACTGTCTACCGAGTCCGAGACATTGGCATAACATTTTTATGTTATAGGGACAGAGTGGAACACGGTCGCATTTGCAGCAGATATGCTGCCCATCATAAATCAAAGCATGAGACAGACAGGTCAAAGCATGAGACAGACAGGGGTCGGACGAGAACATCGGAAAATGTGACAGAATGGACAATATTCGTCTGTATTTGCAATACACGAGCCGCGGTTAAGCTGCGCGAGACAAACAGTGCCAGTGTGTGAATGCACAACGGGCGCACGCGGCTCCCGCTCTCCATACGCACTGCTTGCACGTGCGTTGTGAAGCTGGTGTCTATACGAGTCTGGCTCATCCTCCAACTCCTTCCTTATCTCTCCCACTTGCCATTTCTACACGTGATGTGACCTGCAACACTCCACTTTTACTGTCTTTTACTTTTCTTACTGTATATGTCCACACACACCTCTTATTTCGCGTGAAAAGGACACCCACTGTCTGAGGTAACATACGGGCACGAGGCTACATTGTGCATGCATCGAACCGTGCGACGCACCCCACTCCGAACCGAGACAAGCGAACCGAACGGTTCAGATGTTTTTTCATGTACCGTGCCACCCCTAGCATCTGCCCATCTGCAAAATAGGCCTCATGCGCCAGAGAAACAAGCGTGAAGCCATCTTTATAACTTTGTGTTAGTCCGTTTTTGCGGTAGCTCTGTATATTTTTATGACATCTGTCGAAGAGTCATTAGCTAGTGAAGTGGATTTACTTATTGTAGAGTTAAGGAAAGTTATCATGAGCATTATAATGTTTGAAGTGGATGTCACAACAGATGTCAGTAGATCAGGACGTATGACCGAGTTTTTCTGTGCCAAATACACTCCTTCAGGATTCAAACAAGTTTCGTAAAGTTGAGTATGGCCCTGTATGACGTCATAAAGGGAGGAATTCCTTGTATGGGCACTTCTACCGGATGAGCATGTGCGCACATCAACCAGAACGAGAGCAAGAGCACGGCCATCAACGAGCTTCGTTCGGGTTACAGCGTTGTCACTTTGTTTTTAGCCCACGAAATCAACAATGTCACTAAATAAGTGTGTTTCTGGTTGTGAGGGAAAGATAACCTTGTTCAGCTTCCCAAATAACCCAGCGTTAAGTAAACAGTGGATGCAGTTTGTTTTTCCGGTCATGAGTGTAAACCGCAGGCGGTGAGTGAAACTGCATCAAATGTGTGTGTTTTTTAGGCAAACGGTGCTTAAGTGCATATAATGTCAACAACACAAATTTATACAGTATATAGCATTAAAAAAGGTTCCCCTATGATTACGAGCCAAGAACCATTTTTGGTGCCATATAGAACCTTTTTGTTTTAGAGTGTATGGTTTGTAGATTTGATGACATATTTGTGTTTCTGATTTTATTTATTTTTATTTTTGGCGAATTGCATGGAAACCATATGCACTTTTTGACCCGCAACACGAAAGGTTTCTACATCACGTGACAATTACAACATTTTAGCAAACATCTGCAAGAAAAGTGTGCTTTAAAACTGTCACTGATCTTCTCTGTTGATAATCGCACACCTGAAAAATGAATGCTTGCATAGTATATACAGGGTCTTCCAACATCTCCGGGGCTGTAACCACCATTCTTAATGTTACATTTTATACCCCTAATCTTGAATATCCATCATCCAACTTTAAATGGTAACCAGAATAAAATCTACGGCTTTGATATTGGCCCAGTGGCACAGTTTCTTAAAACATTTTTTTTCTTATATCAAGACATCAGAGATTCAAAACTCAACTTAAATTTATTTTTTTTTTTCTGAAAACCAAAACTGCACTATGAGACGTTTCCAAAGTGCTAGTCTACGGACTAAACTTTTCAAAAGTGTGTCCATCTTTGAGCCGTTTATTTACAGTAATTTATGCCTTAACCAAATTCCTTGTGATTGTATCTAACGTGCACTGAAATAGTTGGGATCCAACTTGGAAAGCAGCGATTAGGTTACGCCGATGGATATCACAAGATTAGATCAGACCACATTACATGTCACTAAAGACGCCATTGATTGTGCTGCTTTCAGAATCATTCTTGTATAATTCAAAGAAAAAAAATCAGTAATCACACAGACTGTCAAGCAAACGGCGGTAACCATGGAGACTGTCGGGCAAGAGGCACACATCTAAAGCTTAAACAGGAAGTGAGGCTGAAAGCCCACATGAATGGAAACACTGTTGAATTGAAGACATTTGGCTGTTTTTTTTTTTCCGTAAAAACCCTAATGCCAATATGAATGTCATGTCAGAAACTGAAACTGATTCATTAGTGTATGTTGGCTGTCATTTCAGACTCTAAAGACACTCTCTGGCTGGCTTCCTACACTAGTATCCTGTTAACTTGAGTGCTGGATCATCTAGTCCCAAGATACTGAGATCGAATCTCACTGTAAGATGTGCATTATGTTAGAGTACAGTGTGTGTGTGTGTGTGTGTGTGTGTGTGTGTGTGTGTGTGTGTGTGTGTGTGTGTGTGTGTGTGTGTGTGTGTGTGTGTGTGTGTGTGTGTGTGTGTGTGTGTGTGTGTGTGTGTGTGTGTGTGTGTGTGTGTGCGCGCATGTACTTGGCTAAAGTTTCGGACCCAAAAATATCCCCAAAAGAGAGAGCAATCTGACAAAAACCTTCCTTTGAGGAAATCTGGGACATCCTCAATTGGAAAATCAAATCTAAATAACTTTATTTGGGACAGTAGATGCAGTAGAAATTGTTGTCAGGTTAAAAACAAAGAAAATACTTTCTTTTAACGGTAAAAATGCTGTTTTATTTCAGGTTTAGAATATGCATTAGTAGTATTTATAATTAAATTCATATATATACAGTAAATATAAAAAAATGGGTATGTCCCCATTAAATAGCGAAGTGCACAAGTGTGTGTGTGTTTGTTCATGTTTTTCTATCACGGTGGGGACTTCAACCTGAATGCACACAGACTCATGGGGACTCGTGTCACTGTGGGGACCTAAATTGAGGTCCCCATTAAGGAAACAAGCTTAAAAATATATTTATTTAAATATAAAAATGCAGAAAGTTTTGTGTGATGGGTAGGGTAGTTTTTGGTTTAGGGGTAGGGTTAGGATTAGTGTAGGTGGATAGAATATAATGCCTGGTAAACCCTACATTATGGGGACAAAATGTCCCCACAAAGATGGCAATATCCGAAATCCTTGTCCTTGCGGGGACATTTTTGCTCATAAATCATACTAAGTGATGTTTTTTGAAATTGTAAAAATGCAGAACGTTTTGTGTGATGGGTAGGTTTATGTCTATGGAAAGTCTCCATAAAACATGAAAACCCAATGTGTGTGTTCATGTTTTTCTTTCCCGGTGGGGGATTCAACCTGAAAGCACAGAGACTCATGGGGACTCGTGTCACAGTGGGGACATAAATTGAGGTCCCCATAAGGAAACAAGCTTATAAATCATACAGAATGAGTTTTTTTGAAAATGTTAAAATGCTGAATGTTTTGTGTGATGGGTAGGTTTAGGGGTAGGGTTAGTGTAAGGGGAGAGAATATACAGTTTGTACAGTATAAAAACCATTACTTCTATGGAGAGTCCCCACAAAGATAGTAGACCAGTCGTGTGTGTGTGTGTGTGTGTGTGTGTGTGTGTGTGTGTGTGTGTGTGTGTGTGTGTGTGTGTGTGTGTGTGTGTGTGTGTGTGTGTGTGTGTGTGTGTGTGTGTGTGTGTGTGTGTGTGTGTGTGTGTGTGTATTATAGTAAAAAAAAATATTTCTCCATTTCTCGAAACTCTACACACAAAACCACATAACATGCACACAACATGCAAAACGTCACACATCTCTTGCAAAATCAAACACTTAATTCAAAACTATTTGAACTCTTCTTTGTGTTTTTGTGTAACGCTACACACAACCCATCAAATGATTAGCCATAAACATACAATTTTTTTTAAACATTACTATACTATGCAGTGGACCACAGGAGTTTGTCATAGCACTGTATTGTACACTCACCTAAAGGATTATTAGGAACACCATACTAATACTGTATTTGACCCCCTTTCACCTTCAGAACTGCCTTAATTCTACGTGGCATTGATTCAACAAGGTGCTGAAAGCATTCTTTAGAAATGTTGTCCCATATTGATAGGATAGCATCTTGCAGTTGATGGAGATTTGTGGGATGCACATCCAGGGCATGAAGCTCCCGTTCCACCACATCCCAAAGATGCTCTATTGGGTTGAGATCTGGTGACTGTGGGGGCCATTTTAGTACAGTGAACTCATTGTCATGTTCAAGAAATCAATTTGAAATGATTCGAGCTTTGTGACATGGTGCATTATCCTGCTGGAAGTAGCCATCAGAGGATGGGTACATGGTGGTCATAAAGGGATGGACATGGTCAGAAACAATTCTCAGGTAGGCCGTGGCATTTAAACGATGCCCAATTGGCACTAAGGGGCCTAAAGTGTGCCAAGAAAACATCCCCCACACCATTACACCACCACCAGCAGCCTGCACAGTGGTAACAAGGCATGATGGATCCATGTTCTCATTCTGTTTACGCCAAATTCTGACTCTACCATGAAATCGAGACTCATCAGACCAGGCAACATTTTTCCAGTCTTCAACTGTCCAATTTTGGTGAGCTCGTGCAAATAGTAGCCTCTTTTTCCTATTTGTAGTGGAGATGAGTGGTACCCGGTGGGGTCTTCTGCTGTTGTAGCCCATCCGCCTCAAGGTTGTGCGTGTTGTGGCTTCACAAATGCTTTGCTGCATACCTCGGTTGTAACGAGTGGTTATTTCAGTCAAAGTTGCTCTTCTATCAGCTTGAATCAGTCGGCCCATTCTCCTCTGACCTCTAGCATCAACAAGGCATTTTCGCCCACAGGACTGCCGCATACTGGATGTTTTTCCCTTTTCACAACATTATTTGTAAACCCTAGAAATGGTTGTGCGTGAAAATCCCAGTAACTGAGCGGATTGTGAAATACTCAGACCGGCCCGTCTGGCACCAACAACCATGCCACGCTCAAAATTGCTTAAATCACCTTTCTTTCCCATTCTGACATTCAGTTTGGAGTTCAGGAGATTGTCTTGACCAGGACCACACCCCTAAATGCATTGAAGCAACTGCCATGTGATTGGTTGATTAGATAATTGCATTAATGAGAAATTGAACAGGTGTTCCTAATAATCCTTTAGGTGAGTGTATAAAGCGCTATAGAAATAGGTGACTTGACATGTATGTATTGTACATTGTATATTTAGTATATATTTACAGAATAAACAGAAATATAAACAGAAATGCAAGGAGGTAAAAAAATTATTATTTTATTTCTTTAGGTGTAAGTGTTTTCACACATGATCATTGGGTGTAGGTAATGCCATTTAAATGGAAGTGTTCTCCAAATGAAACACAAGAACTGTTAGTTTTGAGTGATGTATCTAATGTAGAGAACTGCGTTTTGCAAAAATGTTGTTTTACAATGGCAAACTGAGTGTAAAGCAGATAATGTGCTTGTAGTTTTGACAGGTATATGAGTAGAGTGAACGGTTTCACTGAGTGAGCATCAAGTACCACTTTTAGTAAGCAATTTAAAAAAACGGTAATAATTGTAGATTTCTTTATAATACTCCCTTTCAGCAGATGAAGTGGTCTAAAATGAATGACTGTGTGTGTGTATGAACGTGTGCACATGTGTCTTAAGTTATGATGAAAGTGTCTGTGCTAATATCTAAGTGTGTGTGTGTGTGTCTGGACTGGCATGGATACAAGCAGCTGTGCTTCTATGGGGAGCACAAAGGAAACAACACTGTCTCTATAAAGGCCGATTCACACTGCACTGATAGACAGCGACCAACGCAGACAATCGCCAGATTACTGAATGTCACTTCTGAAACATTCCACGACCCGACAAGTGCAACATGTTTATTCTGCGAAAACAAGAGCCGGTCAACGGCAACAGACGGCGATGGGTAACACACTGATCCGACAAAACCTGACGAAGTGTCTTTTGCCGTCTGTCAGTGCAGTGTGAATTGGAACATGTGTTTCTGGGTGTGTCTGATCTAGCTATAAGTTTGCAAGCAAAATTGGTGAAGTTACTCCCCAGATTTGAGCTAACTCTTACCTCAGTACAACACAATCTCTAAATGTTTGCAAGGTGGGTAGTGTCTTTTATTCAATGCCAATGCTTTAGAGGCTAAGATGATGTGTAAAAAATGTGTGTCTTACCTCTGTTTTGGTTGCCCGTCTCTTCGGTTTTGGTGGCTTTGTAATATGTGATTCCCCGAATTAGTCCGGGCTCTTTCTGTGATGGTTTGGTTTTAGTGGGCAGTTCTGTTTGCTCTGGTTTACTGGGTTTGTTTGGTTTCGTGGTCTCTTTCTTTGGCTTGGCTGGCTTTTCCTTCGCTGGCTTTGGTGGAGGTTTCCCTTTTTCTGGTTTCTTTGCAGGAAACTTTGAAGCATCTTTGATATTTGTCCCCAGTGTGTCCTACAAACATAACACATGTCTAACTCAACAGATGCTAGAGATCTCATCCTAAAAACTATTTTACCACTTACATATAACCTATGCAGTTAAATAGATATGTCTCATATTACAAATGCACGGAAATGCATCTCTGTGAGATATTGTATCCCACAATGCAATCCACTAAACTTTGACTTCCATTTCCAGTGTGACAAACGAACTGGAAGAGGTATCAACTGCAATTTTTAACGTCTCATTCTTGACTCATTATTTGATTTGGACAGCCAAAATGGAATTAAAAATGCAAAATAACCATAAATATGAGAGGAATTAAATGGACAACATGATCATGTGCAGCACACTATTAAAGGGGATCTATTACACTCCTTTTCATTGTCTCGATTTTGTTTTTGGAGTCTACTAGAATAGGTTTCCATGCTTGAATGTTCAAAATCACATGATTTTTCATATATTTGTCATTATTGCAGCACCTCTCTTCCCAGTCTTTCGGTAACGCTCTGTTTAGTTCCTGTCTCTATGAAGCCCCTCCTTCTGAAAAGCACAATGTGCTCTCATTGGTTGGCTAGTCCAGTGTTGTGATTGGTCAACAGCTTTGATTGTGTTTGGAACCGGGGTTTTCAAACTTTATGATGGCAAGGACCCCCAAATATGAACCCTAATGAGGGACCCCCTTCCTAAAATCCTTTTTTTTTTTCATGTACAAATTTATTTTTAAACTGTTAGATAAATAGAACATATAGTTTCCCAACTTAAATCGGGTATTCATTTTGGATGTATAAACCTGAAGAAGAAAATTTTCAATTAAAAATGTTTTGTATAAGCAACTTTCACAGTAAATGTGTGCACGCAGTGTACGTACTGTGTTAAGAAAACTGCCTTACAACCCCAGTGAGCGAGATAAAGGGGACTATAGTGAGAAAAACTCACTAACTAAAGATACAAAGCAAACATATACAATTCTGGAATGTATACGGCAAGAAAGGAGAGAAACATTTAGAAATGAAACCATTAGAATATTCAGTAGACGTTTATCCATTTTTGCTTTGCTTTGTATTCTCTGAAATTTTCTGGGGACCCCATAGAACCTTCTGGAGGACCCCTGGGGGTCCCTGGACCCCAGTTTGAAAACCCCTGGTTTAGGAAATGTCACTTCCATTACCATAAGCGCAAGTTTAATAAACACGCTACTAACTCAACTCAACCAGGCCTTGCCATTGGCGGGAATTATTTAAATGAGGAACATTGTGACGTGTTCGTTCCCGGAAGAAAACTCGCGTTTTAGGGGGTCCACAAACAGTGCACACTGATATAGAGAATAACTCCCTTTGGAGTCACTTGCAGACCTTTTTCATACTCAACAGCAACATTACACACTGTCATGTGTGAGCAGGTATGATGAGAGATGAGAATCCAAATGCAGCTTGAACATTTATTAAATACATAGACATAGAAAATCCAAGAATGCAAACAGGCAGGAGCACAACAACAAGCACACATACAGGAGCAACGACCGACAAACAACAACTGAAGCACTGGGGTGGGGTATACACAAAGGAAAACAAGCAGAGCCGGCCCAAGCCCTTGTGGGGCCCTAAGCAGAATTGTATTTGGGGGACCCTCTGTGCCACCAATACAATTGACTATTGTCAATTCCTGATAATTCGCACACCCAGTGTCAATGCTATTAATTGTGGCTGTGTTATTATCATGTCTGGCTGTCATGTTTTTACCCTTTTACGGTTTTTATTTGTAACAGTAGAAAACCCATAAGAGTGGTCAGGTGTTAATAATCAAAGTCTTACAGTACTACAGTTCAGACTGTGATAATATGTACATAAAAAATAAAAAAAGAAGCCTCTTATGCTGAATATGCTCACTTTTCCCCAGGGTTCTTTAATGAATATAGAAGGTTCAAAAGAACAGCATTTATCTGAAATAGAACAACAATGTTTTCAACACTGATAATCATAAATGTTTGTTGAGCATCAAATCCTCATATGAGAATGAGAAGGATCATGTGATACTGAAGACTGGAGTAATGATGATAAAATCAGCTTTGATCACAGGAATAATTTACACTTTATATATATATATATATATATATATATATATATATATATATATATATATATATATATATGGATTAATATTTCACAATATTACAGTTTTTACTGTATTTTTGATCAAATAAATGCAGCCTTGGTGACCATAAGAGACTTCTTTTAAAAAATCTTTGAAAATGTATTTCAAACATTAAATTTGGCGGAAATAACATTTAATTTTTGCATTTCATTCAACTGTGTAGAAAGAACCTTTTTATTTTCTAAATAAAAACTTCCAAAATGTACACAACTTCGAATTCCAAGGGGATAGCACTTGCAGAAAAACATTTAGCCTACTGAGAAACAGAAAGCTGCTGTACTCCATCCAAAACATGCAGCACGATAGACAAGATATTCGCCCTAAACCATAGCGCATTCTCAAATCCATCCATTCATAAAAAGGTTACCGGGCAACTGAAGAGTAGTACAATTTCAGCGCCTTCTCGCACTTTGAACCCTGGCTAACAAGCAAATAATGTCCGGCCCGCCGCAAGCTCGTGCAGCGCTGTCAGAATCATTCTGTGCATATATTAGAAAACTTAACGTTTTGCAGTTTATTTAGTAATTGTTTAAGGCCATTTCGCGATTTCAATCATCATAAAATAACATCCAGCAAAAAGTCAATTCATGTCACCTGGTGGCCAAGGGGCCCTAAGCAGCCGTTTAGTTCGCTTATGCCTTGGGCCGGCTCTGGAAACAAGGTTAACAAGATAACAAGAGGGAGTGGCTAAATGGGAAACACCTGGGGAAATGAATCAACATGAAAAACTACAAAGAACTACAAAACATGACACAAGACTAACAAACAGACAACAAACTATCAAAAGACAACAGACAACAAACTAACAAAAGTCCTCACAAGACAGGGAAACACAGGCTGGAATCATGACACACACTAAAGAAAGCTGAACATGTAAAAAGCATATTTAGACCCCTTTAAGTGAGTTCAACTGAATCATTTTCACATAGCTACTTTTAAAAAAAGGAGTAGGCCTATGCAGTAAACTGAAAATACTGAACCGTATGCAGTATTCCATTCTGAACATAACATAGTCAAATCATCAAAGTCAGAGATGAAAGGTCATGACCCTTACCTGTGCTTTGCTTTTAGGGCCTGAGGAGGAGGAGTCTTTCTGCAGCAGCTGAATGCCCAGATTGGACAGCTCCTTCTTTATGCTCATCATGATGTCAGAATGGTTCTCGTACTGCCGTAGCTGATTGGTCAGAGTCGCCACACTGTCTCTCACAAAGTCATTCTCCCGAGTGAGGTTCATCTTTATCATCTGGATGAGGTACACAACTTTGCATCACACTAATATATACAACTACACTTTTGCATAACTGTACATGAATACATCTGATTAAATATTTCACTCAAACTGTTATGCTGATAGTATAGTCTTCCATTATCTTATGTTCACCAAGGCTGCATTTATTTGATCAAAAATACAGTAAAAATTATTATTATTACATTTAAAATAACTGTTAAATTTATATATATATATATATATATATATATATATATATATATATATATATATATATATACTTATATATATATATATATATATATATATATATATTTTTTTAATTCATAAATTTAGCATCATTACTTAAGTGTCATGATCCTTCAGAAATCATTGCTGCTCATTTTTGTTTTTCAGTGATACATTTTCAAAATTCTTTTATGAATAAAAGAACAGCATTTATTTTAAATAATATAAATCTTTCCCAACATTATGAATCTTTACTTTGAGATTTGATTAATTTAATGCAACCTTGCTGAATAAATGTATTAATTTCTTTAAAAAAAAAATCATACTGACATAATTACTATGTGTAATTAAATAAAAACACACACACATATATATATATATATATATATATAATTAAATTTGAAAAATGCAAACTAGAAGCATTTTCACTAGTGGTCTCAGACAGTATAAGTAAGGTATTTGATAATTACCCGCAGTGTACATGCAGTAAATGTATTGCGGTGCTGATTTCTAGCCAAGCTTTACCCGATAATGAGCAAAATTTAATTGGAAATAAAAACAGAGTACATAAGTGTGACTATTACATGACTGTGGTTTTCATCCTTTGGTCATTTCCTCTCTCTGTCACACTCTTTCACACACACATTATTTTCCCATCCCTCAAGCCAAAGCGGAGCGGTATAACGGTTAATAACTTTAGCCATAGTGGGTAGCCACAGAATGTCCAGTTAAACCCAGCCACGGCTCATTAATGTTCACATGTGTATGTTCACACGCACACGGCCAGTGTAATCACACTCACCTCCTCCAGGTTGTTCATTTGAGACACCACCTTGTTGATGTACGAGTGAACCTTAAGAAGGTCCATACTGAAGAGAGTTCCTTCCAGAAGGTCCACCATGGACTGCAACTGCACACAAAGAATCAGGTGACTTTCAAAAAGGGGAGAAATACTTTTGGAGGTTCACAAAGCAGCGGGTTTCATTTTCAATCTGCAGTCATTTTTGACAGTTTGTCATGTCAATGATTGACAATAACGATTAACATACTTTGGTCAACCAACGTCACAAGAAAAATCATGCTGGTCCACTGGCCAAAACTGATGGAAGCTTGGTTTTTTTATTTTTTAAGAAAGAAAGGTGAGTTAGTTTCTCAGAATTGTGAGATATAAACTCGCAATTGTGATTCATACAGTCGGAATTGCAAGACTTTATATACAGACTTTATAACTCGCAATTGCATGTATATATCTATCAGTTCTGAGGAAAGAAGTTGTGAGATATAAAGTCATTGCACAATTTTATTAGACTGGGTAAAGCCAGCCCGATCTGCCGGCGATTTGATTTCGCCCTGCAGCTCAGGTTGGAAACCTGTACATAATTCTACCCTGCTTCTGTTACAAATTTGCGGGGACCAATCACAAACCGGCTGATCCACCTGGCGCGCTACTGGTGTGTTTAACACGATGATGGATAGAGAACCGATGGATCATTGGTCTGATTGGTTGAAGGACTATCCAATTGCGTACAGAGTCATTTGAACTATGCCCGCTGATCACGCCTCTTGTGGTCTGATTGGTTGAAGGACTATTCAAATGCAAACAGAGTCATTTGAACTATGCCCGTTGATCACGTCTCTTGTGGTCTGATTGGTTGAAGGACTATCCAATTGCGTACAGAGTCATTTGAACTATGCCCGCTGATCACGCCTCTTGTGGTCTGATTGGTTGAAGGACTATCCAAATGCAAACGGAGTCATTTGAACTATGCTCGTTGATCACGCCTCTTGTGGTCTGATTGGTTGAAGGACTATCCAATTGCGTACTAAGTCATTTGAACTATGCCCATCGCCCAACTATGCCCATTGATCACGCCTCTTGTGGTCTGATTGGTTGAAGGACTATCCAATTGCATACAGAGTCATTTGAACTATGCCCGTTGATCACGCCTCTTGTGGTCTGATTGGTTGAAGGAATATCCCATTGCGTACAGAGTCATTTGAACTATGCCCGTTGATCACGCCTCTTGTGGTTTGATTGGTTGAAGGACTATCCAATTGCGTACTAAGTCATTTGAACTATGCCCATCGCCCAACTATGCCCATCGATCACCCCTCTTGTGGTCTGATTGGTTGAAGGACTATCCAATTGCATACAGAGTCATTTGAACTATGCCCGTTGATCACGCCTCTTGTGGTCTGATTGGTTGAAGGAATATCCAATTGCATACAGAGTCATTTGAACTATGCCCGTTGATCACGCCTCTTGTGGTCTGATTGGTTGAAGGACTATCCAATTGCGAACAGAGTCATTTGAACTATGCCGGTTGATCACACCTCTTGTGCAGTAGAAAATACAGAGCAGACTCCCCAGACCAATGTTCAATCTTAAAAAATTGAGCTTGGTCTGGTGATAGCCAGACAACAATTTTATCGCAATTGTGACTTTTATCTTATATATTGCAATTCTCCGAAAAAAATTGTTGCTAGATATAAACTTGGACATTTTTCTCACACTTGAGAGTTTATGCCTCCCAATTCGGACTTTATAACTTTTAATTGTGAGTTTATATCTCGCAATTCTGCCTTTATAAATCACAATTGTGAAAATGGAAGAATTTTGAGATAAAAAGCCACAATTACCTCTTTTATTTTTTATTCCGTGGGGGAAACAAGCTTCTATTAAAACTAGCTATGATTTAAGACAGACTGGAATAATGTTTTCATCATGACAGTGAATTCCTCATATGCTTATTGTTGTCGCGTGCTGCAGAAAGTTCAGTTGTGTAACAGCTTGACTGTCGTGGTGATTTATAGCTTCATGCGGCATCAACAGATATGAAGAAACTGCAGCGAGGTTAAAATAGAGCCACATGTTTGGAGCTAAACAGCACAAGATCAGCAAATGTTTGAGGTGGAAAAATTAAAACCATTGTGTTTAACTACTGACTAAAGGCTGCTGAATGATTTTGCGGCCTGTAGTCAGGCTTGCAATGAGCTCAAGTACCCACCACCCACTCCCCAGAACTTGCTTTCAACTTAGGGAGTCCCACCATACACCGCCAAGTCATGTGTCCTGTAGTAATATAACCCTGGACTGTTCAACAGGATTGTCATGTGGCTCTCTCTCTCTCTCTCTCTCTCTCTCTCTCTCTCTCTCTCGCTCTCTGTGTGTGTGTGTGTGGAGATATGGACTGGAACGCTCAGACAGATGGACAAAGGAGAAGAAAAGACGGAAAGAGTGAACCAGACAGGACAGGGTGCGGAGGAAAGAGGACAGGTGCTATAAAACACACTTGCAAACACGTGTGTTAAATACATGCCCAGAATGTGCTGTTAAACTCAAAAACAGCACTACCGTTCTTCTTTTAAAGTTATGTCACGGTTGTGCATTAGTCATGTTTTTAGTAGGATATCAGTAACATCCAAACACATTATTGCATTGCAGTAGATTGCTAAAATACAAAGTTGGGCTTATATTTTTGAGTGCAAACAGGTTGAAGTTATAGACTGAGCATCATGAATGCTGAATTACAGTTATAGACCAATAATATAATGTTTAAATGAGTGTAATTTATAGCCTGGATCTATAAATGAAATGCAAGAATTTGAACAGATTTTGATCAAGAAATGAACAATTTTAGGCTATCGTTAAACATTTACCATGTTTTTACTCAATTAAAACTAACTGTAGTACCTTATATTTTGTGCGGGTAAATATAGTACTAAATCATCATATTCATTTGCATTTATAGTTATAGTTTGTAAAAGTGTAAAAAGGCTACTATTTTTCACTTTTTTACCATTTTAAAATAGTTTTTTATAGTAAAGACTTATATGCAAAAAGTTACAGCAAAAGTCTTAAAAAAGAAAAAATATAGGGCGGGACTTGATTTTGTGCACTGGAAATTGATTGGATTGATTGGATGGTTGTGGTTTGCTATTGGTGGATCTCATGTTAGTGACAGGTTGTCCCATCCTCACGCCAGTAAACACATCAGCAGAGAAGAGAAGAGATGTCGCTCAGGAGGGGAAGTTACTTTGATTAAAGATTACGAGTGAACGATGAATGATGTGTATGGATGCACCATTTATAGTAAATGCTGTAATATTTCATAAAAAAATAAAAGTAGACTATTTTGATTTCATGTTGACTTTAATCAGTCCTTTTGTCTAATTCAGTAAAATATCTAAATACAAAATACCAAGTGCAAATAGAGTGCCTTATTGGCAAGTGCTATTTGTACTAACTCCACCTAACAATGCCTGTTTGGGAAAAACCTAATTTAAAAAAATAACGGGCATATTTCAATGTTTTCAGTGGTGTAGTCAGTAAAGCATAAGGCTTTAAGTTCAAATCCGCCTTTTACCAAGCTCGCTCTTCTCCCTTTTACCATCACATATCACATCGAAAAGGCATTTACTTTCAATAAAAGTTAAGAACATTTTCTACAAATGGAAATAAAGGGCCTAACTAAATGTTTAATTATAATAAAAGCAAATATTGGGTAGGGTTAGGGGTAGGTATAGGGAGGGCTTTTATTGTCCCTTTAAGGCGGCATCCATTTAATAATTGTAATAAATATAATCGTTTAGGCTGCGTTCACACTTGACATCTTTTTTGAGCAACAGCAACGTATTTTTCTGCAGCTCTTTGGGATGTGGTGGAACGGGAGCTTCGTGCCCTGGATGTGCATCCCACAAATCTCCATAAACTGCAAGATGCTATCCTATCAATATGGGCCAACATTTCTAAAGAATGCTTTCAGCACCTTGTTGAATCAATGCCACATAGAATTATATATGGTTATCATGCAAAAGCTTTGGCAAAGGGACATGGGATATGTTTTAAGGGATGTGTTTTAAAAGTAAACAGTGAATCAGGTCTACCTTGAGCAACTCTGGGGCCTGTTTCTTGAGTTTTTCCATCTTCCATTCGTTCTCGCAGGGGTTGAGAGAGGAGGGCGGAGCCGTGCAGGAGCATTTACAGTCGGCACCGGAACTCACCGTCTCCACCGTGTAAAAATCTTCCACACGCACACTTCCTGTCCGCAAGCGAGCGCATGCGTCCCGGGTCAAAGGCCGCATGATGCACTTACAGCGGCAGTCGGATCCCTCTGATGTCATGCGGACTTGTTCCTCCCCGAAGATCTGAAAAGGAAATGGATAACAAGTCATGGAAATTACATTGTGTGCTGCTGTGACCCAATGACCTACTTCAGTGTCGTTTCTGTCAACTTGCAAAACGATGTTCACTTTAGTTCTTTTTAGAGACATGTAACAATCAAAATGCCTTTATTTGAATAAAGGTCAATCTCAAGCCAGCCTGAGACTTGAGTTTATTGATCAGTGCTGAGACTCAAGCTGTTTCCCTGATCCTGACATCAGATATGAAAGTTTGAGGTCAAAAGGTCACCAGTGCCACACGACAGAATACAGCCACATGTGCCACAGTGACCTATTTGACCTTCCCTCCTTCCTAGCACCACGCGTCCATCATTACTCAATTGCTAAAAGGTCATTAGTGTCAAGTCATATGGCAAATTTACTTTTGCTGTTAATCGTATAAAGACAAATCCAAAAACACAGAATCTTTTCTGTACCTCTTAACTTCAACAGACCAGTCCAAAATCAACGAATCAATGTTAACACGTGTAAATCGGTCACATGAGCTGTAAAATACACCATCTTTAGAGTTACAGAGTTACCGTTCATCTATCTTCTGGGCGGTTATTGTCAATGGACTGAGTGGAAAGCAAGCAGATGGTTTCAAATGAGTGACCTTTGACCTCTGAGAGCAGAAAACTGCATCATATAGATTGTGTCCTTATTCAGATCACTATGCAGGTATGTGTGTGTGTTTGTGAGAGAGAAGGTTTAACATCTTGGATTACTTATATCCTCTTCAGCAATTCTGAGACCTTCTCAAAAAACAAATGGAAACACAAATCATCCAAGCTTGCCAACTTTGGTCATTTCAACCGTGAGAAAGATCATATTGCTTGATCCGCGTGTCTGATAATGTTTGTGCGAAGGGCATGTGGGTGAATGGTGTGTGATTTATGAGCTTACTTTCTGTTCAAACATGTTTTTCTTCTATTGCCCCACACTTCTATATGTCTTTGTATCTTTCTGAGGGATCAGTTCATTGACATGCATGACAATTTATCTACAATATAATCCGTTTGCCAATGTCATGTCACTGTGGATGTACGGTCACCCTTTCCCAGCTATTATTTGGCATGTTTAGGACAGCAACCGAAGTCTCCAAACAAACAGAGGGCAAGTGTCAGCTGTGTTGTGCTAAAATAAGCCAATACACTCTGATTTCCACAGCAGGGATGAATTTCTTCCACTGAGATGCTGGCAGCATGACAAATCCCAAGGAATTAATAGCTATATTGAGTTGAACAGATAGAACTGCTGCACATTGTAGCAATATTGTAATTTACACCACATAACCATGCTGACAGCAAAATAAAAGTATGATAAAAGTAGTCGAAATGACTCGTGCACTATATTCAAAGTCATAGTTTTGAGTGAGGAACAGACTCAATTTAAGGCAGACTAACATTCTTCATCTCCTCTGCAACTTTTAAAACGTATATGGTGCATATAGGGCCATTTTTTTCATTATTATTCCATAATTTTTCCATTTAAATTTTTTTGGACTTTACATTTTTAGAAATCAAAAATCATGTCTACTTAATTGAAATCATGAAACTTATCAAATTTAACAACACTTTATTAAAAGTAAAAAAATATATATGTTTATGGCCCTATGAAATATGTCCCCCCCCCCCCCCAAAAAAAACAGTAACAACTGCTCATTGTGCATTACTGCACTAAAGTTTTGATAATATTTTATTATTATTAGTGTTAGTATTATTATTACATTGAGACATTTTTAAATTGTACTGTACAACAGTAATATATTTCTGTCAAGTTAAACCAAACTTTTATTTTGACGGGTTGCCGTGAAGACCTTTTGAGTTTCTGTGTGTTTATGATATGACGATAGTTTTTCTCAAAACAACTATGAAGTATAAAACGCTCATGAAGTGACACTCAGAGCGGCTCTGGAGATGAAGTTCATGTGTTTATGCCCTCCTATATCCCTTTTTCACCAAGGAAGTGTTGGTGCTAGTTCGGAGCCAGAGCCTAGTTTAAAATCGGTTCTTTGTCTTTCCACACCCAAAGCACAAGCTCCGAACCAGGAAAAGTGGTTCTTAAGTAGCACCAAATCGTTGCTGGCCTAGAAGTAAGAACCGCTTGCGTCAGGGGCTGGGGGCGGGGTTACCGTGACCAACTAGACGAATACAAACTTGTGACCGCCATTTTTGAAATGGCAGCTAATGGAGCTAATAGCTGCTGTTTGTTTGTAATCTCCGTCTATACAAATCACGGCGAGCTGCACGAATGCGTTGGATTCGCTGTGTTTTGATGCCGATGTAGGATCGTAAAGCCATGTGCATCAATAGTAACGCAACCTTCACCATTGTTGATGGAAGGCTTGTTCGAGATGCATCGCCGCTGTGCAGACCGATCGCTGTATGAAAACGAGTCCAACGAGAGCATATGACTCCTTATGCTTTTGATTCACTCATGCTGTGTTTTGATATCATACACTGATCGTCTGCGCAGCGCTGATGCATCTCCAACAAGCCTGGTGTGTTTGTGTTTCCTGCTGTCTCGCTAGCGTTGCTGAGAAAGATGAGACGTATACAGTGACGCAAGACCTGGCTCTGTGGTGGCTCTCTAGCCCGTGGAAAGGCAAACCGGTTCTTAGAAGGCTCGTCAGTCGAACCAACTCCGAACTGGCACTAGCACTGGCTCTGAACTAGCACCCGGATCATGCTGGTGGAAAAGGGGTAATATAGTGAAGCTGCAGAGGCTGAAAACACCACGAGTGCCACGTGTGTGTGTGTGGGGGGGAAATGAGACACGCATAACATGTAGAGAATTACATTTTTGAGAAAACTATTGCTGTAAAACTAGATATATTTACCTGAGAGAAGGTTTTAAGACATAATCTTGGTAAGATTCTGTAATGTTTACATTATTTCCAAATGACTTTGATATAAACCAAATTTTCCACTTGTTTTAAGCATAAACCATAGACTGTAAAAATATGGACATAGTGTTCGTGACGTCACCCATAGGATTCTGAAGAGCAGTTCTGAAGCCTCTGAGGCCCTGTCCCAAATGGCACCCTAAACCCTTGCGGTCTTCCCACGAGTTTGCACTTTCATGACGTAACGGCGCTTTGACTGTCGGGAAGAAGTCTGCTGCAGAGTTCACATCAGTGCGGGCTCGGCAAAAGTGTGCATCGAGGGCGCAAATCGACCGCAAAAGGGGCGCTTGCGAGCACCCTTCTGAGATCTAAAATGACAAATCGGACACCCTACGGTCTTGTGGACTTAACGGACACGTGCACACGGCAGCCATTGTAAGTCCAGAAGACTGAAAGTGCATATGAAGTGTGCCATTTGGGACAGGGCCAAAGTCGGCCGTTGCCATCTTGGCAGCGTGTCACGTAAGGGATAATGTACATCCGCTGTTTGAAGCGCCGGCGTCCGCTTCGCTTCGGGGTCCTTATGCAGAACTTTAAGGCTTTATATAATGTAAATGAATTAGTTACAAAAAAAATCCCCCCCTCACAATTCACCCTTCGCTGGGAATTTGATTGACAGGCGATCTGACCAATCATAACCCATCATTCGCCGAATCCACCATTTTTTGTCCAACAAAGCAGTAAAGAAAGTTCGTGGATTAACGTCGGTGGACTTGAACTTGTAAAACGATGTGTACTGACGTCTTTCCGCGGTTGAAACAACATTACTTCTGAAGTTCATTCATGTTTATTTGATACTATAAATGAAGGAAGAGAAGGTAGAGATGATCGGTTCACGATCAGCTTTAACTGAGGCGCTACAGCTATCTGTCACCACACATTAAAGAGACACAAACGGTATTTGTTGTTTACATTTCTTTAAAAAATGACAAAATGTTAGAGGGGAGACTTTGTTTCATATTAAAAGTAACCTGCTCTGTCCTGTCTGTCAGTGCGTTGTCATTATCCTCTTTGGTGTGGTGGTGTGAGAGTGCGGCTTGTCGGACATAGCAACAGTAACTAATGGGGGCAGGTCTTTGCGAATGGTCAATTGTCATGTAGGGCAAAATTAGCCGTATAGACCAAAACCACAATTTGTATCAGGCTGTAAACAATGTTTTTTTCTGCTGTAAAGTTGGACATTTTAACATGGGGCTCAATGAGATTCTGCTCCCTTTTGGAGCCTGTCCCTAGTGGCCAGTCGATGAATTGCAGTTTAAGTCACTTCCGTATTGGCTTCAAGAGAAACTGGAGGAGGTTGCCGCTTGGCATAAACCGCCTGAATACATTTTTTTTGCTATGTACACTATACCATTCAAAAGTTTGGGAGTTTCGAAAGGCATCTCTTATGCTCACCAAAGCTGCATTTATTTGATCAAACATACAGTAGTAATATTGGGAAATATTATTGCAAAATTTTAAATAACTTTATTTGAATTTATTTATAAAATGTAATCCTGTGATCAAAGCTGAATTTTCAGCATCATTACTCAAGTCTTCAGTGTCACATGATCCTTCAGAAATCACTCTAATATGCTGATTTGCTGCTGAAGAAACATTCGTTTGTATTACCAATGATCAGAAACCGTGATACATTTTCCAGGATTCTTTAATGAACAGAAAGTTGAAAACAAAAGCTTTAACATTACAAATGTCTTTACTGTCACTTTTGATTGATTTAATGTGTCCATGCTGAATACAAATATAAATGTTGTTCTTGCAGACCCCAAACCTTTGTCTATTCTGTCCATGCTGAATACTATAGTTCCATCTCTCTTTATTGCCAGTGTCAACTCTGACTGAAACCACCAAGCACAGGTGCAGAATGATGATCAACACTGATCAACAGAGCCAAACAGTCTGTGCTTCAAACCCCGTGTAGCACAAATACAGTCCTTACAAAGATAAACGCACAAACTCTGATTCACACAGCAGCTGACATAACAACTGCGAGAACTCTATGTAATCTATGAGAAATGTAAACTTCATGAGGAGAGGCCAGATCAAATTGGAAGGACATGAGTAATCCTCCTTATAGGTCAAATCCCATGAGAGGAACCCGACTGGCTTTTTGTCCTTCCACTTTCAACTGACATAATTAGTAATTTAGCTACATATCAATTTTTGAGTCACTGCCAGGAACAAAAAAAAAACAGAAGCATGTGAATTTTTCTCTCAGGACCACCACCATCCATCACTATTTCACACAGTCTTTCTCTTCTCGCTCCTACCCCTCCACCCCTTGGCGCTTTTTAAATTGAACTGTCCCACTTTAAGGTGCCATTTTTTAAAGGCCCACTCAAGTGCCTTAAAACACGCAGCATTATTCAATGTGTTGACGTAATTTCCACTGAAACATGAAGACAGGGTGGGTCATATCGAACAGCTCCTCCCCTTTTTTTAAATAGCCAATAGCGTTTGGTTTATATCAAAGCTCGGCCAGAGCCATCAAGCTCGTTTAACCCGCAGTTTCCTCCTAATCTCTAACCGCTTCTCGTCCTATTTTCCAACATATCACTAGATAGGCCTACAGCAGAATTCAAATGCGTCTGATACGTTTTGTGGTCTGTGACGACTTGCGCATATGATTCGCGTCTCTGGCCTTTAGCAGACTCTAAAATTACTATAAAATCAAATCCATACGTCAAACCAAGATGTGTTCCAAATTAGAAGTTGATATCACAAAAAGTTCCCATGTGATTTTGTTGAAGCGCTATACCAAAAAAGCCACTGGATGTCATTCCCATTCCATGATTTTTTTATGCATTCTCCTGTACCAAATTATTACATTTCTGTCCAAATATCACTTCTATAAAAAAAAAGTGTCACCAAATATGGTACCTTGAGACTCACACCTTTCCGACGAAATGTGTTTTGTCAAGATTAGAAAAGGTAAATAAATGTTGTAATATGAAACCTGACACTGTCCACTAGGGGAGGAGACTGCTAGAAGAATTTAGAGTACCGTTTCCATGGTAATGCAACGTCCGATTTCATGATACCTAATTTATTATGATTACCAAAATAATAGGATACGAAAAAAGGCAATCAGCGCCAAGTATCCCACCGGTGGGACGGTGACAGGTAAGGGGTTTTTGAATGCTTATATCTTCTATATACAAATTGTGTCATTGTTTTGGATCACACTACCATATGGATAACCTTAAGACTAACATATTCATACTGAAAGCCAAAAAAACTGCAATTTTGATTTGACTTTAAAGTCAGCATGAAACGAAAGTTGCAATAGACTTTTCTTCCCTCTTGTGATGAATATCCCAGTGAAACAGCTTCTAAATAAACGTAGGGCGGGATTTGATTTTGTCCATGGGGAATTGATTGGATGGTCGTGGTTTGCTATTGGTGGATCTAATGTGAGTGACAGGTTGCCCCACCCCCGCACCGATAAAACATCATCAGAGAAGAGAGGGGTTATTTTGATTAAAGATTATGAGGGAACATGATTTTTTTATATATATATTCAAGGATAAATAATTTCTCATCAAATGAAGCATCATGGCACTAAAATTGGCATGGGAATATATACACTCACCTAAAAGATTATTAGGAACACCATACTAATACTGTGTTTGACCCCCTTTCGCCTTCAAAACTGCCTTAATTCTACGTGGCATTGATTCAACAAGGTGCTGAAAGCATTCTTTAGAAATGTTGGCCCATATTGATAGGATAGCATCTTGCAGTTGATGGGAGATTTGTGGGATGCACATCCAGAGAATCCCACCACATCCCAAAGATGCTCTATTGGGTTGAGATCTGGTGACTGTGGGGGCCATTTTAGTACAGTGAACTCATTGTCATGTTCAAGAAACCAATTTGAAATGATTCGAGCTTTGTGACATGGTGCATTATCCTGCTGGAAGTAGCCATCAGAGGATGGGTACATGGTGGACATAAAGGGATGGACATGGTCAGAAACAATGCTCAGGTAGGCCGTGGCAATTAAACAATGCCCAATTGGCACTAAGGGGCCTAAAGTGTGCCAAGAAAACATCCCCCACACCATTACACCACCACCACCAGCCTGCACAGTGGTAACAAGGCATGATGGATCCATGTTCTCATTCTGTTTACGCCAAATTCTGACTCTACCATCTGAATGTCTCAACAGAAACCGAGACTCATCAGACCAGGCAACATTTTTCCAGTCTTCAACTGTCCAATTTTGGTGAGCTTGTGCAAATTGTAGCCTCTTTTTCCTATTTGTAGTGGAGATGAGTGGTACCCGGTGGGGTCTTCTGCTGTTGTAGCCCATCCGCCTCAAGGTTGTGCGTGTTGTGGCTTCACAAATGCTTTGCTGCATACCTCGGTTGTAACGAGTGGTTATTTCAGTCAAAGTTGCTCTTCTATCAGCTTGAATCAGTCGGTCCATTCTCCTCTGACCTCTAGCATCAACAAGGCATTTTCGCCCACAGGACTGCCGCATACTGGATGTTTTTCCCTTTTCACACCATTCTTTGTAAACCCTAGAAATGGTTGTGCGTGAAAATCCCAGTAACTGAGCAGATTGTGAAATACTCAGACCGGCCCGTCTGGCACCAACAACCATGCCACGCTCAAAATTGCTTAAATCACCTTTCTTTCCCATTCTGACATTCAGTTTGGAGTTCAGGAGATTGTCTTGACCAGGACCACACCCCTAAATGTATTGAAGCAACTGCCATGTGATTGGTTGATTAGATAATTGCATTAATGAGAAATTGAACAGGTGTTCCTAATAATCCTTTAGGTGAGTGTATATTATATATAGTGCTGGGCAAATAAAACGCATTAATGCACTTTGAATTGTCACTGTGTATGAAATGTGCTATACAAATTAACTTGCCTTGCCTTGCCTTGCCTTTATGCGGGCGATTAATTTTTTCAGTTTAACGCATTAAAAATATTAACGCAGCGTTCATTTTTATATCCATTTTTGCCCAGCATTACATTATATGATCACGCTCTTATTCATGTAAATGCTTTAAACAACACACGTCAGTCTCATGCACACATCGAGTTCTCTTTTGCTCTTGAACAAACAATAACAGCAACACAGAGAATTTTGCCAAAACGCTAGTTTTGTCGAGTATTCTCATATTAGGAGTCTTAAATTAGTTAAACTTGTGAAAAAATGAGATGCACGTGACACAGCAAGTCAGATCCGCGTCATGTTCGGCAGCGGCCGATCTTAAAGTGACAGCAGCACTGATGATGTCTGTCATTAATGTTCATCAAAGAACAACGGGAACAGAGAAAATTGTAGCTTTAATGATGATTCATCTATATTTAATTTATTAAATATGCAGTTAAGAAAGGTGTTTGATAACTATAACATTTCTGTATATGTCTAACAGAGAAGGTCACGGGTAAATATAACAAGTTTATTTAAAGATTGTTTTAAGTTCACTTAAATTAAAAGTTGTTGTTTTCTTACAGCCTAATAAATGTTGAAATCGGTCGCTTTCATTTATACTGTAATGTAACATCATTAATGTTTCATAGAGACATTAGTATCAGTTAATTCATAAAAAGATGCCATTACAACAAATATTTAAAATATGCTGTCTTTAAATTGTTTCTACATTAATTTGGAGAGTAACTGAAATTAATACAATATCAAAATATAAAAAACTACAAAAATATTAAAAACTTGCAATTAATTACAGAAAAAAAATTATTAATTAGTTGTTGTTTTTTATCGATTACCAGCACTAATATATAGGCCTTTTTCCTCTCTGTCTAAAAATGTTAAAATCAAACTTTTTCAGGACAATAAATAAAACAAGAAAACAATCCTACAAAAGTGAGGATTGGGGCCCTGTCCTCCTCTCCAGTGAGCCGTGACCTGTGATAAGTGCGGCTCTTGATGCGTCTTGACGTCTCAGTGTCGTTTTCTCATGTGTGGTTTTATTCATGGTAAATCAACCGTTTTAGCCGAAGTGACTTTCGCCGTGCACACATCAGCCTTTCATCTGTCCGGCACAGCTGGAGGGCTCAAAGAAAGCTTCGAATGAAGTGGTAAACACTTCTCGTTAGGTGAAATGTGAACGTTCGGGGTGAAAAACGTTGAAGATGTCACCATGAAATATTTGCAGTATGGAGTGGAGACTATAATGGAAGGATAATGAAAATCGATATGATGGATTACAAAGCAGCTGTCTTTTTTCAGATGTCTGCACTTTTTCCCTATATGTTACTCAAATCGAAGATTTAAGATGCTCAGGTTTGCTCCTGGAGAGATCTGCCTTCTGAGTTCAACTATAATCAAACACACCTGCGCCTCAAGGTCTTATGGTTTATATGAAAATAACAGGCATCTTTAGGGAAAACGCATATTGAACAATTCTCTCACAAAGCATTCTTTATAGTGGGAAATGGTTCTTTAGATGATTAAAATAGGTTCTTGTAAAAACTTTTCACGAAAAGGTTCTTTGGAGAACCCAAAATTGACCTTCTATGGCATTTTGTGGAAAAAAAAAAAAAGTTCTGAAAGGATGAGTGTACACCGTAAATATCCAAACAACCCTTCCATTGCACAAAGGGTTGTTTATGGCATAGAAAGGTTCTTTAGACTATAAAATGGTTAGAAAATAACCTTTCCCAAAATGGTTCTCCAGGGAACCAAAAATGGTTCTTCCATGGCATTGCCGTGAAAACCCCTTTTTGGTTCTTCCTGGAAACTTTATTTTTAAGAGTGTAGACAGAAATGTAATGAAATAAAGAGCAAATTGTCTTTTCTTTTTAAGATTTTTCTCCCGAGGACAAAAAAAAATTGCTTATAGTCCTATGTCTCCTCTAGAGTTAGAGTAAAGATTTCTATGTCTCAAAGTGCACTCAGATTTGCCAAGACACCAATATCAAAGATTTCAATATGGACACTTTAACCCTTAAATGCATGAATGTTTCACCAATTATTATTACATATTCGGGTCTTTAGTGACCCAGATCTATATCAAACACGGATGGATCTCTACCTGTCACGATAATATAAAAACTCTCCTGATATTAGAGCAACTATTACATAAGAATAAAATAAAGCATATTTTGTTACTTTTTGGAGCTTGGAAGGGTTCAGTTTGAGCAGATGTTTTATACCACCATCACTGTCCTCGTCAGAGCTCATTTCCAGTACATTCAGCATCTGCCTCATATTCACCATCTCAAACATATTCCCAAAAACTATCATTTTCAGCATCTTCAAAATCCATATTTTAGATCGCTGACAGCTTCTTCACCAGATCCACCATCAAGTGACAGTGACAGTAATATTAGATTGCGTTCAGCACTTGATCCGTAGTAAATCACTGAGCCATTTCAAGTTTTGCTGATGATACTTCCTATTCTTTTGTTTTCTGCCTGCGGTAACTATGAGTGAAACGTCACTTTATCATTATCGGACATTGTGTATCAGGCAAGGTGAATTGCACTTATTCAGTCTTCAAAGATTCAATTAAATCATTGTGCGGAAAAATAGACTTGCACTGTTACACACCTCGGGTCGTTAGTGACCCTATACCATTTTTACAAAAAAATGAATGGGAAAACAGGCATTCTTTTATAAGTGTATTATTTTTTTCTTGAAATATTGTTTATAATGAATTGATTGAGGAATACTAAGACGGTTGATGTCTAACTTTAAAAAAATGAATGAGGGTGAGGGTAGTGAATGATGTCCCGGGTCACTAAAGACCCGAGGTATGCGTTTATGGGTTAATTGCTCCATAAAATCATAGGTATTTCAGTAGAAACATCAGACAAAATTGATATGAAATTTAATGCAAATGATGGAAGATTAGAGCCAATATTCGTTTTTTTAAAGGTCTCATGGCATGAACATTTCATTTTATGAGGTTTTTTTAACATTAATATGAGTTCCCCTAGCCTGTATATGGTTAAAGAAATTTTGGCTAGAAATATGTCGTCATACAGGGAAAG
Organism: Romanogobio albipinnatus; assembly: GCA_023566225.1. Taxonomy (NCBI): domain Eukaryota; kingdom Metazoa; phylum Chordata; class Actinopteri; order Cypriniformes; family Gobionidae; genus Romanogobio; species Romanogobio albipinnatus. The sequence goes on along the minus strand of CM042255.1, from coordinate 39,989,032 downwards.
GTTACCTCCCCTTCCTCTGCTTTGCCCGCCCAGAGAATTTGAAGAAAATGGATTCCGTTTTTCAGTCGCGATGTCAGCACAGGCTTTACAAACAGACTTTTACCACATGGATTCGACAGCACCGCCACAAACAGTGAGTAACAGTGTTCATTAATGCCTGATTTGTGATCAGTGATTGCTGATGTGTAGCTAATCATTCATTTTCATGCAGACTTTCTTTCTAAATCGTTTATGCATCCGTGAATCAAGCCAGTGACTAAACGATCAACTTCACATGGTTTCTCTCAGTAGCATGAAACAAATCTGTTATTTAAATTTTGATTAGACACGATTAGCGATCAAATAACACTCTCTTTATAATGCTCGGATCTGTCAATCACACGTCGCGAGTGTATCTGCACACTTGTCCAAACTGCCGTTACAATGAATGACGCTGTTATGCTGCACAACAAAGCTCTTACTGTATTCATATCAATGTCGTGTTTGCTGTTAGTTGTGGTGAAAGCATTTTCTGAGAGAAATAGCAAATCGCGATCAACAAGACTGCATGTGTACTCAATGCTCATCACTGCAGCTTTTCATGTGATGGGAAAAGATCTAAAAATAATGCTATAATCAACACTTTGACGATTCGTTCATCTCGACAGCTGCAATGGTAAAAAAAAACCGTAGTAAAAGTATTCGAGAGGGGTTCCACATGTTACAAAGTTCATAGAATAAGTAGGAAGAAGACAGGGTCGGAATGACTGGGACTCGTGTTTATTCAGAGCTCTCAGATACAAACAAAATAAACTTGCGCTCTCAACAACTCAAAAGTACAATAAAACTTTCCTCAGCAATCTTCCTCCAGCTCTCCGTCTTTCTGGTCCACATGCAGCCCGTCTCTCTTTCTCTGGCAGTGCGTGCAGACCTCGCTAAACCACGCCCCCTCCGCCACATATTCTAATACTCATTTCAAATGCAAAGATGTCAGCCAATCACAACAGTGGGTGTTTTCACTGAAGTCTCACATCAGACACGCCCCTTGAAACAGAGCATTCAAGCCAGAGGGCTAATATCAGTATAGAAAATATGCTTTTTATTTCTAAATTATGACATTTTATGATGTAAAATTCATACTAACAATATAAGTACACCTCAGGAAACATTATAAAATAATAATAAAAATCCACACCATGGGACCTTTAAGGTCTATATTGGAAACCAAATTAAATCAAATATTTTCTATACCAGGTAAGTTAGTTTAATGCTTGATTTTGGAGAGTTTTTTATACTATCTTCTTCTTCTTTTCTTTTCTTTTTAAACAGACAAAACAGTATTGACACAACTGGAGGAACACCTTGCAAAAACTTCAAATTCCATTCTGTAAATCCCTGAAAGAACTGCTGTTTTTGAAAAGGTGTCTGGAGGTGTGGCGATCTGAAGAACTCCAAATGATGTCTCTTTTCATTTGAACAATAAGGCTAATGAGTTATGAATGTTCAGTTATGAAAACCTCTGAGCAATCAAATATTCTTCTGTGCAGGTGTATTAGATTAGAACAACACAGCAGAAACGTTCAGGAGCAGGATTGAGCACCTGTGATTTTGTTATGATATTTTTCCAATCATGAACCCAAGACCTTTGAACTCGAGCCAGCGGTTCTTGCGTTACGCACGGTGTGTGTGCCCTCTGCCCTGCTGAAGAGTTTAATCCCAGACCTTTCAATGAGCCCACCCGTGCGAATAATCATTTTAACTATATATAAAAACACCAAATCCTGAACTGAATCTGCTTTTATCTCCACCGCCATTTAATTTCCAACTGAGAAAGTTATATTTAACACTGTCATGCATGAGTCATTTTACTCAAATGTATATTTTTAAAACATTTTGTATGCAACTGAGTAAAATAAATATTGTTCTATATATTTTTTAGATGCTTTGGAATAATTAAAGCATGGTTCTAGTTAGGCTATATTTAGTAATACAATGAGTGAATAAAACATTTATTTTTGCATGTTCTGGAATTACACAGTTCTGCAATAATATCTTAACAAGCTTTTTAATAAATGCACATAAATGCAAAACTCATTCTCAAACTTTGAAATTCGTTCTTACCTTGTTCTGAGATGATACATGACTGCACATCATAAGTAAACAAGCCAGGAGCTCCACAATCCTCCACATCTCGCCGGTGTAAGAAGCTCCACTGTGTGAATGTGTGAGATGTGCGCTGATGCGACTGCAGACCCATCATCATCATCATCACCATCACCCCCTCTCTCTCTCTCTCTCTCTCTCTCTCTCTCTCTCTCTCTCTCTCTCTCTCTCTCTCTCTCTCTCTCTCTCTCTCTCTCTCTCTCTCTCTCTCTCTCTCTCTCTCTCTCTCAACACCTCCACCTACTGGACGCCCAAATCCATAGAAAAAAATGGTACATAATGTAAATATGAAGTTATTTGCATGTTAATATGGCAACTTATGTGGTAAATTATGATTAAAAACATACTTTAAAATATATGTCATCATAAAGCATCCAAATATCATAGCCTACATATGTTTTATTGTTATTATGGTAACGCTTTGCATTAGTTAACATTAGGTAACTACTTAATATGGACTAGGAAATCAACAATACTTCTACAGCATATATTAATCTTAGTTAATGTTAATTTCCACATTTACTAATACATTATGGAAATCAAAAGTTGTATTTGCTAACATTAGTTAATGCACCGTGGACTAACATGAACAAGCATTACCAAATATGAATAAATACTGTAACAAAAGTATTGCTCATCGTTAGTTAATAGGCTACATTAACTAATGTTAACGAATGAGACCTTATTGTGAAGTGTCTACTATAGTAATATGTCTACTGTAATAATATCCAACAACCATCACGGGAGAATTCTGTCATTTTTGTCATCTTCAGATCTCAAATCATGTGTTTTTGATAACAATCAAAAAGGTGGTCATTACAATTACAAATGAATGATTAAAATTACATTAACAATTACATTAAAAAAGTATTTGTTTTGCTAATGTTGATTTTATAGCTAGCATTAATGTTTTTCTTTTTTGTGTGTATAATTTGAGAGTTAATGTTCAATTTATAGTTATAGTTATAATTATAGTTATAATTAATAACCTTGACACAAACGTTTCTTCACTGCTGCTTCAATATAGCATATATAATATACAAGAGGAAATGGGCACTTTATACAATAATATCATACCTGCTGTTATTGGCTCTCGTTGACTTTTTACCTTTACCATTTAATTTACCTTTAAACATTCAAATAAAGGTCATTTTAAAGTGAGAAAAGTTCGGTTTGAAGTCAGACCATATTGTGGTCCTCTTGGTTTGACGTCAGACATTCTTCAAACCTCAATGACAGATGCACTGATGTAAATGACCACTGGGCGGCACCAGAGGACAATGAAACTGTTGCATGACAGCGAGACGCGTCATTGGATTGACTGGTTTCTGTGCTTCCCTCATAAACTTCATTTCTAAATTCGGAATGTTTCAAATCCTACTCTAAAGAGTCCAATGGCTGTCCTCGTTTATTTATTATAAACAGGAAACCAAAATCTATCTATCTATCTATCTATCTATCTATCTATCTATCTATCTATCTATCTATCTATCTATCTATCTATCTATCTATCTATCTATCTATCTATCTATCTATCTATCTGTCTGTCTGTCTGTCTGTCTGTCTGTCTGTCTGTCTGTCTGTCTGTCTGTCTGTCTGTCTGTCTGTCTGTCTATCTATCTATCTGTCTGTCTGTCTGTCTCTTTTCTATCTATCTATCTATCTATCTATCTATCTATCTATCTATCTATCTGTCTATCTGTCTGTCTGTCTGTCTGTCTGTCTGTCTGTCTGTCTGTCTGTCTCTTTTCTATCTATCTATCTATCTATCTATCTATCTATCTATCTATCTATCTATCTATCTATCTATCTATCTATCTATCTATCTATCTGTCTATCTGTCTGTCTGTCTGTCTGTCTGTCTGTCTGTCTGTCTGTCTGTCTGTCTGTCTGTCTGTCTGTCTGTCTGTCTGTCTTCTATCTATCTATCTATCTATCTATCTATCTATCTATCTATCTATCTATCTATCTATCTATCTATCTATCTATCTATCTATCTATCTATCTATCTATCTATCTGTCTGTCTGTCTGTCTGTCTGTCTGTCTCTTTTCTATCTATCTATCTATCTATCTATCTATCTATCTATCTATCTATCTATCTATCTATCTATCTATCTATCTATCTATCTATCTATCTATCTATCTATCTATCTATCTATCTATCTATCATTCTATCTATCATTCTATCTATCATTCTATCTATCTATCTACAACCCCAAATCAGAAAAAGTTGGGACAGTATGGAAAACGCAAATAAAAAACAAAAGAAGTGATTTCTAAATTTACTTTGACTTGTATTTCATTGCAGACAATATGAACACAAAATATTTCATGTTTTGTCTGGTCAACTTCATGTCATTTGTAAATATTTATCCTTTCCTGTCATTCAGACCTGCAACACATTTTAAAAAAAAGTTTTTTTTAAAAAAAGTACCACTTTGTAATGTTGCCATTCCTTTTCACAACACTTAAAAGACGTTTAGGGACTGAAGACACCAAGTGATGACGTGTTTCAGGTGTAATTTTGCCCCATTCTTCCTGCAAACAAGTCTTAAGGTGGGCAACAGTACGGGGTCTTCGTTGTCGCATTTTGCGCTTCAAAATGCGCTTGGAGACAGGTTGGGACTGCAGGCGCCTGTCAAGTACCCGTACCCTCTTCCTCCGCAGCCAGGACTTTGTAATGTGTGCAGAATGTGTTTTGCATTGTCTTGTTGAAATATCCCTGGAAAAGATGTCTTCTTGAAGGCAGCATATTATGCTCCAAAATCTCTATGTACTTTTCAGCATTAATGGTGCCTTCACAGAAGTGCAAGTTACCTTTGCCAAGGGCACTGACACAACCCCATACCATGACAGACCCTGGCTTTTGGACTTGTTGCTGGAAACAGTCTGGATGATCCTTTTCTTCTTTGGTCCGGAGCACACGGCGTCCATTCCTCCCAAAAAATACCTGAAATACTGATTCATCTGACCACAGTACACGTTTCCACTGTGTGATGGTCCATCCCAGATGCCTCCGAGCCCAGAGAAGTCGACGGCGCTTCTGGACACTGTTAACATAGGGCTTCCTTTTGGCACAGTACAGTTTTAACTGGCTTTTGTGGATGCAACTACGTATTGTGGTACTTGACAAAGGTTTGCCAAAGTAGTCCTGAGCCCATGTGGTGATATCGCTTATAGATGAATGACAATTCTTGATGCAGTGCCGCCTGAGGGATCAGAGATCACGGTTGTTCAGCTTAGGCTTGCGCCCTTGTCCTTTACGCATTGAAATTCCTCCAGATTCCTTGAATCTTTTAATTATGTTATGCACTGTTGAATGTTAAATATCCAAATCTCTTCCTATCTTTCTTTGAGGAACATTGTTTTTAAACATTTCAATAATTTTCTCACGTATTTGTTGGCAAACTGGCGATCCTCGGCCCATCTTTGCTCCTAAAGGATAAGACCTTTCTTGGATGCTGCTTTTGTACCAAATCATAATTACAATCACCTGTTGACATCACCTGTTTCAAATCACATCATTATTTAACCATTTTACCTCATTACTAGCCCTAAATTGCTCCTGTCCCAACTTTTTTTTAAATGTGTTGCAGGTCTGAATGACAGGAAAGGATGCATATTTACAAATGACATGAAGTTGACCAGACAAAACATGAAATATTTTGTGTTCATATTGTCTGCAATGAAATACAAGTCAAAGTAAATTTAGAAATCACTTCTTTTGTTTTTTATTTGCGTTTTCCATACTGTCCCAACTTTTTCTGATTTGGGGTTGTATCTATCTATCTATCTATCTATCTATCTATCTATCTATCTATCTATCTATCTATCTATCTATCTATCTATCTATCTATCTATCTATCTATCTATCTATCTATCTATCTATCTATCTATCTATCTATCTATCTATCTATCTATCTATCTATATATCTATCTATCTATCTATCTATCTATCTGTCTGTCTGTCTGTCTGTCTCTTTTCTATCTATCTATCTATCTATCTATCTATCTATCTATCTATCTATCTATCTATCTATCTATCTATCTATCTATCTATCTATCTATCTATCTATCTATCTATCTATCTATCTATCTATCTATCTATCTATCTATCTATCTATCTATCTATCTATCTGTCTGTCTGTCTGTCTGTCTGTCTGTCTGTCTGTCTGTCTGTCTATCTATCTGTCTATCTATCTATCTATCTATCTATCTATCTGTCTGTCTGTCTATCGTCTGTCTGTCTCTTTTCTATCTATCTATCTATCTATCTATCTATCTATCTATCTATCTATCTATCTATCTATCTATCTATCTATCTATCTATCTATCTATCTATCTATCTATCTATCTATCTATCTATCTATCTATCTATCTATCTATCTGTCTGTCTGTCTGTCTGTCTGTATGTCTATCTATCGTCTGTCTGTCTCTTATCTATCTATCTATCTATCTATCTATCTATCTATCTATCTATCTATCTATCTATCTATCTATCTATCTATCTATCTATCTATCTATCTATCTATCTATCTATCTATCTATCTATCTATCTATCTATCTATCTATCTATCTATCTATCTATCTATCTATCTATCTATCTGATGAACTGCGACTCCCAGATGGCAACACGGGGGCGTGTCGTCACGTGACCTGAGCAAGGTGTTTTCACGCTGACACGAGCTCTTGACATGAGCGCGCGGAGAGCAGAGGGCTCGCAGAGGTCAGAGCTCAGAGTGCAGGCGGACCGCAGAGAGACACGCTCGCTCAGTTCATCTACAGGAGGATGGAGGTGGAGAACCGACCCAACGGATTTGACTTCTCCAAACGGGACAAATTACTGAGCAGCGGTGAGTTTCTGGTGCCCGTGCACAGTTATTCAGTCTTACATGTCAATTAACGTGTTCTGAATCTTATATTTAATGCGTGAGGTCAAAATTCAGGCAAAGCATACATAGCCTACTCTATAATTAACTTTAACAGGTTTAGTATAGCTAGTGTATTTTAGAGCATTCTCAATGCAACTTTCCACAATGTTAATGCAATCTGTAGTTTTACCCCTTGTAGCCTATGCAAATGAGTAAAATGTGTGTGTAATTTGATGAATGGACGTATAGAGCTGGAGTTTGGGGACAGTGAGGTCTTTTAAAGCGCTGCTGAGGAATGTTTTTATATGCACGTCCGAGAGGAATCGTAAAAGATGAACTTTTGAACTTGAGCGAATCACCCTCGAGCGCCACAAAAACACGTCAATGACAACAAACAACCAGCTGTAACATTTTTAATCAGTGGCGTTTCTGAAAATAATTCCGTGTAGGCAAAATAACATTATTGTCTAATGCTGTTTTATATCTGGAAAAAAGTGAAAGTTGAATATCTTTGCTGTATTTACTACTAAAGGCCATTTGGTTATTATGGGAATTGGTGTTCCTGATATCATTGGAAAGATGCCACTGCATTTTCAGGATTGGGGGCACCAAATGTAATAATTGAATAATAACAGTTAGTTTATTACTAATTTAATTTTATTCAAGCGCCTGCGTTTGAATGCAAAAACAATGTGAAGTTAGTGCAGAAAGTGTATGAATCTTTAATTTTTTCCTGCTATGTAATTATTCACTGGTAGAGCAGGCTCATGTCCTGACTCTGTGGGTAGAGATTGACTGATGTTAGCATAAATTACAATTATTACAATTATTTATGAATAATGTGTCACTACATTTATTAGGTAAGGGTTAAAAAAAAGTATACTTTTTATACTTTTTTTGTTGTTGTTGCACCATGCGGTATTTCAGGCAGTCAGATTGATTCAGTCATACTAAATATTTTCTGACTTATTTAAAATCAGTTTTTTAGATTCACAGAACACATGTAGGTGACTTTTTACAGTATAAACTACATTTGAAGAATGGCTTTTTATTTAGATTTTTTTACTATTGTGTAAAACTCAAATACTACAAATCTTTGATCATTGTGGTTCTTTATGTGAGCATTTGTTGCCCTAAGCCAGAGAATTTGGAATGAAAAACTGACTTGTAAGCCATTCACTACACTAATATCGTAATTGAGTGTAATCATTTGCTATATTCTTTTTAGAAATCACAAACATTTCAAGTAATGAACGGGGTCATTAGGTAATTTTCTGTAGTTGCGTCCCAAATTATGCACTATACTATGCACTTATACAGTATTTACTTATCCACTATGTATTCATCCATATTATATATTAATTATATAAGTGTATTTTATCATTCAACATTGAAGTCTGATAGACCCCAAACCCCCAAACACACTACTCACACTATTAATACTACAAAATGTCATAAAATGACCAGCTTGTTTTTAGCAAACACAAAGGTTGTCAGGACTTCCCAGCTTTTACAGCTGCGTTTCCCGCATCTGTTTGGCACAGATATGTGCGCACACACACACACACACACCAACTGTGAACAACACAAACGCATACGGACTAAACGTGATGCCTATTTTTTTAGCAAACTGAAACTCCTCGTTTCAACAGTTACATTAAGTCTAGATGATCAGCGTTGCTATAGCAACACGGGATTGGTCACTGCACATACCAGAATACAACTGTATAGTCAACAGCCTTGACCTTTCACTTCTGAGTGACCTTTCTCCTCTCACTGACCTTACAGAGCGGAACAAGAGAGGAGGGAGAACATTATGTGTATTATACGCAACATTTTCACTACAGAGTAAGAAGTATTTCTGCGTGCGTGCGTGCGTGCGTGCGTGCGTGCGTGCGTGCGTGCGTGCGTGCGTGCGTGCGTGCGTGCGTGTGTGGTTCAAGTATTTATTTACTATGTTTACAAAATCCAGGATGGTAATACCAGAATTTTTTGGTCCTCATGAGGAAAACAACTTATAAATCATAGTAAATTATGTTTTTTGAAAATGTAAAAATGCTGAAAGTTTTGTGTGATGGGTAGGTTTAGAGGTAGTGTTAGTGTAGAGGGGGATAGAAGATACAGTTTGTACAGTATAACAATGCCTGTTGAAAGTCCCCAACGTGTGTGTGTGTGTGCGCGCGCGCGCGTGTGTGTGTGTGTTTGATTTGAGATTTAGTCTTTAAGATTGGTAGCCCTTCCCCCACAAATAAACAAACACACAAACACACATCATAAACACCATAGAAGATAAACTTCCTGTCCACCCACCCACACAGGGATCATAAAACCCCCCTTGTGCTGGCCATTCCATGACCTCTTGTTTTGACCCCCCTTGTTGCCATAGAAACTTTGACGGACAAGTCGAACAGGTAGATTCATTCTGCCCCATGAGAGTTGTTGTTTTTATTCATTTTGCAATATTATGTGCAACTTTATTGCATTTTAATGGTGTTGTATCTGTTTTCTATACAGTTTAGGTGGAATTTTTATCGATAACGTAATATAAAAATCCTTAAAAGATGTTCAGTGTAACATTTTCTCTTCATAGTTTGAATAATATCTTATTTTGAATCTCTTATAACACCAGTAATAAGCAATTAAATGCAGAAATTAAAATATGAATCTTTGATTTATTAATTCTATGTCTCGGGTCATGCTTTCAATGTTAAAGGAATAACATTCTGTCATTAATTACTCACCCTCATGTCGTTCCAAACCTGCAAGACTTTCGTTCATCTTCAGAACACAAATTAAGATCTTTTTGATGGAATCTGAGAGCTTTCTGTCCCTCCATTGATAGTCTATGCAACTACCACTGTAACGCTTCAAAAAGTTAATCGATATAGTAAACCAATCCATTTGAATTGAGTGGTTTATTAAAAAATTTCGGAAGGGACACAATCACTTTATTTGATGAAAAGCTTGAATTTAGGCATTTATTCACATTTAAAACAAACATAAACAGGAGCTCACCTTAACATGCATGAGAACAAACTAAAAGCTCTAAAGCTCTAATGTGCTGCTTAACACGAGAATGAACCTCATTGGTTCTTACGGAAGCTCAAATATAATGCGTAACATGAGAATTAACCTCATTGGTTCTTGAGGAAGCTCAAACGTGATGCGTAACATGAGAATGAACCTCATTGGTTCTTGCAGATGCTCAAACGTGATGCGTAACATGAGAATGAACCTCATTGGTTCTTGCAGATGATCAAACGTGATGCGTAACACGAGAATGAACCTCATTGGTTCTTGAGGAAGCTCAAACGTGCTGCGTAACACGAGAATGAACCTCATTGGTTCTTGAGGAAGCTCAAACGTGCTGCGTAACACGAGAATGAACCTCATTGGTTCTTGAGGAAGCTCAAACATGCTGTGTAACATGAGAATGAACATCATTGGTTCTTGAGGAAGCTCAAACGTGCTGCGTAACATGAGAATGAACCTCATTGGTTCTTGAGGAAGCTCAAACATGCTGTGTAACATGAGAATGAACATCATTGGTTCTTGAGGAAGCTCAAACGTGCTGCGTAACACAGGAGAATGAACCTCATTGGTTCTTGAGGAAGCTCAAACGTGCTGTGTAACACGAGAATGAACCTCATTGGTTCTTGAGGAAGCTCAAACAATCTGTGTAACATGAGAATGAACATCATTGGTTCTTGAGGAAGCTCAAACGTGCTGCGTTACACGAGAATGAACCTCATTGGTTCTTGCGGAAGCTCAAATGTAATGCGTAACATGAGAATGAACCTCATTGGTTCTTGCAGAAGCTCAAACGTGTTGCGTTACACGAGAATGAACCTCATTGGTTCTTGCGGAAGCTCAAATGTAATGCGTAACATGAGAATGAACCTCATTGGTTCTTGAGGAAGCTCAAACGTGATGCGTAACATGAGAATGAACCTCATTGGTTCTTGCGGAAGCTCAAATGTAATGCGTAACATGAGAATGAACCTCATTGGTTCTTGCAGAAGCTCAAACGTGTTGCGTTACACGAGAATGAACCTCATTGGTTCTTGCGGAAGCTCAAATGTAATGCGTAACATGAGAATGAACCTCATTGGTTCTTGAGGAAGCTCAAACGTGATGCGTAACATGAGAATGAACCTCATTGGTTTTTGCAGATGCTCAAACGTGATGCGCAACATGAGAATGAACCTCATTGGTTCTTGAGGAAGCTCAAACGTGCTGCGTAACACAGGAGAATGAACCTCATTGGTTCTTGAGGAAGCTCAAACGTGCTGCGTAACACTAGAATGAACCTCATTGGTTCTTGAGGAAGCTCAAACGTGCTGCGTAACACGAGAATGAACCTCATTGGTTCTTGAGGAAGCTTAAACGAGCTGTGTAACACAAGAATGAACCTCATTGGTTCTTGCAGAAGCTTAAACGTGCTGCGTTACACGAGAATGAACCTCATTGGTTCTTGCGGAAGCTCATACGTGCTGCGTTACACGAGAATGAACCTCATTGGTTCTTGTGGAACCTCAAACTTGGTGCGTTACACTAGAATGAACCTCATTGGTTCTTGCGGAAACTCAAACGTGCTGCGTTACACGAGAATGAACCTCATTGGTTCTTGAGGAAGCTCAAACGTGCTGCGTTACACGAGAATGAACCTCATTGGTTCTTGTTGAAGCTTAAACGTGCTGCGTTACACGAGAATGAACCTCATTGGTTCTTGCGGAAACTCAAACGTGCTGCGTAACACGAGAATGAACCTCATTGGTTCTTGAGGAAGCTCAAACGTGCTGCGTTACACGAGAATGAACCTCATTGGTTCTTGAGGAAGCTCAAACGTGCTGCGTTACACGAGAATGAACCTCATTGGTTCTTGTTGAAGCTTAAACGTGCTGCGTTACACGAGAATGAACCTCATTGGTTCTTGCGGAAACTCAAACGTGCTGCGTAACACGAGAATGAACCTCATTGGTTCTTGAGGAAGCCTAAATGTGCTGCGTTACACGAGAATGAACCTCATTGGTTCTTGAGGAAGCTCAAACGTGCTGCGTTACACGAGAATTAACCTCATTGGTTCTTGTGGAAGCTTAAACGTGCTGCGTAACACGAGAATGAACCTCATTGGTTCTTGAGGAAGCCTAAATGTGCTGCGTTACACGAGAATGAACCTCATTGGTTCTTGAGGAAGCTCAAACGTGCTGCGTTACACGAGAATGAACCTCATTGGTTCTTGAGGAAGCTCAAACGTGCTGCGTTACACGAGAATGAACCTCATTGGTTCTTGAGGAAGCTCAAACGTGCTGCGTTACACGAGAATGAACCTCATTGGTTCTTGCGGAAACTCAAACGTGCTGCGTAACACGAGAATGAACCTCATTGGTTCTTGAGGAAGCTCAAACGTGCTGCGTTACACGAGAATGAACCTCATTGGTTCTTGTGGAAGCTCAAACGTGCTGCGTTATACGAGAATTAACCTCATTGGTTCTTGAGGAAGCTTAAACGTGCTGCGTTACATGAGAATTAACCTCATTGGTTCTTGAGGAAGCTTAAACGTGCTGCGTTACACGAGAATGAACCTCATTGGTTCTTGAGGAAGCTTAAACGTGCTGCGTTATACGAGAATTAACCTCATTGGTTCTTGAGGAAGCTTAAACGTGCTGCGTTACACGAGAATGAACCTCATTGGTTCTTGAGGAAGCTTAAACGAGCTGCGTAACATGAGACATATACTGAAAAATGGACTAGTTGAAAATGGACTAACCCAGCAATTGGGTTGTTTTAACCCAGTAAATGGGTCATTTTATCCCAGAGGTTTGGTTAAATGTTTGCTCAAAACAACCCAATTGTTGGGTTTGTCCATTTTCAACCCAACTTGGGTTGTTTTTAACCCAGCATTTTTTAGAGTGTGAATAAATGTAATTGTTTTCGCAATGAACAGATGCTGATTCTAAACCATGATATGAAAATATGATCATTTAAATAAAATCAAATAGATGTAAAGAGCTATAATAATCTATGACCATGATTCTTTTTTTTTTTTTTTGAGTGCAGAAATCTTACCTTAGTTTCATATGATTGACAAATATGCATCGCATTATGTTTATTGTTTTGTTTATGTTAAAACGGTGTAATCTAAATGGGTTTGAATATAAATCTTTAATATAGGCCTAAATGTTTTTGGAATGTAGATTACCACACATGGCATGTGCGCACACACATTATGATGAGCAGAGGCGCGGGGGGATTGGCTGGGATCTCATGTCCTTGGATCTAAATGATGAAGCCCTGGAAAATGGAAAATAAATGGATATTCAGGTTACATATCACTACTACATCTGTACACCTCCCCTCCCGGTCCCTCTTTCCTTCCATCAGCCAAGTGGAACAGAAGACATCTGGGCAGCCTCATCCTTTTCTTCTGAAGGGTGGGGGTGGGGTGTTGGTATGTGTGTGTGTGTGTGTGTGTGTGTGTGTGTGTGTGTGTGTGTGTGTGTGTGTGTGTGTGTGTGTGTGTGTGTGTGTGTGTGTGTGTGTGTGTGTGTGTGTGTGTGTGTGTGTGTGTGTGTGTGTGTGTGTGTGTGTGTGTGTGTGTGTGTGTGTGTGTGTGTGTGTGTGTGTGTGTGTGTGTGTGTGTGTGTGTGTGTGTGTGTGTGTGGTGTGTGTGTGTGTGTGCATGTCTCTATACCTGTGTATATTGCTGCCAGTCTGTGTGTGCGTGTGTGTGTGTGTGTGGTCCTGGTAAACCTTACATTATGGGGACAAACTGCCCCTGCAAAGATGGCATAACCAAAATCATTTTTTGGTGAGGAAAACAACTTATGCTGTGTTTTTTGATAAATGTAAAAAACTGAAAGTTTTGTGTGATGGGTAGGTTGAGGGGTAGAGTTGTGGTTAGGGGACTGAATATACAGTTTGTACAGTATAAAAATGATTATGTCTATGGAAAGTCGCCATTAAACATGTAAATCCAACGTGTGCGTGCATGTCCTACATGCATACAGATGGTGAAGTGCAGCTCTTAACTTCTTAACAGTCTTTTCAGTTGCTATCAGCTATTAATATCAATATATTTACTTATTACTAAAAAAAAATCCTTTTGATATTATTGAATTGTAAATAAGAGACATCGATATTAATATTCATATATTTATTATCATTTATAAAGATATTTCCATTTGCTATCATAAAATTTGTTGTTAAAAATGTAAGTATAATACACATTGTGAAATTATAAATTGTGAATAAAGGTTCTTGAGGAAGCTTAAACGTGCTGCGTTACACGAGAATGAACCTCATTGGTTCTTGAGGAAACTCAAACGTGCTGCGTTACACGAGAATGAATCTCATTGGTTCTTGAGGAAGCTTAAACGAGCTGTGTAACACGAGAATGAACCTCATTGGTTCTTGAGGAAGCTTAAACGAGCTGTGTAACACGAGAATGAACCTCATTCGTTCTTGAGGAAGCTCAAAGGAGCTGTGTAACACGAGAATGAACCTCATTGGTTCTTGAGGAAGCTTAAACGAGCTGCGTAACACGAGAATGAACCTCATTGGTTCTTGAGGAAGCTTAAACATGCTGCGTTACACGAGAATGAACCTCATTGGTTCTTGAGGAAGCTCAAACGTGCTGCGTTACACGAGAATGAATCTCATTGGTTCTTGAGGAAGCTTAAACGAGCTGTGTAACACGAGAATGAACCTCATTGGTTCTTGAGGAAGCTTAAAGGAGCTGTGTAACACAAGAATGAACCTCATTGGTTCTTGAGGAAGCTTAAACGTGCTGCGTTACACGAGAATGAACCTCATTGGTTCTTGAGGAAGCTCAAACGTGCTGCGTTACACGAGAATGAACCTCATTGGTTCTTGAGGAAGCTTAAACGAGCTGCGTAACACGAGAATGAACCTCATTGGTTCTTGAGGAAGCTTAAACGTGCTGCGTTACACGAGAATGAACCTCATGCGTTCTTGAGGAAGCTTAAACGAGCTGTGTAACACGAGAATGAACCTCATTGGTTCTTGTGGAAGCTCAAACGAGCTGTGTAACACGAGAATGAACCTCATTGGTTCTTGAAGAAGCTTAAATGAGCTGTGTAACACGAGAATGAACCTCATTGGTTCTTGAGGAAGCTTAAACGAGCTGTGTAACATGAGAATGAACCTCATTGGTTCTTGAGGAAGCTTAAACGAGCTGTGTAACACGAGAATGAACCTCATTCGTTCTTGAGGAAGCTCAAAGGAGCTGTGTAACACAAGAATGAACCTCATTGGTTCTTGAGGAAGCTTAAACGTGCTGCGTTACACGAGAATGAACCTCATTGGTTCTTGAGGAAGCTCAAACGTGCTGCGTTACACGAGAATGAATCTCATTGGTTCTTGAGGAAGCTTAAACGAGCTGTGTAACACGAGAATGAACCTCATTGGTTCTTGAGGAAGCTTAAACGAGCTGTGTAACACGAGAATGAACCTCATTCGTTCTTGAGGAAGCTCAAAGGAGCTGTGTAACACAAGAATGAACCTCATTGGTTCTTGAGGAAGCTTAAACGAGCTGCGTAACACGAGAATGAACCTCATTGGTTCTTGAGGAAGCTTAAAGGAGCTGTGTAACACAAGAATGAACCTCATTGGTTCTTGAGGAAGCTTAAACGTGCTGCGTTACACGAGAATGAACCTCATTGGTTCTTGAGGAAGCTTAAACGAGCTGTGTAACACAAGAATGAACCTCATTGGTTCTTGTGGAAGCTCAAACGAGCTGTGTAACACGAGAATGAACCTCATTGGTTCTTGAAGAAGCTCAAACGAGCTGCGTTACACGAGAATGAACCTCATGCGTTCTTGAGGAAGCTTAAACGAGCTGTGTAACACGAGAATGAACCTCATTGGTTCTTGTGGAAGCTCAAACGAGCTGTGTAACACGAGAATGAACCTCATTGGTTCTTGAAGAAGCTTAAATGAGCTGTGTAACACGAGAATGAACCTCATTGGTTCTTGAGGAAGCTTAAACGAGCTGTGTAACATGAGAATGAACCTCATTGGTTCTTGAGGAAGCTTAAACGAGCTGTGTAACACGAGAATGAACCTCATTCGTTCTTGAGGAAGCTCAAAGGAGCTGTGTAACACAAGAATGAACCTCATTGGTTCTTGAGGAAGCTTAAACGTGCTGCGTTACACGAGAATGAACCTCATTGGTTCTTGAGGAAGCTCAAACGTGCTGCGTTACACGAGAATGAATCTCATTGGTTCTTGAGGAAGCTTAAACGAGCTGTGTAACACGAGAATGAACCTCATTGGTTCTTGAGGAAGCTTAAACGAGCTGTGTAACACGAGAATGAACCTCATTCGTTCTTGAGGAAGCTCAAAGGAGCTGTGTAACACAAGAATGAACCTCATTGGTTCTTGAGGAAGCTTAAACGAGCTGCGTAACACGAGAATGAACCTCATTGGTTCTTGAGGAAGCTTAAAGGAGCTGTGTAACACAAGAATGAACCTCATTGGTTCTTGAGGAAGCTTAAACGTGCTGCGTTACACGAGAATGAACCTCATTGGTTCTTGAGGAAGCTTAAACGAGCTGTGTAACACAAGAATGAACCTCATTGGTTCTTGTGGAAGCTCAAACGAGCTGTGTAACACGAGAATGAACCTCATTGGTTCTTGAAGAAGCTCAAACGAGCTGTGTAACACGAGAATGAACCTCATTGGTTCTTGAGGAAGCTTAAACGTGCTGCGTTACACGAGAATGAACCTCATTGGTTCTTGAGGAAGCTTAAACGAGCTGTGTAACACAAGAATGAACCTCATGCGTTCTTGAGGAAGCTTAAACGAGCTGTGTAACACGAGAATGAACCTCATTGGTTCTTGTGGAAGCTCAAACGAGCTGTGTAACACGAGAATGAACCTCATTGGTTCTTGAAGAAGCTTAAATGAGCTGTGTAACACGAGAATGAACCTCATTGGTTCTTGCAGAAGCTCAAACGAGCTGTGTAACACGAGAATGAACCTCATTGGTTCTTGAGGAAGCTTAAACGTGCTGCGTTACACGAGAATGAACCTCATTGGTTCTTGAGGAAGCTTAAACGAGCTGTGCAGCACAAGAAATTTACCTAATTGTTTTTTGCAGAAGCTCAAACGTGCTGTGTAACATAAGAACCTCATTGGTTTATTATCATTTATAAAGATATTTCCATTTGCTATCATAAAATTTGCTGTTTAAAATGTAAGTATAATACACATTGTGAAATTAATATCAAAGTATTTGTTATAAAAACATTTACTATAGTTGTCTTTTAAATAATATAGGGAGTATATATAATATAATATATTAATATATATTGTTTTCTAAATTCTATTGTTTTATCATTATAAGCATTTCATGAAATGTTTTTATTCAAAATAGGACAAAATATATCAAAATATACCTATAATATATCTATAATATAAAAAATACAAATATTTGGTACTTGATTCAGTCATTTAAATTGAATGCAATTAAATGAATACATTTCATATTTTGAATAAAAACATTTCATGAAATGCTTATAATGATAAAACAATAGAATTTAGAAAACAATATATATATATATATATATATATACACACATACATGCATATAATCATGTAGATATCTTATAATTTTATATATATATTTTTTTTTATATTATATATAATTTCTGGTTGTCAAACTTTAGAGCATGCAAATGCCACTTGTTTTGATATTTTGCTACAAATGCAATGACATTCAAACATTTTTTTATTATGGCTGAAGCGTCCTAGTGCTTTTTGGAGCCACTGCATGTGTATAGATCATTAAAAAACCCATTTTGCTGAACCAGTATTAAGCGGCACTAGAATGAACAGAACCAACCCTGAATAACTGAACCTGTTGAACATCGCCTAGTATTTAAAAACTGTAGCGTATTGGCCCGATGGAGTGAGAAAATGTGTGTGGCACTGGCACAGAAGACAGACGGTGAGGATTTGCTACTGTAGCTCAATACCAACGGCCTACAGCCATCATAGATATTAGATTATCTTCAAGGAGCCTGTGGTCGGTGGAGTGCGTGTGTGTTCTGGTCCGCCATATGCCGTGGATTGCTGGAGTGTGTGTGAGATGCCCTGCGTGTGGCAGATCAAAAATCCGCAGCTGCCAGCGAGCCGAAGAGATCACACTCATACACACACACACGTGGCGGTTTCTGAAGAGGTCGCGGAGGTCGTGTCCTGAGGGACAGAAGTGAGAGGACTGGGCAGATGGGTGTGTGTATGAGAGAAAGATAGATAGAGAAAGTGTTGTTTTAGGAATGTGAAGAGGCATTGTTTTAAAGCCGTCTTGATGTTCTGTGTGGTAAGATGAACTGCTGTGCGATGTTTAACTGTGTCCATCATAAGAACATTCATTACAGCATGAAAAAGATGATGACAATGGCCGAAATTCCTGCAAACATATTTATGAAGGAATTTAAAGGAATAATGAAAATTCTGTCATTTACTCATATTACTTAAAACTGCTACAAGATACACAATTTAAAATTCAACCTAGCAGCACCGATAACATTGTCTCCCTTTCATTTTGCCATGTTTAAAAGCCGTCGTGGAGGGCCGACAAAAATTAAACCTTCTAGTCTTTCTGTCGGGACGTCGTGAAGCGTCGGTTGTCGTCCACTACACGCTATACGTGATGAAAAATGCCAAAATCGGGCTGATATCATGTAGTCTGAATCTGAAGCTAACTATAAATATAATTGATTTAGCAGTGTGTATTTATTTTGCACAACAAAATAATAGGAGTTATTGTTAACTAAAACTATTAAAATGAGTTTCTGTTAATTGTTGAAGCTTTAATACAATATAAATAATAAGATGAAAAATCTAAACTTAAAACTTTATGAAAATTATAAATGTTGCCTTGATAACTAACTGAAATAAAATAAACTTAATTTGAAATATATTGATATAAATATTAAAAAAATGAAATGACAAAAGCACAACAAAATGATTAACTTAAACTAAACATTTTAAAATAAAATCTGATTTAAAATATTAAATACTGCAATGATATATAAAAAACACTAAAATAACACTGAATACAAAAAATACAATTAGAAAACATTTATATAACAGTCAAATTTAGTTATTACTGTGGTTGATTTCACTTAAAAAAAGATGCAAACATGATATGAAATAAATACGGTCAATAACTTTGATTTGTTAATTGTTTATTTTAAAAATAGTCACTTTTTATATATATATATATATATATATATATATACACACACACACACACACACACACACACACACACACAGTTTGTCGAGCTGCATATGCAAATTTTGCAATAAACGTAAAATATATTGTTTTATATATATATATATATATATATATATATATATATATATATATATATATATATATATATATATATAATCTACATTTTAAATGAGTAGTTTTTAATTTGATTATGCTGTTCGCAATGCTTCATGGAATTGTAGTTCTTCCCATCACAAAAGCTGTTTAGTATAATTTGTTACATTTAAATAGCGCTTTTCTAGGCAATCAAAGCGCTTTACATAGAAAGGGGCAATCTCCTCAACCACCACCAATGTGCAGCATCCACCTGGATGATGTGACGGCAGCCATTTTGCGCCAGTACGCCCACCACACACCAGCTGATTGGTGGAGAGGAGACAGAGGGATGATACCAATCGTATATATATGGGGATGATTAGGAGGCCATTATGGACAGGGGTCAATGGGCAAATTTGGCCAGGATGCCGGGGTTACACCGGGGTTTTTATCGAAGGACATCCTGGGATTTTTAATGACCACAGAGAGTCAGGACCTCGGCTTAACGTCTCATCCAAAGGATGGTGCTTGTTACAGTATAGTGTCCCCATCATTATACTGGGGTGTTAGGACCCACACAGACCACAGGGTGAGCACCCCCTGCTGGCCTCACTAACACCTCTACCAGCAGAAACCTAGTTTTCACAGTTTGTCTCCCATCCAGGTACTAACCAGGCTCAGCCCTGCTTAGCTTCAGTGGGAAACCAGTCTTGGGCTACAGGGTGATATGGCTGCTGGTTAGTTACTACTAAAATAGTACACAGTCTTATACCTTTATATTTTTGTACGATTTTCAAATACTTTTTTGCTTCAAATCAAAGTAGCTGGTTGGTTTGGTTCATGGCTTAAAACGCTTTAACATAGACGTTTTTTGAAATCCCTATGGAAGAAATGAATGGGGAAAAAACTTCTGGAACCAATGCAGCTGAAAAAGTGGATGGGCGCTGTTGCACTTTATGGATGTGGAAATAAATTATAATATAGGTACCCTATTTGTTGAGAAGGGGAAAAAGTAGCTCATTAACATATTATAAAAGTAGAATATACACTCACCTAAAGGATTATTAGGAACACCATACTAATACTGTGTTTGACCCCCTTTCGCCTTCAGAACTGCCTTAATTTTACGTGGCATTGATTCAACAAGGTGCTGAAAGCATTCTTTAGAATTGTTGGCCCATATTGATAGGATAGCATCTTGCAGTTGATGGAGATTTGTGGGATGCATATCCAGGGCACGAAGCTCCCGTTCCACCACATCCCAAAGATGCTCTATTGGGTTGAGATCTGGTGACTGTGGGGGCCATTTTAGTACAGTGAACTCATTGTCATGTTCAAGAAACCAATTTGAAATGATTCGAGCTTTGTGACATGGTGCATTATCCTGCTGGAAGTAGCCATCAGAGGATGGGTACATGGTGGTCCTAAAGGGATGGACATGGTCAGAAACAATGCTCAGGTAGGCAGTGGCATTTAAACGATGCCCAATTGGCACTAAGGAGCCTAAAGTGTGCCAAGAAAACATCCCCCACACCATTACACCACCACCAGCAGCCTGCACAGTGGTAACAAGGCATGATGGATCCATGTTCTCATTCTGTTTACGCCAAATTCTGACTCTACCATCTGAATGTCTCAACAGAAATCGAGACTCATCAGACCAGGCAACATTTTTCCAGTCTTCAACTGTCCAATTTTGGTGAGCTTTTGCAAATTGTAGCCTCTTTTTCCTATTTGTAGTGGAGATGAGTGGTACCCGGTGGGGTCCTCTGCTGTTGTAGCCCATCCTCCTCAAGGTTGTGCGTGTTGTGGCTTCACAAATGCTTTGCTGCATACCTCGGTTGTAACGAGTGGTTATTTCAGTCAAAGTTGCTCTTCTATCAGCTTGAATCAGTCTCAGACCGGCCCGTCTGGCACCAACAACCATGCCACACTCAAAATGGCTTAAATCACCTTTCTTTCCCATTCTGACATTCAGTTTGGAGTTCAGGAGATTGCCTTGACCAGGACCACACCCCTAAATGCATTGAAGCAACTGCCATGTGATTGGTTGATTAGATAATTGAATTAATGAGAAATTGAACAGGTGTTCCTAATAATCCTTTAGGGGAGTGTAATTTGTAATTCTGATGTATAAATCTGTTCCTAATGTCCTGTTTTCTCATATTCTCTCATCTGCAGGTTTTTATGAAGAGAACTCCCTCCAGGATGACACAGGTGAGGAAACTGCGAATGATCTCCGTGCTGCCACCGACTGGCTATATTGCACACTCATTTCTGTGCTTTGTGTGTCAAACATTTTCAGACTTTACTGAATGGTGAACATTATAGGGTGGGGCTTTTATAGAGCCATTTAAGAGAGTTATGTAATTCCGGAATAAAACTCAAATTAAATTTAATTAATACCATCCGGGAGTAAAATGTGACTGTAGTACTCTGCTTCACCAGTAGAGAATATCACAGAGCTCTTTCTTTCTCTGTAGTTCTCCAAAGCTCTGGTGAAAGTGCTCATTTCAGGGGTCAGAATTAGTTCAGGAGATTCTGTTCTTGGGTTGCCAACAAGTCTTTCTGTGATGCATGCATATATGCTGTTGTAAAGCTGCACAAGTCAGGGTCGAACATTGTTAGAGAAAGCAGTTGATTTATGTGAGAAGCCAATTAAGCTGTAAAGCATCGGAAGAGCACTTCAGAAGCGCACACTCACACACTGGTTACATCACCTTCACTCCCTGTGGCTGTGGAGTCAAAGTTAGGTCAGCAATCAAGCACCGTATGTAAACAAGCAGGAATTTTAGGCCTCTGATTGGCTGAAGTATTTTGGTGATTTGGATTGTTTTATTAATTTTACAGTATTATAACAATTATTTTGAATGTAATATTTTGAATGTTATAATTTTACACCACAGTCAATTAAACAATTTAGTGGCACTGTATGTAAATATTTGCTGCTAAATGGTATGGTTAACCAATCAGAAGCAAGTATTCTAGTCAAGTCAAGACGCATTTAGTTATATAGTGCTTTATACAATACAGATTGTTTCAAAGCAGCTTCACATTAATACAAAAAAAAAGTTAATGTTGTAAAATCGTTCCATTATGAAGCAAATTCAATTATTCAGAATTTCCATTATTCAGCTCAATTGTGTTCAGTGTTGTTTCTATTCAGAAATGTTTAATAAAAATCAAAAGTGCAACATTGCTTACCTTACATTTTACACCATCCTGTGCGTGTTCCGTGAAGGTTTGCAGCTAATCTGTAGGTCACTGTTTTGTCTGCAAAGGTCTGCCAGTACGTATTTAAGTCTGAAGGTCACGAATGTAGTGTCTGAAATGTCTTACCAGACGTTGTACCAGTGTTCCTCCTGCAGTTTGCACTCATTGGTCAGTGAGTCGCTCGTATGTTAAACCCAACGACATCAATGAATGTATATCGCAGCCGTTATGAGGAAAGCGGTGGTCGGTTTGCTGGGAGAGTGTGTTGAAGTGTGAAGTATGTGGTAATCTCAGGGCACAGCCAACGGTCGATGGTTTCTTATGCATCCAAACTCACCGACAGCGTTGAATGTTCCCAGAATGCACCAGGTGTGTGTTTGCTTGCCCAAAACTCAATGTTAAATATGTTGAATCTTATCTAGATTTGCCATTTTGATTAAACAAGATTTGTATTTGCTGAAAAAAGGTCCATAACTTATACTTTAAGTCCCACAGCAGTTAATCATTTAACACATCTTTGATAATCAAAATGAAAGTTTTCAATAGAATTTAACCTGGGAAAATAATTTCTTCATGCCTTTCAAAATAGCTTGATTGTAACTTTAACCCTGGCTTCATTTAGTATAAGTGGACTCATGAATATGCAAATTAGCCCCGCCTCCACTCACTCACACCAGCTCAGACTACCTGATCAACTTTGAACCAGAAACTGATTCAGAAGAAGAGAGAGTGAATCACACAGTCTCATCTACAAGTCGATGTCAGAATGGTAACGTGTTTTATGTATCGCTCTTTACAACGTCAGGCACATAGCGGTAATTAATATGATTAGCCTTTATCAATCAGCTAATAATGTGTTGCTAATGTTACACAAACCATGTTCTAGTTCGCCATCTCAGTCAAGAGGCTGCCTTCTGAAAATCAGCATCCTTAGAAACGCTTTGAACATCATAGAAAGTCGGTGGAGAAACGCATATAAAGGGTCAGTTCACCCAAAAATTAACATTCTACCATGAATTCCTCCCCCCTTTATGTCGTTCCAAACCCGTTGACCTTCATTCGTCTCCGGAACACAAATGAAGATATTTTTGATGAACTCCGAGTGTTCTCTGACCCCTCCATAGACCGCAATATAATGAACACTTTCAAGGCAGGGAAAGGTAGGAAAGAGATCATTAAAACAGTCCATGTGATTTCAGTGGTTCAATTTTATACTTAATATACATAATTAACCAGCTATATTGCTATACCTAGTGATTTTTCCAGTTCTTGTGTTCACTGTGGAAAATCCCCGCCGATTAGTTCATTTCAAAATGAAGATTCTGATATTTTACTCACCCCCATCTCATCCAAGATGTTCATGTCTTTCTTCAGTCGAAAAGAAATTACTTTTTTTGAGGAAAACATTCCAGGATTTTTCTCCACATAATGCACTTTTATGGCAGCCAACAGGTTGAAGGTCAAAATCAATAATGTTTCGAAGGACTTCGATGGGCTTCAGAGACTCTGCAATAGGGATAGGGTCTTATCTAGCGAAACCATCGGTCATTTTCAGAAGAAAAAAACCCCACAATTATTAACTTTTTAACCTATATTGCTCATCTTGCACTGCGGAGTGCTAAGGATTGCGCAATCACGCTGTAAAGTCTCGTGCGAAGACTAATACAAATGCCCTTAAGGTAAAACAACGATGTCAGACGATTTTGAAGTTGGAGATGGAGGTTTTTTTGGAGAGGGCGTTGGTATTAGTCTTTGCATGTTCGCTTGGGGTGGTACTTCTGCCTACATCTAGCTAGGGCTGCCACTAACGACTGTTTTTATGTTGATTAATCTATCGACTAATTTATCGGTTAATCGATTAATCTATCGACTAATTTATCGCGATAATTTTCAACAATTTTACTTAAAAACATTTAATTTAACTTGCAACATTGGCCTTCAGTAGTGTACTATAAAAAAAGTATAAATGTAAACAAGCCCTTGACAAAATGTCAAACTAAAAGAATAAAAATGTAAAAAGGTACAAATTTGTAAACCAACATAACAAAAAAAAAAGAGAATATCAGCAAATACTTTTTATATAGAATAGTGTTGTCACGATACCAAAATTAAGACTTTGATACGATACCAGACTAAAATACCTCAATACCGATACTGAATCAATACCATGGCAAAAAAATTTGTAAAAGTAATTGAATAATATGACAACTTACTATTCATTGTTTTATCATTGTTTTAGGGTTAAAAGCCCTGCTTCACACAGAATATTAGGCCCGGCCCTTTAAGAGCTGCACGGACCAAATTCATTGTAATACCCGATTTCTCATTTAACTCTGTATACGTTCACTAAAGACATATCCGACTGCGTTTACCCGAATACTCGCCAGGACGTGCATTTTTACAGATTTTTTACCTTTCAAACCCAATAATCCGCGAAACTAGTGTCGCGATCTGCCTGACTGAAAGGCGTGTGTGTGGCTGCGCGCGCTTCAGGTCAGAGTCCGTCCCGACCGCGCTGCCCTTTTCTGTTGCATTCTTTTTCCTGAGCTGTGCGTATATATTTGTCTGTTCTGCTTCCATTGTTTAGTGAACGGTGGAAGCAGAGCTCACACTCACGTCCTCACTCCTGCTGTCACACATTGACGCAAATTAAGAAATACTGCTCTTATTTGAGTGCTGTCATTTTTAAAGTAGCGGTACTAATAAAATTTCATATCGTACCCAACTTACACAGTCAACTAAAAATTGACATCGACTAATTAACAGCGTCGACACAGTCGATTGTATCGACCAATCACGACAGGCCTACATCTATCGTGACCTTTCCGACGTGATTACACAATCCCTGGTGCCTTGCAAAGCAGCGCAAGATGAGCAATTTAGGTTAATATATAAATAGTATATTTAATGTTACATAAATTGTAAAATTGGTACATGGTACATAAAAAGTTACATGGTACATAAATGTTTTTTTATTGTTTTATTTTTTTTAGAAAATGACCAATGGTTTTGCTAGTTTGGTCTTATCTAGCAAAACCATTGGTCATTTTCTATTCCTCAGCTGGGATCGTGCAGAGGCTCTGAAGCCCTTCAAAACTGCATTGATTTGGACCTTCAACCTGTTGGTTGCCAGTCCATTATGTGGAGAAAAATCCTAGAATGCTTTCCTCAAAAAACGTAATTTCTTTTCGACTGAAGAAAGAAAGACACAAACACCTTGGATGGGATGGGGGTGAGTAAAATATCAGGACATTTTCACTTTGAAGTGAACTAATCCTTTAAAGGGTTAGTTCACCCAAAAATTAAAATTCTGGTGGTCCAGTGGGTTAAACCATGGAATTGTTACACAGAAGGTTGCTGGTTCGATCCCAGCGGTCACCACCAGTGTGTCCTTGAGCAAGGCACTTTACTCCATTTTGCTCCAGGGGGATTGCCCCCCTTTGGATAAAAGCGTCTGCCAAATGCATAAATGTAAATCTAATGTAAATGTAAATTACTCACCATCATGTTGTTCCACACCCGGAACGACACCAGTACGCGAGTGCTTTGTTTGCACAAATTGTAGTTTTACATTTTAAAAGAATGTACTAGGGCTGCAACGACGCGTCGATGCGTGAAATGCGTCGACGCGTCGGGCACATTATTTACGTTCTAGAATGGAACAGAAGATCTAGAATAATGGCAGCTTCTGCTCCCGGGCATAGTGAAAATGATAATTTATCATATAAAGCCAGACCGCGACATTCAAAAGTGTGGGAGTACTTTAAACAGAAGCCGAATAAAACTGTGCTTTGTTCGCTCTGTAACGCCGGTTTCACACTGCACGCGGTGGCAGAGCAGGAGCTGTGCGCGTGGAGAGCGGGAGCTTTCACACTGCAGTCAGTGTTGCCAAGTCCGCTTTTTTCCGCGGAATTGGGCTACTTCTACACTGTTGCCGCGGGCTGTGTCTCATGTCCGCGGGTTGAAGCAAAAAAACACACATATTTAACCCCCCGAACGCGATGTTTACCAGAGAACCTCCCCGAAACGCGATTGGGCTTGTTTTGGGATAGTTTTGAGTAACGAATGGGTGGGTTTTGTTGTGTAAACCTGGCAACCCTGCTGCCAGTGTTCTCTCGCGCAGCTGAACCGTGGCGCGTGTATTGCAACAGACGGTCACATTTTCCTGGGTTCTTCTCCGACCCCAGTACGTCTCGTGCTTTTATTTATTATGGGCTGCAAATATCTCCTGTATATGCGACCTGGTTCCGCTCTGTCCCAAACACATATGCATAATAACTTGCTGTATATAGGTAGTTTACATGATTAAAGTAACATTACAGTTAAGATATGCCTCTAGCTTTAATCATTTAAATGTGTCTTTGAAGTTTGGGCAAAAACTTCTGGCAGCTTTAGTCGTTGTTTATGCACATGTATCTTCAAAATAGACGACTAGTTATACATTAACACTATCCTGAAAGCTCCTGTATGTGAACCTTTTGCAGATAAATACAAGTGCATTTTCGTTTACTATTGACACAAATCAATAAGTAAATCATACTCAACTACTATAGTAAACAACTTTTCCTAATTAGGCCTACTCTGTATACATTTTATGATGAATAGTATCATTATATATTATGTTTAAAAAGCTTCTTGTGTTCATAAATTTCATTATAAAATGGCATACTATGTACACTACCCTTCCTGAAATACAATTAATATTGTCATCATTCATTGATTTCATGTTAAAATAATATACAAATTCACTACCCTCTTTGAAATACAATAATCAGTAAAAAAGAATAATAAGATTAATCCGGAAAAATAATCGTTAGATTAGTCGACTAATCGAAAAAATAATCGTTAGATTAGTCGACAGAAAAAATAATCGTTAGTTGCAGCTCTAGAATGTACTGCAACCCAGTAGGGGGAGGACCACGACACGTGTCGTTGTGTTGACTCGAGAGCTTATGTAGTTCCATGAATGCACTTTGGATAATATCATTTTGTAAATAAAGTAGTAAGTTTAGTTTCTTTTGTTTTTTGCACAAACAAAGCACTAGCATCACTTGATCACTTCATACATTTGAGATTAAACCACTGTAGTTACATGGATTTAACTTTTAATGATGTCTTCCTACCGTTCTGGACCTTGAATGTGGTAGTTGGGTAGCTCCCAATGGATGATTCAGAGAGCTCTCGGATTTCATTTCATAATTTGTGTTCCAAAGATGAGCGTTATATGGGTGTGGAACGACATGAGGGTGAGTAATTAATGACTTAATTTTCTTTTTTGGGTGAACTAACGCTTTAAAGCTAATTAAAAACACCACACGGACATAAACAACAAAAACGTCTTATTTTTAATGATTTTCATCACAGGGTTCACCACATTTTTATTGACTTTCACCACAGGGGGTCTTTAACAGTAATATATGTATGCAATAGCTGCTAAAAAATAGGTTATGTTTTAATTTAATATGAAGAGGAGCATCAAAAAGATTGAGAGAGATTGTGTAATATATGCAGATATTTTTTTTTAGCATATAATTATTATTATTACCGGTATATTATATGCTGAGAGAACGCATATGTCATTATTTAGAGAGAAATGTGGTTGCAATCATCTGCTATTGTATTCATTCCAAATAAAAAATGAAAAAGAGTCATAAGCATTCTGAATTTTGTTAGCTTGGCTGATATTGAAAATATTGTTTTATTTTATATATAATTATCCTTTGAAAGAGTTGTGCTGATGCCATTTATTATGCTTGACAAACTATCATGGTACATTGATAACCATTCAGTAGCATGGCATGTATAAATGTACCATGGTATTAATGTAATTTGGTTATGTACCACGGTATTCTTTTAAATAAATCAATACATGAAAACAGTTCAATCATTACCATGGTATATATGAAATATTACCATGTTTTTATATGTACCATGATAGTCTTTGTAGTAACCTGTAAATACCATGGTATAAGGATATGATAATTCAGTACCATGGTATGTATAAAAGTACCATGGTATTCATTGAAATACTGTGGAAAGATGAATAACATAGTGGATATATTCCAATTGACTAACTTCTTAGTTTATATACAGTATATTATTTGACGTTTGGATATGTAGACCTATGTAGAAAAGTGTCTCATACTGTTTTTGCTTTTAATATTAGACTCTAATTAGCATTGCAGTCATTTGCATATGCAAAATGGATCTAAGTAGAACTGGGTCAGTGTCACAATGAATAAAGCTGAACCAGCTGAATCAGACAAAAGAGCAACTGAGCTCGCAGAGACTGATGCAGAAAGCTACAAATATATCAAAAGAGAAAGAATAAGACAACCTTACCTTGACATACCTTTACTCTCCTGTCGTGTTGAGATTGAATGATAACTGTGGTGTTGAAGAGTTGAATGATAACTGGAGGAATACCTGCTTTTTCTCTTTCTCTGTCTCTCATGCTCGCATCATGAAGCTACCATGGTAAACAAACGTGCACATTCACTGCTGGATGAGTCACTACAGAGCTAACATCCTCATTGTGAGTTTGCCGTATTTGAGATGAACTATATATGACCCAAATGATGTGCTGCTGTGAATTTTGGCCATGTGCATTAAGTGATGGATTCTGATTGGATGAGATTCCTGATGCTCTGAATTGGAGCTCTCTGATCGGCTGAGGCTGAGTTCATTAGCGTAGACACAGAGAAAGACAAACTAAAGACAAACAGAAAGAGAGAGATGTTGGGGGGGCGGGAGACTCTTGGGAATAATTGATGAAAGATATAATGATCAAAGAGGAAAGAGGAGATGTGGTAGATGGATACATTTCGCCATTGGGCAATTATCGTGCAGTTTAATCATGCGGTTTGTTACGCTCTGCCTTCGGCTGGGAGCAAAAACACACACCTGTAATGCATACAAAACATTTTGTGTGTGTGTGTGTTTGTTAGGCTTTGTTTTCTATGTTGCATTGACACTTTTGCCCTAATCATTCTGAACACTGTGGGAGTGCATTTCCCACAATCCTCTTTGCCTATGGTGATTTTCTTGCACAACTAGGTCAACGCAGCACTGTGTAGGAACATATGTACTAACCAGACATATCTAAAACCCCATAAAATAGGACTGGGGCTCACAAACCAATGATCTAGATGCTGGATAAGGTCACATCAGGTTCTTCTGCAGGTTTAAATCCTCCCTACCTCTCAGAGAGGACTGAGAAGTAAAGTCAATGAAATTTACAGCAAAAGGATTCTGTAGTGTACATTTTTTGCATTCATACTTTTGTGAAAAATAAGTACACTTTAGCATAATTTTGAAAAAGAGTACTTATTTACAGAAATAATATACTTAAGTTAACTGAATGTAATGTTTTCTTAAAGGCACAATATGTAAGATTTTTGGATTTAAAATACCCAAAAATCGTTTGAACAATGTTACGTGTTTTGATGACTTGTGCTCTTACATTTATCCCAAATGTTTCCAATAATATTTAAATCCAGAGAAATAAGCATCTCCCATGTCCGTGCATCACCTATCAATGACATCATACCTGCATTACCCTTAATTTCCGGTTTATTTAGTAGAAACCATGGAAACACCAAAGACGCTTTAATCAGGGCTCGACATTTACGCTTGTCCGGGACAAGTGGATTTTTTGAAGGGGCAAGTGAAAGATAATTTTACTTGCCCAACGGACAAGTGATTTAAAACGTCAAAAACAAAATATATAGGGAATCACCAAAATGCAAGAGTGATTCTGCATTCATTTAGTGTAAGTGGCGAGCGATAGTTGATAATAATAATATATAATGTACTGACGGTAACAAGGTTGTGCTGTTGACGCTCGCGCACCGTCTCGAGGAGAAATCAAACAAATCAGAAAATGTGGAGTTTTTATATTTATAACATATGATACAGTTAAGCAACACCACATGAGCAAGAGTTTTCCTGAATACCATCACGATTGAAAATGTGACACTGATATGACAGTTCCATAAACAATTAATTAACATCAAGTCACTTACATTTTAGAAGAAATATTGAGTGTTTTTGTTTTATTTCAGCAGCGAAAATAGTTCCAAACAAAGATCACAGCAGAACAACACATCTCACAGCAACAGTGTGTTACTGAACGATTCAACGTTTGAATGAATCGGTTGAATCAAAGATTCATAAACGACCGCCTAATTCTTGAATGAATCAGTCGTTTGAACGAATCGACTCCCTCATTAAGACGGTCATCTCATAACATTATTTAATGCAGTTGTAATTTTTCAGTATACATTATTTAAGTTGATTGATAACAGCCCTATAGTGTCTTATTCTAGTTTAATTTATTGATCAAATTTAAGAATATAAAATTAAAGCTGAAGCATAGCCTATATTTAGTAAGATTAGGGAAAAATGCCCTTTATAAAAGGTCAAAATATTACAAATAGGCAGATTTAAAATATGTCAAAGCTGATTGAACACTGGTGAGAATATTGCTTTAGAAAAAATTACACACACACACACAATTTTTTTTTACTCGGACAAGTGAATGACAGACAAGCACGTTAACAGGCTTAATGTCGAGCCCTGCTTTAATATATTATGTGTTTTATTAGACTGGTGAGCAACTGTTTGGAGACATTCATCGACCGAAAACTAATCATTGTTATATAGCTCAACACAGTTAGTCTTATTGTTTTAATCTTGTTTTCTTGATTTACCGTGAGTGCCATGTTTTACCGTGCCAAATATGGATCTCTTACTGCAGTGTGCAACAAGTGTCTCATAGTAGCTGCCGAGCGAACGCACAAAGTAGCATTATAACATAACTTTCAACACACTCATATGTATCTAATATGATAAAACAGCACTGCGTTACCCTACATACAAATGAGCGGAAGAAGCGGAAGCGTTCATTATAATAAAAGCTCTGCGAAATCAAGGCGTCATCAAGCTACGCCTTTGTTTTGAATAAGTGACCTCTAGCGGCGAATAATTACATATTGGCTTTAATTGCATGTTATTTACCATTTATTAGCCTAAATGAAACTGTATTATAGTTTACATTTACACTCACCTAAAGGATTATTAGGAACACCTGTTCAATTTCTCATTAATGCAATTATCTAATCAACCAATCACATGGCAGTTGCTTCAATGCATGTCCTGAACTCCAAACTGAATGTCAGAATGGGAAAGAAAGGTGATTTAAGCAGTTTTGAGCGTGGCATGGTTGTTGGTGCCAGACGGGCCGGTCTGAGTGTCTGATCACCAAAAATCTGCTCAGTTACTAGGATTTTCACGCACAACCATTTCTAGGGTTTACAAAGAATGGTGAGGGGAAAAACATCCAGTATGCAGCAGTCCTGTGGGCGAAAATGCCTTGTTGATGCAAGAGGTCAGAGGAGAATGGGCCGACTGATTCAAGCTGATAGAAGAGCAACTTTGACTGAAATAACCACTCGTTACAACCGAGGTATGCAGCAAAGCATTTGAAGAGCCACAACACGCACAACCTTGAGGCGGATGGGCTACAACAGCAGAGGACCCCACCGGGTACCACTCATCTCCACTACAAATAGGAAAAAGAGGCTACAATTTGCACGAGCTGACCAAAATTGGACAGTTGAAGACTGGAAAAATGTTGCCTGGTCTTATGAGTCTCGATTTCTGTTGAGACATTCAGATGGTAGAGTCAGAATTTGGCGTAAACAGAATGAGAACATGGATCCATCATGCCTTGTTACCACTGTGCAGGCTGGTGGTGGTGGTGTAATGGTGTGGGGGATGTTTTCTTGGCACACTTTAGGCCCCTTAGTGCCAATTGGGCATCGTTTAAATGCCACGGCCTACCTGAGCATTGTTTCTGACCATGTCCATCCCTTTATGACCACCATGTACCCATCCTCTGATGGCTACTTCCAGCAGGATAATGTCACAAAGCTCGAATCATTTCAAATTGGTTTCTTGAACATGACAATGAGTTCACTGTACTAAAATGGCCCCCACAGTCACCAGATCTCAACCCAATAGAGCATCTTTGGGATGTGGTGGGATTCTCTGGATGTGCATCCCACAAATCTCCATCAACTGCAAGATGCTATCCTATCAATATGGGCCAACATTTCTAAAGAATGCTTTCAGCACCTTGTTGAATCAATGCCACGTAGAATTAAGGCAGTTCTGAAGGCGAAAGGGGGTCAAACACAGTATTAGTATGGTGTTCCTAATAATCCTTTAGGTGAGTGTATGTTAAATGCTGTTAGTTTAACCTAAGAATGCATTTTAACCCACTTAAGTCCATCTTTATATGTAATTTCATAATTCTATTGTCTTTGAAATATGGTTAAAATGTACTTATACTATTTATGTTAAAGTAAAATACACTTTAATGTCATTTCTGTTTAAACATTTATGTCATGTATTTAAACTACACATTTGTAATAATGAAGTTCCAATTTAGTACACAAAATATATGAACTTTAAATGTAATATCAAATAACACACTGACTACAGGTAAAATTAATATCAAGTACTTTACATGTGCTTTATGTTAATCATTAACACATTCAAATAAGTGTGTTTTTTTTTTTTTTTAAAGCATGACAAGATTAAAACAATGTACTTTTAAATACATTGTTTTAATTTGATGGAAAAAGTGTAAATGACGTGACATAGTGCAAGCATTTAGAACTGTGAGACGTGTTACACTTTCTGTGTAAGTTGAATACGGAAGGCGGTCTGGCTGAAGCTACATATTTTACTTTATAAAATTTTAAATAAGGATATTTTTCTAACAAAACTCGCTTTAGAAGGCCTTTATTAACCCCCCGGAGCCGTGTGGAGTACGTTTATGATGGATGGATGCACCTTTATGAGCTTGAAACTCAATGGACCACATCACTGCCATTTATAAAGCATTTGAAGCATTAGGATATTTATTAATATAACTCTGATTGTGTTCACCATAAAGAAGAAAGTCATATACACCTAAGACGGATTGAGGGTGAGTAAATCATGGGGTAATTTTCATTTTAAGTGCACTTATTTTTTCACGAGGGTAAATATAATGTTATGCTATGGTTAAAATCATGGTGGTATAAAATACAGCTGATTTCCTGGTAATTTTTTAGCTTTTGCTTCTTCTTTCACCAGTTTAAAGATTAACCATCGTTTGTGCGTTTATGCTTTTTGTGAAGACCATTTTATTTTCACAATTTACTCTAAAGCAGGGGTCTTCAACTAAAATAGCTTGAGGTCCAGTAAATGAACCCTCCTCACCGGCCGAGGTCCGGACAATTATATACCTAAAAACAATATTTTAAGTTTATTGCCAGACTAAAGAAATTAGTGTAGATAGCATTTGTTCTTAATTGAACAAAATATAATATGTTCTCATATGGACAAAACATGTCTGTT
This sequence comes from Romanogobio albipinnatus, assembly GCA_023566225.1. Classification (NCBI taxonomy): domain Eukaryota; kingdom Metazoa; phylum Chordata; class Actinopteri; order Cypriniformes; family Gobionidae; genus Romanogobio; species Romanogobio albipinnatus. The sequence goes on along the minus strand of CM042255.1, from coordinate 39,955,051 downwards.
CATATTGTTAAAGCAAACATAGGTAATCCGTCACAAAATTGATCTCATTTTGTTGTTGTTCTGTTTTGTCCTTTAAGTTGCTTTGGTACAGAAATATCTAAATTCAACCAGTAATCATGTCTGACAAAAATATGATGAACTAAAAATGCCTTCATCTCTAAATCTGCACTTCATTTCAACATTACTAGCAACTAAAGTGCTTTTTCCTGCTGAACTGAGATAAATAATAACAATCAATGAACGCAAACCAGAAAATGGACCAGAAAATCTGAAATCTCATAACACATTTTATGTTCATTCACATGTATAGTCTTAACTAAATGTCTCTAATATTGAACACTGCTCTCTGCTGTGCTTCAAATTTCACTGGTGAAATATCATTAGCAATATCAGTCAGAAACACAAACAGGCAAAAATAAAGTGCCACCAGTGTTGGAAAATTGTATTTAATGTTTCCACTTTTGACAACCGCAACAGAATCAGAGCACATGAGACACACAGGCCTCGTACAGGATGCAGGAAGAATAAATGCCATTTTTTCCCCCACCCATTCATCTCGGAAAACTCGGTTTGTCAGCGTCAACTTTCTTAATTTTCGAAAATGCCATTGTTTTTGCGCGCTGCTTTCTGCTCTGATGGTGCGTTCACACCGGACGTGAACGAAGCGTTTTGCACGAGTGATTTAAGTCAATGCAAAGACGCAAATAGACATTCTGCGGCGCAAATTAAGCGGCGTGCATGACGCGTCATTTGCGTCCGGTGTGAACGCACCATCAGTCTCTTCTTCACTGCATGCGTGACCGCGCGTCTGGGTCTGAACGTGAGCATAGTAACGTTAACTGTCGTCGTCGCAACCCGTGGCGACATGGGACCCAAACGGAGCTGCCTGATATAAATGTGATTTTTTTTTTTTTTATGGCATGTGGCATATTTATTTCATTACGTCAAAAGGCTTTGCGGTCCGGATGGACGCATCTCGCGGTCCGGATTTGGACCGGAGTCCGCTATTTGGCGACCCCTGCTCTAAAGCCATTACATTTACATTTATGCATTTGGCAGACGCTTTTATCCAAAGCGACTTACAGTGCCCTTATTACAGGGACAATCCCCCTGGAGCAACATGGAGTAAAGTGCCTTGCTCAAGGACACACTGGTGGTGACCGCTGGGATCGAACCAGCAACCTTCTGCATATCAGTTCCATGGTTTAACCCACTGGACCACTATCTCACATATACCATATTTTCAGTTTGGTATATGTGTGCACGATATATATGCTTTAAAGGGCTAGAAAGAGATAGTAAGACACAGAAGACTTCTGATTTCCGTTGCTTCTGAATGTAGGTGGCGGTAATGCACACTGACAGATCTAGAACAGCATGAACGGGGGATAGAGATAGATGGAGTGAGAATGACACAGGGATGTAGGGAAATCAAGGGATTTGTTGCTCCTGCTGTTTCCTCTGGTGCTGTGAAGTGAACTATATGAGCCAACATCATCATCACACGCTGACTGCGAAATGGCTGTTCCTTCTGATCAGCAGAATCAAAGGCTTGTTCTGAGGGGTGTACTAGCTTACTGAATACTGTATGTGGGATGCATTGTGTACTACATTCTATGTTTTTAAAAAACACTTCAGCTCTGCACCCCCTCACGGACCCACCCGCGGGTCCAATATTGCATCATCATAATCATTTAAAAAAATCTATAAGTTGTACAGCACAAAACTAGACATATGGTATCGTTTGAAAGATTAGAACCTCAGCTTTCTTGACAACCCAATCACTTTTGCATTTATGTTACATAGAAAAAGATAATAAGATCTGAATTTGACCCCCCCGCAATGACCCCATCTTGAGAAAATCATATGAATAATATTAAATTTCATATTTATATCACACAATCTCACCAAAAATAGACAAGTCATATATCAAAGGAAAGCTCCTACCCTCAAGAATATCACTGTGCAGTTCACCGATCCAACACATTACAGTAACGGTATTATCAAAAGAATCACGAAGATGGAAATGACTCCTTTGAACAAGCAAACACATGAGTCATATTCCTGTTCGGATCACTAACAAGTTTTGAAACTAATAGCCTCAAACGCTATATCAGCTCGTTCCTTAGGTTGTTTTCTTCAAATCGAGACCATTTTCACATCTCTGTGAGCATGCATGGCCAAATGACACTGTAATATGTCACCGATGTCCAGATCAAAACGTGATGCAGACAAATACTCTTATTATCCTTAGTTTGGATCGTCTGTGTTAGCCGCGATTTTTTTGATGACGTCATCACGTATTGCGTCATATGTCAAAAAAGCTGAGTATCTCAGCTTTTTATAGACATGTCATCATGCTTCTAGACCAATCAAGAGCCCGAGATCTCCCTTTACAAAGTTGAGGAGGCGGAGCCTTCTTTTCGATTTCCTAGCGGCTATGGAAAATCAATGGAGATGAGTAGGAGTTATTTGATAGTTTGCACAGATTAATCTCAATAACTTTTTTTTTTTTTGGAAGGAGAGATCAAGAAAATAATTTTTTCCCCTGTTTACTGACACCTAGTGTAATCCACAGAAACTTTCGGAAGGGAAATAGACCAAACGGATTAAAAATTATAGATTTTCAAATAACAAATTAATTAAAAAATAAATCAAAATATGACTTTATTTATGTTTATCATAAAATTGTGAATAAATACAATATAATATATGCAATATTCCACCACTGTGATACAATTTGGAGTGTTTTCTGTAAAATGAGACCATTTTTATCAATTTACTCCAATGTATGTGGGTAGGGCGCTCTTTTAAATTCAGATATGCCTAATTCTCAAAAAAATTCTAAATATGCTGCAGTGCTGAAGTGGAAAGGAATGAGCCACTATTTTAAAAAAATAGGCTAATTTTCCAACTTCGCTAGAGTTAAACAGTTGAGTTTTACCGTTTTCGAATCCATTCAGCCGATCTCCGGGTCTGGCGGTAGCACTTTTAGCATAGCTTAGCATAGATCATTGGTCATTTTTTGGAGCGAGATGCTAACGGTCTAATCAGATTCAAAGAGTTTCGATATTTTTCCTATTTAAAACTTGACTCTTCTGTAGTTGCATCGTGTACTAAGTAAAAATATTACGCAGTGCCTGAAAATAGTCCCCAGCACACTCCCGGTGCAAGCAGGTTGTCACGTTGGTTATGTTGACGGAAGTTTTCAGGCGCTGCGTAATATCATTGCGCCTGCTGCACCACCCATGTTATGGCAGCAAAGTTCCAGGATTATTAAGCAGGAATGAGAGAATAGTTCCTAGCCATATCGGTCTAGAAAATCGCAACTTTTTATTTTTCGTCTGTCTTAGTACACGATGTAGTTTTAAATAGGAAAAATATCGAAACTCTTTGGTCATTTCTTTTAGCGAGATGCTAACGATCTAATCAGATTCAATGATCTATGCTAAGCTATGCTAAAAGTGCTACCGCCAGACCCGGAGATCGGCTGAATGGATCCGAAAACGGTAAAACGCAACTGTTTAACTCTAGCGAAGTTGGAAAATGTGCCTATTTTCAAAAATAGTGGCTCGTTCCTTTAACCACTTCAGCTCTGCAGCATATTTAGAATTTTTTAGAGAATTAGGCATATCTGAATTTAAAAGAGCGCCCTACCCACATACATTGGAGTAAATTGATAAAAATGGTCTCATTTTACAGAAAACACTCCAAATTGGAAAATGAGCCTATTTTAAAAAATAGTGGCGTGTTCCTTTAAATGGAATGTGACTCTGTATGCATTATGCAATAATAAACATTTAAAAGTGCCGTTATTATGCTTTTTCGGATATTATCTTTCATTTAGTGTGTAATATAACTGTTAAAGATCAAATTGCACAATAAAATAAGTTATTGTCTCCCAAAATAAGGAACCGATTCTGAAATGCCTGAAATGAGTCAACAGCAATTCCAGTCTTACTTCCTGTTTGAACCTACGTAGGTTTGTAACAAATTGCATAATGCCAGCCTGTGTTCTTCATTAGCTGCCGGCAAACAGTGTCTACTTTGACCCTCAAGTTGTAGCTGAGGACTGGAATAGTTTGGTTTGTGTTGTTGACTTGTGGAAAATATGCTGTTTTCTGTGCTGCGGAAGCAAATCCACTTTGCTGCACTCCCAAAGGACGAGGATTCGCTCTAGAATGTATACAGAAAAATCAACGCCTTGCACACCGAGTCTGAAATTCTGGTCCGAAATGTTTGCATGTTAAAAAATACATTTCAATCACATTAACACACTGCCTCCGAAACTTTAATCCGTCATAAATCCGTCACATTGGGTTAAATTTACTGCGTTTTTCGCATCCGTAGCAAACATTTTGAGAGGTGTTTTGACTATTCAGAGTCTGAACAAACCTGAGATCAATATCTGGGTTGCGACCAATCAATTGAGATCAATTTCTTTTCTCTCTTTTTTTTTTTTTTTTTTACAAGTGGCCTGTTTTCCTTATTCGGTCTCTGTCAGAAGATCAGATTTGTTGCATGATGATTAATGCGGTGGGTATTTTTTTTGCTTTTACTTAGACATTGGGCATATTTGAGTGAGTGGATGTGTGTGTGCACGTGTATGTCACCCCGTTCAATTTTAAAAATGTGTGTTCCATAGTTCCCGTTTGCTATAAAGTTTGACCTGTGTTTGACCCAATCCCCAACAATACTGTGCCCTTACAAGACACAACCTTCCTGAGGGTTGTAAAATGGCTCTAGAGTTCAGGGTTAGGTTGAGTGCTTTCCGTAGCGTTTACGACGTTCAGGCTTTTAGAAGACCTCTCCGTGACCCCCCCTGCGCTCACCTGCTCCCTCTACAGTTCACCGGCACTCCTGAGAAATGAAGATATCTGTCAAGTTTAGCTGATTCTTTTCTTCGAATCAGTTCTTCGCAGATTAATTTGAATACTCATCGCAATGATTTCCCTGCATGGAGTTTTATATATTCTTTAGTTTGAATATCAGTCCAGCTGTTATATTGTTTAAATATAGATTGCACCAAATGTTGCGTTCAGTTGTCTTTCTTTCTATGTTTCCCATCCCCCTTCCTGCCGGCTCTCTGTAGTAAAATCTGGGTCACGCCGCATGATGCTGTAAGTCATTTCAAACACACAGTGAGACTGCAGAAGATTCCTGGCATGTGCATATGTGCCGGCCGGGCGATGTATTTGCATAATCCTGCTCTCTATTGCTCTGAGATTTAGATAATAACTTCTAGAACTTTTTTTATTTTTTTTATTTAAAAGTTTAAGATTACAATGATTTCAACGGCTCAATAAACTCAGATTAACCTACTATCAGACGTCACAGAGATACCTGTGTGTGTCATCCTTATCTTCCTGTTCTTAATGTCAACTACATTTTTTATATATATATATATATATATATATATATAACAAATATTTATATCCCATTGACTGGTGCTCAACCAATATGTTTTAAACGGCTAATGTTGATGTCTATATCAGACAAAATCTACATTTTATATGAATTTATTCCCTTTTTTATTATATTAATTTCGTTTTAATAATGTATTAAAATAAAATCTGTATTTTTGACATTTATCTTGATAAATGTATAATGTATTAATGTATTATAATGTTTAATAAATGTATTTTAATAAAATAAAATTATATGTATTAACTTATTTCAGTAATGTATTAAAACAACAAAAGAATATTTTATTTGATTCTTTTTTTAAATTGTATTTACTTTAATTTTATTATTTATTATATAATAATGTAAATAATGTATTACTTTTATTTTATTATTATTTAACATTTTTTGATTTTATTTTCTTTAATTATATTTTATTTTAATACTGTATGTATATGCATTTATATATTTTATAAATGTTTAACAATTTTATTTTATTAGTAATATATTTATACGTTTATTTTTACATTTTTAGATTTTGATTAAGCTATTATTTGGTAGATTGTTCATGATTCATTATACATAAAGATAGCAAAAACCTCACACATACACATTTATATAACTTTCCAAATGAGGGCATATCATAGACTTTTATTGTTTTAATAAAAAGCTGATACGAATTACTACAGACTTCCCTGATAATTGAAAAATGCACATATACAGGGCACAGTAAAACTGAGAAAGTGAGGCCTCTTTCTTTCTTTCTTTCTTTCTTTCCTTCCCTGTAGAGGACGGAGGTGATCGCTGGTGTCTGATCTGCGGTGACCGGGCGTCCGGACTGCACTATGGCATCATTTCCTGTGAGGGGTGTAAGGGCTTCTTCAAACGCAGTATTTGCAACAAGCGCATCTACCGCTGCAACAGGGACAAGAACTGCCAGATGTCCCGCAAGCAACGCAACCGCTGTCAGTACTGCAGACTGCAGAAATGCCTTCAGATGGGAATGAACCGCAAGGGTGAGCCAAACGCGGTTACACACACACAAACACACACAGGTGATGATGATTTAAACCAGCAGCTTTGTCCTGGTTAAATCCAACATGTGCTTAAGAAATGCAGTGAGAATCCTGTTTAAGTCAAGTTTGTTACTATTAAAATGTAAGCTAAATTTAAAGATAAAACATGAATTATTTCATTTAAGAAATCAAAAGTAACATTTTACAATAATGTTCCATTTGTTAACTACATTAATTAACAATAAACAGTTGTGTTTTTATAAACTAACGTTAACAAAGATGATTAAATACTGTAACAAATGTAATGCTCATTGTCGGCTAATTTTAGTTAATGCGTTAACTAATTGCAAAGTGTTATCAAATATGAAAATAATTGGTAAAACTAAAATACATTTTCATTATAATCTAAAACAAAGTAAAAAAAAAAAAAAAAAAGAATATTATAAGAATTCATATCTATAAAAGTTGTCTGTTATTGAACTACATCCTTTAATCTTTTTTCTTTGCCCTTGTTTTTTCTTGTTTTCCCTTGTGCTATTTTTCTTTTCTTTTCTCCTTTTTATGCGTATCCATTCAGAATTACAATTTCACCCTAATTATGCTACACCTCTTTTGTATAAACACAAAAACAAAATGTTCAAGGTTTATGCATTTACCTCTTAACTCGTCTGTTCTTTGATGCTGCTTCATTAGAGACAAATATCTGATCTTTCCACTATGTAAATTAAGAGATATCGATCAGAGTTTGATTAGCCGTGCCTGAAGAAAAAAACACATGCACAGAAATCAGATTGTAGATCTGGGTTACGACACTGCATGTATAATCATGAGAGTTGCCTAGATGGTGCTGATAACTAACAAATGTCTTGATCCGGAGCGTGCTGTCCCTCTCTGATGCTTAGGGCAAAACTCTCACACACATATACATATAGATCATTTACACTTTAGCCTGTGGTACACACTATTGAGTGTACGTGCCTGCAGCGTGCACCAGAGGGAGCTGTTGGTCTTGATTGCTCTACCATCCACCAACTTCATCCTGGCATTCATTTTTTAATAAATGTTGTGCAAAAGTGTCTTGCATCTTTGAAGTCCCATTGAGTAATGAGTCAGAGATGTTAAAAATCGTGGTTGATATTGCCAGTTAATTTGTCAAACTGAAAATGAATGACACATTGAGTGCATTGATTTGTGGGATATAATACTTTTTTTATATTGTCCATTTTGATGAATAATCATCCAGGCGTTTAGTGCAAAAATACTATGCACAGTATGAATATTGCAGAAATAGCATTTGTATTGCAATTCCTAACAGATCTTCTTTATCTCTCAGCAATCAGAGAGGATGGGATGCCAGGAGGGAGGAATAAAATGATTGGACCTGTACAGGTAAGACAATTGTTCAATTCAATTCAATTCAAATGTATTTGTATAGCGCTTTTCACAATACACATTGTTTCAAAGCAGCTTTACAGAAAGTGCATTTCATAGATGAACAGTAAAAATGTTAGAAAGACAATGTTAAAGAATAATGTTAGAAAAAGTTAATCAATCGTGTATTAATTTAGGCCATAACAACGCTGGCGTGGAGTCGTCTCATCACAGGTTTTGGGGCATCCGAAGTCTCCATGAGCGGCTGGATACAAACTGGAGCTGACGAACTATTTACCTCGGGACTAGTGTCCCGAGATAACAACAGAAAAGCAGATGGGAAATAATTAGCATAGCTGCTGTTCAGAATATTATATTAATGCTTTTGTTCCGATTTAACTGCAGTATAAAAGGTAATAATAATGTGAATGCTTGGCTAAAGAGATGCGTCTTTAATCTAGTTTTAAACTGGGACAGCGAGTCTGAACCTCGGACAATATCAGGAAGACTATTCCAGAGTTTAGGAGCTAAATGTGAAAAAGCCCTCCCTCCTTTAGTGGACTTAGATATCCTAGGAATTGTGTGTGTTTTTACATGGCTAAAGCTATTTGTCCCCAGAAGTGAGCTAATACACTCTAAAAAAAGAAGGTTCTATATGGCACCAAAAATGGTTCTTGGCTCGTAATCATAGGGGAACCTTTTTTAAATATACTTCTATATAGCACCAATTTTGGTGCTTCAGTGATTCTTCAGAGGTGCTATATAGCACCTTAGTCAGAGAACCGGTGAAGAACCTCTGAAGAACCGCTGAAGAACCACTGAAGCACTAAAATTGGTGCTATATAGCACTAAAAAAGGTTCCCCTATGATTACGAGCCAAGAACCATTTTTGGTGCCATTTAGAACCTTTTTTTTTAGAGTGTGTAGGGCTGTCAAAATTAACATTTATTTGCGGTTAAACATATGCCGTTTAATTTCAGTTTAACACCATAAAAATATTTCACGAAATTAACGCAGCATCCGTTTTTTCCCCATTTTCCTATGGCTAGCGTTACACATTATATGATCACGCTCTTATTCACGCAAATGCTTTTTAAACCGGTTAAGACGCAGTGCAGTGGTGACACAGAGTCGCTTCAGACAACGCTTGAATTATTGAATTATGCCAAAAATGCCTGTTTTGTCAAGTATCCTTCGCAAGCGCAGTTAAATTAGTTAAATTAAGTCTTGAATGAATGTCAAGAGTTGTGAGAAAATCTGTGGCAGATCCGCATCATGTGCTGCAGATCTTAAAGTGACAGCTAATAAACCTGCTGCTGTTTGTCATTTAAAGGGATAGTTCACCCAAAAATGAACATTATCCCATAGTTTACTCACCCTCATCCCAGGTGACATTCTTCTTTCAGACGAATACAATCGGAGTTATATTAAATGTCCTGGCTAATCCACGTATTATAATGGCAATGAATAGCAGGCCAAAATTTGAAGCCCAAAAAAGTGCATCCATCCATTATAAAGTATTCAACTTATGAAGTGTAACGCCTCTCGCTGTTCAAAATGCTTTGCGTCAGTTACGATTTTTCCGTGAGTTAAATATGGAAGGCGGGCTGGCGGAAGCTAGATATTTTACTTTATAACGTGTTAAATATGGATTTTTTTTTTTTTTACTCAAATGCATCACTTGGCTTCAGAAGGCCTTTATTGACCCCCCCGGAGCCATGTGGAGCACTTTTATGATGGATGGATGCACTTTTTTGGGCTTCAAATTTTGGGCTGCCATTCACTGCCATTATAATGCTTGGAAGAGCCAGGACTTAAAAAAAAAAATTTATATATATATATATATATATAAACTCCGATTGTATTCGTCTGAAAGAAGAATGTCATATGTCACACCTAGGATGGCTTGATGGTGAGTAAATTATGGGATAATTTTCATTTTTGGGTGAACTATCCCTTTAAGGATAATCAAAGAACACAAGAAAAAAAAGAGAAAAACACTCGCTGTTTATGACTGAATAACCTTTGTAGCTGTAATGTACTGCTCCGAGAGACAAAGGTTGAGAATCCCAACGCAGCTTTAATGAAAGGGTAATCCACAATCGTAGTCAGCAATACAGGCAAGGTCAAAACACAGGTAAGCAGTCCAAACAAACAATCAAAGCAGGGGACAGAGGCAAAAGGGTAATCCGGGAAACAGGCAAGAAATCCAAAAAACGAACAGACATGAAACCAGGGGAAACCGCTCAGAAATGCAGTGCAACACTAAGCAAGACTTCACAGTGATGACAGAGTGAGCATGGTGTATATATAGGCATAGGTAATGAGGTAATGAGACACAGGTGTAAACAGTGAGTGCTAATGAGTCCAAGCAAAGGGTTATGGGTAATGTAGTCTATGATAGAATGACAGTCCGGGTTGGAATGATCTCTGGTGGTGATCACGGGCACTCACACTGGTGAATTGTGACAGTAGCTTTAATAAGGATTATTATATTTAATGTATCATTTATGCAGTAACGACTGTGAAGTGTTTAACTTTATTCAATTTCTGTATATATCCTACCTGTTAGACCTACCTGGAAATCTTAAAGCACTGTTTACAAGGTTACATGGGTCAAAAACAACGAAAACAATAACTTTTAGTGCATTTTGACCGGGCAAGTAAAAATCTGAACCGGTCTGACTGGTCCAATTGAAAAAATTGAGGCCTATATATATTGAAGGGCACAGCTAAATGTGACATTTATTTTAATGGGTTTATGTGAAGATTGTTTTAATTTTACTTAAATTAAAAGTTATATTTTTAAAGCCTAGTAAAGGTTTAAATTGATTGCTTTCAATTATACTGTAATGCTGAATGCAATTGAGAAAAAATCTCAGAGACATCAATTGGAGTATTGCAGTATATAGCAGTATAAAGATGCCATTAAACAAATATTTAAAATATAGACTACTGTCTATAGTGTCTATTTATATACATATACATATATATATTTATTAAGCCTATATTTAATTGATTGAATCATCCATTCTTCTCCACACAATCTCAGCGCATTCCTGCAGAATTGAACCTGAAGGGCTTTGTGTTTCCTCTGAGAGCTTAGTGAGATTCTGAAGGCCACACATGGAGATCAATTGTTACTAACAGAAACCCTCCCCCCTTCCTTATAAGTATGAATACAGCATATAAATCTATAGAGAATGTGAATGAGATGCGCACAGTGTGTCTTTGTGTCCTTGTCATTAAGTGCTTGTGTTTGTTAGCATTGCTGCTGACTCTCCCTCATTCTAGGACACGAGTTCACTCCTTAGTTTACATCTCGCTCTGTTTAAAAACACAATCGACGGATCCATCCTGTCCTCGGAGGATGACAATCAAGCAAGCTAAAGTTTGTTCAGGGCCGAGTGCCACCCCATTCACTATTGATTTTGTCTCTTATTGACTGATTAAAACGGATAAAACAAAAATGAAGAACGAACACATGATGGTTTCTCTTCAACAGTTTCAGCTTTATTCACAGTAGATCGCTTTGTATTGACCAATCTCCATCTTTTATCTCACAGCGACGTTCAGCTCATGCATTCGATGGCATGCATTCATCTCTGGTTTTCTCCATTTCTCTCTCTATAGATCTCGCTGGAGGAGATCGAGCGAATTATGTCTGGCCAGGAGTTTAAAGAAGGAGCTGAACTATCAGATACGTGGAGCCACGGCTACAGTAACCACAGTTCACCTGGCAACAATATCTCTGAGGGCGGTCAGACCTTATCTTTCCCCGCGCTGTCAACCAGGTGTGACCCGAATGAGATGTTCTTCTAATACGTTTACACACGGGCGCGCTGACCCGCGTCTGCCCTTTTTATGTGCAGGGACAAATGGCTTTGATTAAATTGAATCATGAGGTGTTTGTGACGTGGAACGAACCAACAAACACGAGCAGGGAATCGAAAAATTTATTGATTCCTTGTGTATTTGCTTTCATAATCTTTCATTAACTCTATTGACGTACATTTCTGGCTTTCTGTGTTTTTACTGTTATACGGTAGAGGGCGCTATTACATACCTGAACAATAGACGTGAAGAAGAAGCAGAAACAAGCGATAACATATGTAAGCAGATGCATGTGTAAAACTGCCTGATGTTACCGAATGAAATGTCAGCCCACGACGAGATATACACTCTAAAAAAAGAAGGTTCTATATAGCACCAAAAATGGTTCTTGGCTCGTAATCATAGGGGAACCTTTTTTAGTGCTATATAGCACCAATTTTGGTGCTTCAGTGGTTCTTCAGCGATTCTTCAGAGGTGCTATATAGCACCTTAGTCAAAGAACCGCCAAAAAAGTTTCCCCTATGATTACGAGCCAAGAACCATTTTTGGTGCCATATATAGAACCTTTTTTTTTAGAGTGTAGGACTGTACAAGCATTAAGGGTGTTGATGGACTTGATCATCATTCTGAATATGATCCAGAGTAGGGCTGTACGATTAATCGAAAAATAATCGAAACCATTTCGGTTTTAGTCACGTGACTCCGCCCCATCAGTCGCATCAAGTGCAGTTTGCAGGCACACAGAGAGATGCAGGAGCAGTTATCTGTGTTTATAGATGCCCAGAATCACTGTAGTAACTGCATGTTTTACACAGTTTATACAGGTAAGCTAATTGCCGTTCTTATAGCCAGATCACTTTCACTTTCCTCCTCATAAAGCTTGTCAAGTAAATGCATTTAAAAGCTTGCCAGTTTGAACATTTAAAGCGATTGTGCATTATTCAAAAACAACAATACAGAAAACGTATCCGTTCAGTGCTCAGCTTTTTTCTGTGACACAGAGAGCCGAGCCGTGTCGCGTCTCTGACAAGAAGGGAGACCTCTTTCACCTGCGTCCTCACAAAGCTTTGTCATTTGTATGTGTTTTAAGGCCTATGTCAACGCTGTCCTGTCACTAAAGTAGCTTAGAAACTCAACCGTTATAGGCATATATTTGAATACCTTTGAAGTAAGTACAAACCATAGCTTCATAATGAATAGAGACGGTATGAGTATTTCACACACACAATCACTCTCTCATTAATGCATTCAAATAAATTTAATGTAGGCCTACTGTGTTAATTTATCTGTATCTGATGTACAGCAAACAGAAAACTGCCCCATAGACAATAACTGCTGAATGTGAACCGTTTCCTTCAAGTATTTTAAAATCACAAAGAAATGCTCTTTTTCATTAGAAAAAAAAAATTCCACCTTTAATTGTAGAAAATTATATACAGTAAAAACCAGGAACTTACTCACAAACCTTATGAGGGCAAAAAATGGAAAGCAAAAAAACAAACAAAAAAAAGCAAAATAATTAAAATGTTAAATTAATCAAGGTTTTTATTATTGTTCAAATTGTTACAGCCCTTATCCAGAGGTAGTCTAGCCTAGAAATCTAGACGCACCCTAGCGCCAGGGTCGTCTAGCAACTCTCTGTTGGCTTGTGAGCTGGAAAAAACAAACTCTAGTCAGGCCAATCACGTTGTGTATAGAGTCGGTGGGCGGGCTTAACATGATGACGGCAGAGTTGCGGCGGTTCCGCGTGCTACTCGTAAACAAAGAGCTGGCGAACAGCGTCCTTTCGAATCGGCTTTGGCCGCGACTCTGGAAGACTTGGAGTTTAGTTTTTCTTTGAGAAAAGAACAAATAACGGCACTGAAGTCATTCTTAAGAAAGGAAGATGTGTTCGGAGTTTTGCCGACCGGATATGGCGAAAGTTGAATCTATCAACTAGCTCCGCTTCACCTTCTTCGTTGCTCAGGTTGGTTGTAGCGCTAGCCTATTGCGTGCAAAGGGAATTTGAAAGACAACCGTTTATCCCGCCCCTCGGATTGAGCCCTGCCAATGGTGTGTTCCCAGACCCAACATCTTGATGTGAGTCTGGCTTGTCAGGCTAGAGGTAGACACCAAGCCGACGTCAAATAACTAGCGACGTCGAAAGCTGAAAACAACTGGATTTTCTCAGATGTTTGCTCAAAATTTTGCTTTTTTTTTTTACTACGCTTACACATGGGGCCACTTTTGATCTTTTGAAAATGATCAAAATGCTGGCACTGATACCATTTTTCAAAAACGCTGGTGGGGAAAGAGTTCAAATGTATTATTTGTTCCATTTGTTCTGAAACTATTTTCCTTTTTTGCTGACATCATCGAGCCCTCTTCATTTTCAGTCTTTTTCATAAAGATAAATCTTTCACCATCTGATCAATTCCTGATGGATAAAAAAACTAAGTTCCTCTTTAAATATGACACAAAAATAGAAATGGGTTGCATATCAAGTTCTTGTTAACTAAAACCATAAAAAAAAAACTTTTTGTTACTAGAAATAAGATGTTAACTTGGGGAAAGAAAAAAAAAACATTTCAGATATTTGCAAAGACACCATTTCCCATTTTTGTTTAAAGTCGAAGTACAAAAATAAATAAACCTAAGTAAACTAAAACTAAAAATTAATACTATATTGACATATAAAAACAAATACTAAGAATAACTAAAAATTAAAGTGAAAATATAAAAATGTAATGTTAACAAAAGGTATAATATTATATTAAATAGCCTAGTATATTAAATCTAATTACATTTAGATACTAACATTGCTTGTGCATATAACTCCCCTTAGGTTTTGGGACACTGATCTGTGTTGTATATTGAGTTATGTGTTTATTGAGTAATATTTAGACATGGAAAGCACTGTGCTCAACAAATCAATGTGGATTGATATATGGCACTTGTAACTTTGCCGTTCTCTCTCTGCAGCCGTTCTGTGGATATGAGCACATACTCTGTGTCCTGTAGAGATCAGTGCAGCAGTCCTCAACTGACACACTCTTTCCTGTTGTGTAAATATCCTTTGGCTCCCCCTACTGGCAGCAGCCTGAAGACGCAATCGCACACATTCTCAGCCCAGCTACTCGCTGCTGAAGACCTCACACCTCTCACTACACCCATGGTCATAGAGGAGGGGTAAGACACACACACGTCTCACAGAGTTGCATATCAAACACAACTTTTGTGTTGGATTTGTCTGGATCTGACAGGATTTACACTTGTTGTGTTGGATTTGTCTGGATCTGACAGGATTTACACTTGTTGTGTTGGATTTGACTTGATTTTGTTGGATTTTCACTCTTACGTTCCCAAACGTCTGTATCAGTAGTCATGTCTAATGGTTTAGACCTGGTATAAAAACTCTGGCATCATCTTTATTTAAATATAAAGATGATGCCAGAGAACACTAAACCGAGGAGACGGGCAAAACAACAATTGACGTTCTCACACCGGAACCGGATGTAATGAATACATTTTCTGAGGTATATAATATAACATAGCTATTTAAGGGTTAATAACATCACTTTTATCGCTTGGAAATTTTTAATGATTTTACTGAATATTTCCTTCAAACTATCTTTTTTTTTTTTTCAAATAAATTGTTCAAAACACAGACGATTTGCTTGTACCATCATTCAAAAATATTTCCAGAAGCTCCTGAGGGACATTTTATATTTTAAAATCTTTTGTACACTAAGATTTTTGTTGTTTTTGTGAAAGCAAAACATATGCATTAAAGTGATTTATTAAAGATTTGTTTTTAAAATAAATACTATTTTGAACGTTCTATTCATCAAATAATCCTGATAAAGTATCACGGCTTCCACAAAAATATTAAGCAGCACAACTGATAATTATTAATAATAATAATAAGAAGAAGAAATGTTTCTTGAGCAGTAAATCTGCATATTAGAATGATTTCTGAAGGATCATGTGACACTGAAGACTGGAGGAATGATGATGAAAATTCATCACAGGAATAAATTACATTAACATGTTCAAATAGAAAACAGTTAATTGAAATTGTAATAATATTTCATCATATTACTGTTTCTACAATATTTTTGATCAAATAAAAGCAGCCTTGGTGAGCTTAAGAACCGAAATTTTAAAATTAAAATGTATTAATATGTAGACTTGTGCATATAAATAAAAATGGTCTTTGTTTCGTTGCTATATGATCAATTCTGTATTACTTTCCCTCAAACATATAATGGAAAAGGATTTTCATTGCTCTTTTAGCAAAAATGTTTAATTGTAAGCGTCTCTCCTTCTCATTTGTGCAGGTATATGGTGACTCAGTCGGAGCTGTTGGCTCTGCTGTGCCGTATAGCTGATGAGCTGTTATTCAGACAGATTGTCTGGCTGAAGCGTTTACCGTTCTACAGTGATCTGTCCATCAAAGACTGCACTCATTTACTGGGGGCTTCCTGGCATCAGCTCATCCTGCTGTCCTTGCTCACGGTGCACAGCGGACAGATACTGGGTGAACTAGCCAACATCACACACCAGTACACACCCTCCGGCCTGACACTAAAGGGGTGAGATATATACGTGTGTGGCCATCAAAGTCGGCATGATATTCTTTTCGTATATATATATATATATATATATATATATATATATATATATATATATATATATATATATACCCATACGTACTGTATATACGTATGTATGCAGGCATGTTTTTTAAAGCATTTCTCGTCTTTATTAATGTTTGATTTTAATAATGATAATTTCAACATTTACTAATACATTAACTTAATACGATTAATAAATGCTGTAGTTTATTGTTAATTCATGTTAACTAATGTATTTAACTAATGATACCACATGAAACCTTGAAAGTGTAACCTGTAAAGTGTTATATTTTATATAGAGTTTATTTGATTTTTAAAGGGATAGCAAAAGAAAATATCATAATTTATTCCCCCTCAAGTTGTTTCAAACCTGTGTGAGTTTCTTTTTTCTGCTGAACACAAAGATATTTTTACAAAAATGTTGGTAATCAAAAAGTTGATGGTAGCCATTGACATCCATAGTAGGAAAAATATACTATAAAATATACAAAAATATACATCAATTGACGGTATAAATGATATGTACAGAATATGATATGTATGAATGTATGCGTATTTGTGTGTGTGTGTGTGTACAGATTTGGTGAGGATGCTATGGAGGTCATGGAAAGCTTAAATTTTCTCTTCCGCAAGTTTCATCAACTAAACATCAGCAATGAGGAGTTCAGCTGCTTAAAGACCATCACCCTGCTCAATCAAGGTAACACACACACACACACACACTAGCCTTGATTCACACTAAGATCTTTTTCCGACATAGCAGATGTGTGTAATTTGAGTGTGTGTGTTGTAGATGTGGCAGGTTTGTGCAACACACCCATGCTGGAACAGTTAAGTGAACGTTACTGGTCTGTGTGTCGCGACCTGACAGAACAACTCCACCCTCACCGGCCCAAACACTTCTCTGACATCATCACCTGCCTTTCTGAGATACGCCACACCTCAGGTGTGTATATGTACAAGTTGAATATATATATATATATATATATATATATATATATATATATATATATATATATATATATATATATATATATATATATATATATATATATATATATATGGATGCTGCATGAATACGCAGTTTGAATGTGCAACAGTTAGCCAATCAAAACGTTGCTCTGCTAATGATGTAATAATTGGTTCCAGGTAAGATGATGGCCGTTCCTCTGGAGCAGCTCCCACTGCTGTTTAAGGCAGTACTGTACTCCTGCACAACCAATCAAAACCCCTGGCTAGCCAACAGCTCCACCTCCAGGACATAAGCCTTGCCTCCAACTAGCTGTTTTTATTCCCCCCCCCCAATGTATTTATTACATGACAAAGTTGAATGTAAAACAGATTTGTGTGTGATTTTCGAACTGTAGCAAATGTAGCAAACAACCAAATTAGATTTCAAGATGCCCGCAAAGATTACCTCAGGAACATAGCCTCTGAAGGAAAGACTTCTGAATTCTCCAGTGAAATTGAACAAAACTCATGACTATTGTGTTAATGATGAAATTTAAAATGAACGCACTGCAATCCTTTTTCGAATTATGCAGCCACTAGCTATAATATAAAATGTCCTTGTGTTACAGGATGTCACTGATAAAATATGCCTGTTGATATTGAAATGATGAAGATGCCACGGTGCTGCATTTCAGTCGAGTAACAAATGATAGCTACGTTTTGAGCTATAGGGATTTCAATTGTTTTCTAGTTGAAATGATTGACATTTAGACCATCCACAGCTCACAAGGTTAGTTCTGTTGAGTACCAAAGTTGAGTGTGCCGCAAAATACATGCTGTTGACCATCGTTTCTTTGGGATGGAGACTTCTGGTAATGTTTGAGCCAGTCGCCGGGGTAACGAAATGCAATAAGCACACTCTTTAGCCCAGGTGTGTGTGTGTGTGTGTGCGTGTGTGTTACATGTGTGATTTCCTCTCACACGTGTCTTCAACGAAGTGTGAATGTTTGAACAGGGTTTATGCGTTTGTATTTTGGCGTAGTTGTAGTTTTGTTGGAAATGTTATTCCTCATTTCAGTGTTTTTGGATCATTTTTAATCCTGTTTTTGACCGTGTTGATATGTGTTTTAACTGTTACCAGAGGAGCCAATTCTCAGGAAGGCCTTTTTATCTGATGAGGGCCGAGTTTGATGAAACCTCATCGTGTTGTGCGGAGGAACATTCCAAGTATTACGAAACATTGGAAGAATTGTATGCGGTTTTAACCTTCCATTCCTTTTAAAGTTTACATTTCTGGGTTTTTTTGCCGCAGCGGCAGACAATGAGAGGATAGAGTATAGCAGCACACTCGCGGATAGTATGCGAGGGTCGCTCTGATAGATAGCGAAGGCGGGCGGGAGGGCGGACGTGGGGGGGTTAATAATTTTCTTTGTGTGTGCGCAATGTTTCTCTCTCTGTTTTGTTACCATCTGAGGCCTTGAAGTGCCTCTGTAGTTGATGACATTTAAAGACCGGGCGGCAAACGGACTGTGTCGCTCAGCTGTCTGTCTTTCTGTTTATATTCATCGTTCATCTGTTTAGCATCGTATTTTTCTTCTCTGAATTGGAATGTTTACACCATTAAAATGATCATTGTTACTTTTTTTTTTTTTCATTTCATAAAAAAGGCCTGATAAACACGTTTCTGTCTCTGTTTGGTCTTTTCCACTGTCCTCTACATTCCGTATTGTGTTTTCCTGGTTCTGTGGCCTTGCAGATATTGTCTAAAAACAGTCAAAGAGCATGTTAGACTACGTGTTCACTTTGAGACTGTCTATGTGCTAGTGTACTCCTGCAATTTGTTTTATAAGCACTTTTTGTCATACTGGCTAAAACTCTCTTCACATCCTGATAGCAATCAATAATAGAAGTGGTCTAAATATTAAAACATGTACATATATCTTCTGTGGAAGACGCAGAGACATGAGGTAATTGAATGCCGTCTCTTGTGGCGCTTTGCAGACTCTGCTCTGGCTGTGCACGTTCATGTGTTTTGAAGGAGTTGTGGCTTTGGAGACGCTCTGAAGGGAGGGTGGTATTTTTTTTGCTATCAAATGGCGCTTTTCCATTACCAGTACCAGCTCGACTTGTCTCGGCTCGGCTCGCTTTTCGCTCCATTGCAGATAGTACCTCCACAATAGTACCTGGTTTTCATAGCGCAGGAAACTTTTTTCGTTCCTCGTTGCCCCATCAAGCTCTCGCTGGATCCTCTCTTCGGCAACCAAACAAAGGAAACCTCCTCGTTTGACCACGGCGTATTCTTCCATAGTAATGGGTATATAACGCAATCTCTGGCCAAACTATTTAAAAATGGCGGGGTTATTCAGGATGCGTGCAATGATGATGCAGTGAATAGTGACGACTCGCCGTGTTTTCACGTCACATTTTAGTATCGCCGGAGGTGATACGAAAAAAAGTACCTAGAAACAGGTACAGGTATAACTTTCACACAGTGGAAAACCAAACAAAGTCGAGTCGAGTCAAGCTGGTACTGTGTAGTGGAAAAGCGCCAAAAGCTAGCTTGTCCAAAATTGCCTACCCTACCTTTAAAGCCTGGGTGACACCAAGCCGACGTCAAAGAACTAGTAGTCTCGCGTAGCCTGACGTCAGAAGGTCTGGACTCTATCGCGGCTTTCATTGATAAAGGACCGCCCAAAAGGACGTTTGACTGACATTTAACGCAACCAATCACAGTTCTTTTTGTGCTGCAAATTAAAGGCACAATATGTAAGATTTTTGGATTCAAATATCCAAAAACCAGTAGAACAATGTTATATATTTTGTTCACTTGTGTATTTACACTATCCCAAATGTTTCCAACAATGTTTAAATCCTGAGAAATTGGCCTAACAATCAGAAAATTTTATTATTATATGTGAAGAATAGCATTATTTCAACTTATTGTTTTAAAATAATCACGTTTAACAGACAAATTCAAGGTGAAAAACTATATTACCCATGATTCTGCAACAAAAATCTCAAGCATATCGAGCCAAAAGTAATATTTTGCAATAAAACGTTCCTGTAATTAACATATTTCAATTGATAGTTTTATATTTATCCATAGTTTTTATTTTGATTATGTAGTTTACAATGCCTCATTTAAAGCTGTCTTGTACCATTTTCTTTTTGTCCGATTTTCAAATACGTTTTGCCTCAAATCAACGTTCATAATGTTGTGATTCACCTGATAGCTGGTTGGTTTGGTTCAAAGGTTATAACTCTTAAACAATTTCTCTTAAATTGGTTTGATTCTTAATATCGGCAGGAAATGACTGAGGTGCCCTTGAGCAAGGCATCTAACCCCCAATTGCTCCCTGGGCGCCACAGCAAAATGCCTGCCCAGTGCTCCGGGTGTGTGTATCCACGGTTTGCAGCGTGTGTGTGTGTGTGTGTGTGTATGTGTGTTGAATACTAACCACTTCTAATGTGTGTGTGCACTAACTTGGATGGGTTAAATGCAGAGGACACATTTGTGGGTTACCATACTTGGCCTTCCCATGTCATTTTCTCTTTCAAATACTTTTTTATTAGAAAATTTGAATGGGAAAAGCCAAGGCTGCTTAAAAAGAGGACGGACACAATTCCAGACCATTAGCATCATCACAGAAGTGAAGTTATTCTTGCAAGGGAATAGTAGATAAATATTTATGTGGCTAAATACCCACCTGTATATCATTCCGATCTATCAAAACGCATTAACTGACCAAGCCCTCTGATAACTCTGTCGAATTTCCTTAGAACTGGATATGGGTCTGATTTATCTGACCCTGTATTCTCTTCATGAATTGAAAATGAAAGCTAAGGAGGATTACAGGAAGACTTTTGCCATTGAGAGGGAGAAAAAAAAAATATTGTGTAAATTGTGTAGATCTCAGATGTCAAAATTTGCAGAGTTGCCTTTAAGTGCTGAATATAGAAGTCTTTGTCTCTTTTTGACTTGTGAGCAGAATTTTGAATGTCCACTTGAACTAATTTAGATGCCCATGACCTTGTTCACTCTTCATTCACTTTTCTTTCCTCTCTCTCCTTTTCTCTATCACAATCTGTTATGATGGAGTAGTTTGGATAAACCAAACAATACGACATATTTAGCAAACTTAGAGAGTCAGATATCCTGAATCATCATAATAGAGTTCTATATGTAAGTTCTAAGTAAAGATCCTGTTTCCTGTGTCAGACTCCGCCCCTTCCTGCGGAGCGAAATCTTGACTGTTTTTAGCACAAGCTTTTCTCTTCCTTAGTCTAATTCTCCCACTCCATTCTTAAAAAGAAAACTTACGTCCTATCCTCTCATGTGCCATAAAAATACGCAAACAAAAATATCTTTCACCTCTCCACAACTACAATCGTGCAGTTTGATATCCTAAAAAATCACCACAATGCTCAAAAAGCATTAATGATAGGCTAACGTGACAGACAGATTGAGTCCATGTAATTTTTTAGTGTTAGCTATATATTGTACTCAAAAATATTATTGTTTATTGTTTTATATCGCTCATAGCTCAACATAGCCTCGCTGTATATCTCATTTATATTTTAACGGTCCCGTTCTTCGTGTTTTTTTTAAGCTTTGATTGTGTTTACAGTGTGCAATATAACATGTGTTCATGTTTCGCGTCTAAAAAAAAACAGTATTTTTCACACAATTGACTTATCTGTATACCGCTGTTTTTACTGTTCTAAAAACGGCTGATGAGTTCCTTGTTCTATGAAGTCCCTCCTTCAGAAAACGTAACGAGTTCTGATTGTGCCAGCGGTTCCCGTGTTGTGATTTGACCGCAGCTTAGCGCACGTAACTTGCACGGAAAGGTCACGCCTCTTAACGGGAGATGTATGCACTTAATGATCTCTACAGCGTCCCTGGGAAAGCCAAATGTAGTAAAGTTTGATCGTACGGGAAGAAGGAGGCGGGAACCGGTGAACAATCAAAATAAGTTTTAATTAAACAAACACAAACTAAAATGGCGGCGACAGCCCCTCGCGGACGACTGTCGCCTACATACAAACAAAACACAAAATGAAAATAATAAGCTGCAGCCGCTCACGGTCGACTGCAGCAACACATAACAGAACTAAAATAAAATACAACATAAAATCCAGGCCTGGTCCTCTCTCGTCCCTCACTGTCGTCGCTCCTCCTTTATACTCCCGTCACTCCTCCGCAAGAGCGGAGATCGCTGCGGCGCGCAGCTGGCGCTCATCCTCTCTGATGAGCGCCGCCTCGTCCCGCTCTCACGGTCCCTCGGCCTCGCTGCCCGCCACACCAAACAAAGGTGATTTGACTCCGGGATGAAAATAACAGCGTCTCGACGACATGGCGACAAACACAGTCAAACGCAACACTTCCTTTTCTCCACGCGACACTTCCTCTTCTCCACGTGGGACAGCAACAAGACCACGCCCCCTTTTTCGCGTATTCTTGTGGGCGGAGGTTAGTCTGTTCTACTGACGTAATTAATGAAGGAAGTACCAGGATGTAGTCCAAGCCGGCCGTTCGCTGTAGGCTTTGAAAGGGAACTTCTGTTAAATAAAATATCTCGCTTGGCATTGAACTTTGAGCTTTATAATTTTACAGGTATTATTTATGCTCTAACAGCAACATTACACACTAACTAAAGTTTGAACAATGGGATCACGAAGAACGGGACCTTTAATGAAACCTGACCCTCCAAATAAGCCTTCACTTTTCATGAAACTAAAATTCACCTCTTGCACATTTTCAAGGAAACAACATACATTGTGCGTTTCTTTAATCGGTTAAATGTGCACGAGCAAATGCAAAATGATCTAATTCATTTGTCGATCTATATCCCTTTACCTGCACCCGTCATGTTGCGTCTTTTGTATGGCGGCTTCACTTGCGCATGCGTGCAAATTCGCGTTTTCAGAAACTGGAACTGTGAATGAAAACAGAACAACACTTCATTTTCCCGCGGTTTGTGAGAGCCGCTCACAGCAATAACGACGACATTGACAGGTACATATATTAAAGGGTTATTTCTAAATTCTTTCCAAGTCACGTGTTGACTTTGTTTGAGAAGCACCTCTAAATTAAAACAGTTGCAGATGGATGAGTAGTTCTTTAACCCTTTAACTGTCACCCCCTTTTTTGAGAATACACATGAAAATGCACTATCCAAACTTAAAGGGCTGTAATTCAAGCATGGGCGTCGGAACCATTGTATGTGGGTGGGACAAGACCCACCCACTTTTTACGATCAATGATATTGGACCCACTCACTTTTATCGTCTCTAACATTCAGCACATGTCTGTTTACCTACCCCTAATCGATAAACACTTATTATTAAACATACATTTAGCAAGCAAAGCGGTATATTTGCCTATATAATTGCCTACCCTACCTTTAAAGCCTGGGTGACACCAAGCCGACGTCAAAGAACTAGTAGTCTCGCGTAGCCTGACGTCAGAAGGTCTGGACTCTATCGCGGCTTTCATTGATCAAGGACCGCCCAAAAGGACGTTTGACTGACATTTAACGCAACCAATCACAGTTCTTTTTGTGCTGCAAATTAAAGGCACAATATGTAAGATTTTAATAATAAATAAATTATTAAATCAATAAATGCCTTTCTGATCTGATATGTGATGGGAAAAGGGAGAAGATTGAGTTCGGCGAAAGGCGGACTCGAACCGCGGGTCGATTTGTGTCAAAACTAGATGCCGTGCGCCTTACCCCTACACTACTGACGCTCTCAATAATTTGGCGATTTACGTAATTTTGTCTTTCCGAAATATACGTTTAGCAAGCAAAGCGGTATATTTGTACTTAATGTAATTGGCATCTACTCCATTAAAAAATTTCTGAGGACCCACCCACATTTTTTTTGCTTCTGACGCCCATGAATTCAAGAATGCTTTGGAATATAGACCAAAGTTTGGTCTCGTTTTAAAGACGATACTCTGCAGTTGCTGAAGTGAAAGCAATTCAAAATATGAAAGTATGAAAAAGTTATGGAAGTTTAAATTTACTTTAAATGAAAAATACTGTACTAAATATTTTTTTATTCCATATAAAATATATATTTTTCAAAAAAGAATTTACTCTTAAATTACTATAAAATCAAAGCCATATGTCTAATCAAATTGTGTTCCAAATTTGAAGTTGATATCACAAAAATTGAAGTTCCCATGAGATTTTGTTTAGGTGCTGTACCGAAAATAGCCACCGGGTGTCATTCAAATTCCATTTATTGTTTTTTTTTAATGCATTTTCCTGTAAATTTCTGTCCAAATATCACTTCCATCACAAAACAGTCACCAAATATGGACCCTTGAGACTCAGACCTTTCCGACAATATGCGTTTTGTCAAGATTGGAAAAGATTTTGAATATAAAGTAGTTAAAATAATTGTTGTATTATGAAACATGTCACCGCCCACTAGGGGAGGAGCCCGCTAGAATAATTTAGAGTAACGTTTCCATGGTAACACAATGTCCGATTTCAAAACGGTTTTCACAGGATGAATTTTGAGTTTGTAAGCGTTCAAATGATACCTAATTTATGAAAATTATAATATATGATACGAAAAAAAGGCGATCAAAAAAAAGAGCACCAGGCGTCCCACCTGTGGGACGGTGACAGTTAAGAGGTTAAAGCCTAACGTTGTGTTAAAACTTTCAGTTTTAGATGGCTTAACGCAGTTATCTGTCAGAAGACAGTGCTTGTGTTTTGTTCTTGTAAATTGCCTGTTGTTTGATATTTATTTATGAATGAAAATGCTAAACTTCTTCCAAAGTCGAATAGTATAAAAGCCACTGATAGGCTATGTTTTAGATATGACTTTACCAACTGACTGTTTCATCTGCAATTGCTCACTTCCTGCAACTTATTTCAAATCTTGCCCCTGATATATATTAGAATAACAAGTGAATCTACTTACTACAAGCATAGAAGTAACTTTTTGGGTTGCATTATGTCATGTGTTATCCCCCTTTTTCCTGCCAATAGGTGTTGCCATGATTACTGTTTTTCATGCCCTGTATTATTAAAATAATAGAAGCTCCATGAGCCAGACGACGATGCACAACAGTTAAATATGAACTGATATTTAATACACTATGCAGGGTTGCCAACTCTCACGCATTTGGCGTGATAGTCACGCTTTCAGGCTCTGTCTCACGCGCTCACGCTGCCCAACTTAAACTCACGCCAAATTGCCAAACCTGCTTTTGATATTAAACAAAGTCTAAGCTTTTACAGTTTTAATGCGAAATTCAAACAATAAATAGCGTTTTGGCGCTAATATGGCATAACAGTTAAAGCCAGAGTGTTGAAAAACGGAGTTGTGACATGCTCTCTCATCTCCCGGTGGCGCGCGCGGTCACATGCTTCACGGAGCTCTCAATACTTCTAGCGCTGTGTCAATACATTTGAATGGCTTGATACACAACAGCTCCACTTTACAGATGTTTGCAGCAAGTTTTGGTAAACAGTACAGCATAGTGTGCATTGATTATTACGCCAACCATACAGGATCGTTTTATAATGGAGTGTGATGGAGATGCAACATTGTTAACATAAATGTTAATGTTTTTTATTGTATTTAGCCCTCAGGTATTCCTTACTAATTGGTCACACTCATACACATTGATGGTCAAATGTGACCATACACCTTAACTATTTTTCAATTGAATAAATGTTCTATATATTAGTTCAATAATATTTATTGAATATTTTGGTACTAAATACTATTTGTGCAATAATTATGGTCCATTAATGACCACTTAAAATGTTTCCCTTTTTTTATATTACAATTAGTATAGTAATTAAGGTTAAAATAGAGAATTCTTATTCAAAGAGGCAAATTTTGAGAGTCATTTTGTGGCTCGAAAAATATTAATTTCCATTTGTAATGCCATTACCCACTGGTGCCTTTATGGCTCTTTAATCAGTATACATGTATCTAATCTAGTTGCTCAAAAAAGTATTGCAGTTTTGCATTTTGATAAATATTTAGATATGATCAAACACTAGATTTCTTTAAATGTTAAATTTTTAAATGTTAATAGCATACATATCCTTATTTCCTTATATGTACAGTAGGCTATGAATTGATACTGAAATCGAAATCGATGTACCGTCGTATACCGTCAGCCCCTCAACAACCCCCGTCTCACTCCAACCTGATCTTAAAAGTTGGCAACCCTGACTATGGCCTGGTTTTACAGACAGGGTTTAGATAAAAGCTACACTATGTGACTTTTCCGTCCGCTAGAGGTCGCCTATTCAAAACAAAGGCGTAGTTTGACGGCAAGTTTGAGCGCAGAATCTTGGGACATGTGGTCTCCACCTCACAGCCGGTAGAAAAGAATCGGGAGAGGACTCGGGCAGAAATCATGCTCATGGATGTGATTATTAACGTTACTGTAGTACGAAGCAGAAGCAGAAGCAGGAGCGATTGCTAATAAGAAGAGCGCAACACAAGCCTCGCGAACAGTGGGACCTTTATTATGGCATAGTCACCGGCACCATTTCCGTTTTTCCGGTCATGAGTATGAGGTAACACAGCTCTGTTTATCATATTAGATACATCATATTAGAGTGTGTTGAAAATGATGTTATAACGTTACTCTGTGCGTTCGCTCAGCGGCTGCTATGACAGTTGTTCACACTGCAGTGACAGTAAAGAGTTTCTGCAAAATAAAACCGGAAACTGAGGGATATGACGCCATTGACAGGCGACTTCACACGTCCCGGTTCCTTGGTTAAAATAGCAATTTTCTCACGATTTACAAATAGTTGGAAGCATTTGGGATATTGTAAGTACTCAACTGAACAAAATATATAACACTGGCCTAGTGGTTTTTGGATATTTTACTGAAAAAATGTTACATAGTGCACCTTTAAGCAATTCATACCTAAATTCATTTAGGACATTTTAAAGGTGCAATGTGTAGATTTTGCGGCATCTAGTAGTAAGAATGCGAATTGCAACCGTCCACTGCTCACCCCTCCCTTTCAAAGCGCATAGAGATGCTATGGTGGCCGACACAGGACAAAGGTGTCGTCGCCTGAGATAGCAGAGAGTAGCTAGCGCTCTGTAAAGCAGTTTGCCCTTTTAGGGCTACTGTAGAAACATGACGGCGCAAAATGGTGACTTCAATGTAAGGGGTATGCACATGCATGTAGTTAGAAATGGCTCATTGTAAGGAAAACACAAAACAAACAAAAAACATAACAGTTCATTATGTAAGGTCTTTATACACCACTGAAAACATAGTTATGTGTATTATATTGCATTTCTGTTAATAGATCCACATAAATATTACACACTGCACCTTTAAGTAGCTTTTATAAATGTGCCTTAGAAAAAAACATTACTGGTGTACATCTTGAGACAAAACAATGGCACTGATATATTTTAAGGTATGTCAGTGCAAGTTTCTTTCAGTTAAAATAGCTCAAAAATGCCTTTTAGGCTGGGTAGGTTTAAGGCTTGTCTGTGAAACTGGGGAAAGTGCTGTTGTTGATTTCCACAGAAATAAGATTTATTCTTATAGCTGCATTGGCAGCAGTTGAACTATATATCTTATAAATAAACAATTCTTCCTCTAATTATTAATAATAAAAACTATTTATTGTCCATTTTAACATTATTAAAACTAATATTGCCTTTGCTGCCATTTTGTAGCAATAGGCCATTCTGTCCATGAGTTGTGATGATTTTACTATATTTTACAGATATGATGCTTTTAATTACAGTATCGATTAATTGCAGATAAGTCACATTTTTTGGCCTCTCGTGGCGTATTGCCTTATTTACTGTACATGGAACCAGGACAGGACTCGATATCTCATTGGCTATTACTACACATCTCTCTTTCAAAAATAACAAATCTCTGTTTTTCACTCACGATTTTGGTCATCTGTGTTAAATACACGTACACAGTCATACAGGTTCACTCTGACATGAGTAATCTTATCTGAGCTGAACGTTCGAAACACTCCTGATGGCTCAGATAAGAAAGTAAAACACACAGAGACCTTCACACACTAAGCACTCCTGATGCACACACGTGGCTGTTTTAAGGCTTGTGGTCAGAGTTAGTTACAGTAGTGTGTGTGTGTGTGTGTGTGTGTGTGTGTGTGTGTGTGTGTGTGTGTGTGTGTGTGTGTGTGTGTGTGTGTGTGTGTGTGTGTGTGTGTGTGTGTGTGTGTGTGTGTGTGTGTGTGTGTGTGTGTGTGTGTGTGTGTGTGTGTGTGTGTGAGTGAGTGTGTGTGTGTGTGTGTGTGTGTGTGAGTGAGTGAGTGAGTGTGTTTGTACATGAATTAGAGCATTTGAAATAATCTGTGTAACAGGCTCAAGGTTTTGAGGGTCTTGGGGTGAAACATTTTACGTCATTGCCTCAGATCTCAGGGCCGGGGCAATGCCTAATGCCACACTCACTAACACACACATTATTACCACACACACATCACATCTGTCTGTCATACTGTCTGTCTATCTATCCATCTATCTATTTATCATAGATACATTCTAATTTATTTAAGGACATTTCTGTTATATTGTAAACAATAATATATAATACACAGTAATATATATATATATATATATTTATATACATATATATATAGTGTATTATATATATTATATATATACATTATTATATACTATGCAGTAATATAGTAGATATTTCATATCATTTTAAATAACTTTCATTAAAAAAACATTAGCCATCCAATACAATGCTTATCATGGTGGGGGTTGTGGAGCTGGAGAGGGTGTAACCAATCAATGGCAGTCAAAACAATCCATGGGGGAGTGGAGGGTGGAAGGGTGGGTGGGAGGAGCCAGATGGAAACCAAGAGTATAGCCAGGATGAAGTCCCATGGTGGAGTCAAGGGAGGGAGGAGCCATGGTGTTGATTTCCTCGAAGAAGCCATGGGGTCGACGGGTGGAGAGGGAGCCCAGAGCGCAGACAGAGAGCAGGTGGACCGGTATGACAGGTCGCAAAGGAACAGTTCGACGACCCCGCCGAGGTGGAACCAGGGTACCGAGGTGCTGAGATGGAGCCGGAGCGACTGAGGGCCGAGGTGGAGCCGCAGATAAGGCGGAGCCAGATGGAGAGAGAAAGTGCAGCGGATGGCTTGCATGTCCGTGGCACAGGTGAAGCAACGTCCAACCGAGGTGAAGCCACAGAGTCGAGTGAGCCCGGTGGAGCTGTATGTTTGATTGTCCCAGGTGGAGCCAGGGGAGGGAGGAGCCAAGGCAGAGTAGTCTGGACCATGGGCTGAGGTGGAGTGGCTGGATCAGCGGCTGGAGGCGTAGCCAGGGAACACCTTTGTCCAGGAGGAGCTGGATGCCAGAAGGCCCTACGTGGATCCACACCACAGAGGGGAGGCAGTAGAGGAGTGAGAGGCTGACATGAGACAGCGGAGACTAGGCAGAGGAACCGACTGAAGTTTGAAGAGGAGGTGGGAGAGGGAGAGACGCAGGAGAACTGGAACTGGACATGACCAGCAGGGACAGGAGAGACAGGGTAACATCCTCTTCATACAAATCATTAAATAGTTCAGAGGTCAGTGGCAGCTCACCCTCAATGGCTGGAGTGTGGGCATGGCTCCTTTCCATCCCCTTGAACTCCACAAGGACCCCCACAATAACGGATGATGTTGCCGGCTCACACACCTGGTCAGACATCTTGTGAGGCTCAGGTTCCAGATCGATGGCTTGCCCCATCATGGGCTCATGAATCGTGGCAGGCTTTGGCTCACTGTCTGCGGTGGGCTCATGCAAACGCCCCATGCAGCTCTGGATTGGGTGCGGGGCTGGTGACCATGTCCTCAACAGTGCAGATAGCGAACAGCAAATCATTGTTCACCAGCACCCACTCCACAAACCCTGCGAATGTTCCCAGAAGACAGACGCCGTGCAGGCGAGCCTTTGTGCGCTTGTTTAAGCTGGCATAGGAACATCTGCACAAGGAGCGATCAGGATAGTTGGTAAGCCTCGCCAGATGTAGAAATCCATGGGTGTGGTCCTCAAGGCACTGCTCTTAAAATGCAACACAAGGAAAAACAGAACATACACATGGCAATTGGGATATTACTTGTACTTGACATTACCTACCCTACCCGTTAAACACTTTATTCTCACTATTAACTAACACTTTATTTCCACTTTTCAAATATTTTCTTCATTTTTATTTCAAATAAACGCTACTCTGAGCTGATATGCAATAGGAAAAGGGAGAAGAATGAGTTCAGTAAAGGGTGGATTCAAACTCGGGTTGGTCACGTGAAAAGCTAACACAGGTGTGCGGAGTTAGTGTAAATAGCTTCTGCCATCAAGGCGGACTATTTGCACTTGGTGTAAATAGACACTGAATGTATATTTTACATTTTGATCCCATATCATACATTCACTATCATTCATTCTACTATCGTTAAAGGCCCACTGAAATCAAAATAACTTTTTTTAGCTTTTAGTATGATTATCTTAGCCTTAAGGTTATGAATAAGCTGGTATGTTCCAAAACAATGACAAAATTTGCATTAAGTAGATCTAAGCATTCAAAACTTACAGTCTCTCACGTTAAAACAAATCACATATTTTGATGACATAATCGCAGACTTCACCTTCTCATCAAATCTTGTGTCCAATCAAATGCGCTCTAGAATCTGAAGTCTTAGTCGGTCTTGGTGGTTGATGAGAGACTCCTGACATCGTTGTAAAGTGCTTCGGGTGTACAGTAGTACATATGAAAGCGTGGTAACACTTTACAATAAGGTTATATTAGTTAACATACACTCACCTAAAGGATTATTAGGAACACCTGTTCAATTTCTCATTAATGTAATTATCTAATCAACCAATCACATGGCAGTTTCTTCAATGCATTTAGGGAAAATAAATGGGAAAGAAAGGAGATTTAAGCAATTTTGAGCGTGGCATGGTTGTTGGTGCCAGACGGGCCGGTCTGAGTATTTCACAATCTGCTCAGTTACTGGGATTTTCACGCACAACCATTTCTAGGGTTTACAAAGAATGTTGTGAAAAGGGAAAAACATCCAGTATGCGGCAGTCCTGTGGGGGCGAAAATGCCTTGTTGATGCTAGAGGTCAGAGGAGAATGGGCCAACTGATTCAAGCTGATAGAAGAACAACTTTGACTGAAATAACCACTCGTTACAACCGAGGTATGCAGCAAAGCATTTGTGAAGCCACAACACGCACAACCTTGAGGCGGATGGGCTAAAACAGCAGAAGACCCCACCGGGTACCACTCATCTCCACTACAAATAGGAAAAAGAGGCTACAATTTGCATGAGCTCACCAAAATTGGACAGTTGAAGACTGGAAAAATGTTGCCTGGTCTGATGAGTCTCGATTTCTGTTGAGACATTCAGATGGTAGAGTCAGAATTTGGCGTAAACAGAATGAGAACATGGATCCATCATGCCTTGTTACCACTGTGCAGGCTGCTGGTGGTGGTGTAATGGTGTGGGGGATGTTTTCTTGGCATACTTTAGGCCCCTTAGTGCCAATTGGGCATCGTTTAATTGCCACGGCCTACCTGAGCATTGTTTCTGACCATGTCCATCCCTTTATGACCACCATGTACCCATCCTCTGATGGCTACTTCCAGCAGGATATTGCACCATGTCACAAAGCTCGAATCATTTCAAATTGGTTTCTTGAACCTGACAATGAGTTCACTGTACTAAAATGGCCCCCACAGTCACCAGATCTCAACCCAATAGAGCATCTTTGGAACGGGAGCTTTGTGCCCTGGATGTGCATCCCACAAATCTCCATCAACTGCAAGATGCTATCCTATCAATATGGGCCAACATTTCTAAAGAACACTTTCAGCACCTTGTTGAATCAATGACACATAGAATTAAGGCAGTTCTGAAGGCGAAAGGGGGTCAAACACAGTATTAGTATGGTGTTCCTAATAATCTTTTAGGTGTGTAAGTTAATGCATTAGTTAACATGAACAACACCTCTGTTCAGCATTAGTTAATCTTTGTTAACGTTAGTTAATAAAAATACAGCTGTTCATGGTTTGTTCATGTTAGTTCACAGTGCATTAACTAATGTTACCAAGATTTAAATGATGCATTAGAAAATGCCGAAATTAACATTAACAAAGATAAACAAATGCTTTATAAGTGCAGTTAATATATAGTTCATGTTAACTAACAAACCTTATTGTAAAGTGTTACCGAAAGCACCAATAAATGCCCCATTCATTCCTTCATTCGTTAGTACACGATAAGAGTCAAGTATTAAATAGGAAAAATATAGAAACTCTTTGGTCATTTTTAAGCGAAATGCTAACGGTGTTACAAGTGGCTCAGGCAGGAAGGCAAGGACAAGCAGATACGTGACTCAAACGTAGTATGTATCTCAAAACAAGCAATACACAGTGGAACATGCGCACCATACATAACTGTGACCAGACAACGAGTGAATGCAAAAAGGGGAACTTGAATACAAACACAGATGACAGCTGAACAGAACTAGACTAATGAGGGTAACTAAGGAAACACAGGAGTGGCAGGAAAAAGAACAAAGAAACACGTGATACATGAAACCAGGAAGTACATGGAACGAAACACAACAAAAACAGACCAAACATCCGGTAGGCCCCCTCCTGGTAGGTGCGTCCTCGTGCCGTAGATAGACCAACTGGGGAGGGGGGGCGGGCACCCTGGAGTCCTCGAGGCGGGAGCACTGGGACCTGACTGGCTGGGAAGCCTCCAGGGTGGTGCCAGTGTTCGGGAGACCATGGCGGGTCGGGAGCCGTGGGCGGCCTCCGCGGAACAGGAGTCTCTGTCGGCCTGTCGGCCTCGGTGGATCTGGAGCCCCACCCACAGCCCGCAGGTCTATGCCTTCCTGCCTTCATCTCTCATCCACCCGCGATTTATTGGAATGTTGTCGCCCGATCAGTGAATATAACCGCAAACCGTACACACATACACACACACACGTGCGCGCGTGCAAGAAAGAATGTTATTTCACTATTTAAGATAGCCCGTCGGCAGGCTGAAAAACACATAGTCCCGGCGACGTTGGGCTTTTAAAAAAGTCAAGTCCGAGCCCTGGCCCATAACGTTACAAGTCCGAGTATGACCACGAATGAAGCAATAACACTTCAAATAGAGGATTCTCCAGCCTGTGACCGCGTGCTAAGGTATGTAATCAATAGATTTCAAACTATCTGTAACAATGCAATACTAACACACATTAAAAAAAAAACGTGTTTTACTCACAACTGTGTTGCACCGTTCCTGTCGGATTCAATATAGAAGGCACAGCATTGTGTTTTAATCTCAATATGTCTCGACCTGTATCTTGTTTACAATCGATTCCGCGGTGAAGTGAAGCGAACAAGCGCGCAATGTCTTACGCACGAGAGCTGGAACCGGCATGTTTATTGCTCGGTAGCGCCACCCGTTTAGCTCCACGAGTCGTGGGCGGGCTTGAGGCGGTGCTTCTGCATCCTATTATGTCAGTGGTCGACATATTCTGAGACCTCTCGTTTTCTGGGCCTGGTGTCAATAAAAGCTTTGACTAACAAGGACGTTTTCAGCTCTGAAACTTACAGGATATTCTTATATCACAATGAACTTTTATATATCAAAGGCTCAAGGGAAAGTTGATTTCTCAATTCATCGTGTGTGAATTAACCTGACATTAGGTTACATCAACAAAACCAATTAATTTTTAAAGGTTAGATTGAGTCCTCCGTGTCTTAAGTTTTTTTATTTAATTTTTTTTATTGTGTAAACAAAGACTAGTTTACCATTCTGTGAGAATAAAATGATTTAAATTTACGTGACACATATGATGGAGTGACAAGATCCTGCTATTATAGACCTGTATACTTAACACACTTGACATGTGTAAGTGTGTATATTTGAAAAGCAATCTTCAGAAGTGTGATGTAGAGAAAATATGTACGGGTGAAGGACAGATAAGAATAGAGACCACCATGATCACACACACACACACACACACATTTTTAGTTGATCCTGGAACAACATTTCTGTCTGAATAAAACTGATGTAGAAGCCCCAAACCCTTGTTTTAAGACTAAACTTGACATAAGGGTTAGAGTTAGTTGGATTGGTTGGGCTAATGTGATTGGTTGATTGGAATGTTCATCCAGGATCAACAAAGATGTTGATCCAGGAACATGTTACACTTGGTGAAATCATGTTCACCCACACACACCCTCGTATACACTGCAACACAATTACAGTTCGGCAAGAGTGTTGAGTATATTATTGACCAATACATACATGGATAGGAATCATTTTTGTGTAACCCCGGCATCCTGGCCAAATGTGCCCATTGGCCTCTATCCATTATGGCCTCCTAATCATCCCAATATACATCCCAAATCGTCTCCTCTCCACCAATCAGCTGGTGTGTGGCTGGTGGTTGAGGAGATTCCCCCCCTTCCAGGTAAAGCGCATTGAGTAGCCAGAAAAAGCGCTATATAAATGAAACAAACTATTATTATTATTATATTAAACTGTCAATTTCCTAATCTCACTTTTAGCGGGTGCACTAAGTCTAGCCAGTGTTGAAGGAAATACTTATTTGGGCATTTCCCCCCCTTAATTCTCATTCTTTTTCTTTTCTTCATTTTTCTTTAGTTGAATCATGTCGGTGGAAAGGCCACGAAGGTCAAAGACTACAAAGAGTCTTTTGAATCTCTCTTTATTCCCCTTTTTCTCCTCTCTTTTAAAAATAAAATCAGGTGCGATGTTCAGGTCTAATGTGAGCTAGAAGTGACAACTCCATTGGACGTTCGGGATTTCGACCTTGTCAGAGTTCTTTTGTTGTGGCGCACAAAGTCTCTCTCTTTTTTTTTGCTTAAAGGGTTGTTTAAATTTTCCGGAACAATATTTTGATGGACAGACTATACTATAGATAAAAATATATTGGAGATGAACATCCATCACGTCAGTGAATGGGAACCATGTGTCGGGCATGACAGAACAATAACAGCCAATATAATCTAATATATAATATAATCTTTAGGCTAATATTTTTCAGACTGTCACTGCTTTAGATGGTGGTGTCTTAGATCCTTTTTAATGTGATAATAAATGGCCAATAAAATATAGATGTTTTGTTTTTTATATATTATGATCCAAATGTAATAATTATATATATTATACACACACACACACACACACACACACACATATATATATATTTTTATAATTACATTTTATGCACTAAATAATATAAAGTCAACTATGCCAAAGCATTTTGGTTCTGTTCAAATGTTTGAGTGTGGCTAATATTTATATACTAATGTTTCAAACACAATAATAATAATGTAAAACGTGTTGTTGTGTTTTTGTTTGGAGCTATGGTACCAAATTTTGGAAAGTGTAGCATACACTCTAAAAAAAAAAAAGGTTCTATCAGCGGTTCTTCAGAGGTTCTTCACCGGTTCTTTGACTAACTATGGTGCTATATAGCGCCGCTACCATATACAGAACATGTTAAGATATGGTGCTATATAGCAACAAAAGTGGTTCCCCTATGATTACGACGAAGAACCATTTTTGGTGCCATATAGAACCTTTTTTTTTTTTGAGTGTAGTACAGCATAGTGATACACAATAATATATTATAGAATTGTAATGATGTTATGCTTTAATATAGAATATATAGGCCTGAATAGGCTAATAAAATGATTTATAAAATATAAATATTTTCAACAAATTAAATGTTATTCTAATAATATAATACAATTAATAAAATCAAATGTTCAATTAACATTTTTGCTATTTATTTATTTATTTATTTATTTATTCATTCATTCATTCATTCATTTATTCATTCATTCATTAAAGGATACACCAGCTTCAATATTCACAGTTGTAGGCTAATATTTACACCAGGGATTTTCTGAGAATGTTTTTTTTCTTCATCTGCGGGGAGGGGGTATATTTTGGCTGACAAACGGAAGTCAAGAACAGGGAAACAAAGCGTAAGAATTTCAGGCCTGATTGAAACAATTAGTCCTGCAGTCAGATTCATGCGATTATTTCTATCAAACGGTGACATATGACCTATGCTTTAGTTCGGGTGTTGTTCTGGCACTCGCCCACTGATCTGTGCTACTCAAATGTTTCCTGAAGTGTATTAATTAATATGCTAATGAGAAATTAAAGTGTGCCCGTCAGCTATTGTATTTATTGTTCCACGTGTCTTTGATGGAGAACTAGAGAGCGCGCGCTCACGAGAGAAAGGTCTTCAGCACCTCTGCGCGTTCTTTCGTGTGCGTTATTGATTAAGTAGCACAATGACTGATGGGAAATGCGCCATATGGAGACACTCGTGTGCAGGAGTCACAGAATGAAAGGTGTGTGTGTGTGTGCGTGTGTGTGTGTGCGGTTAGAATAACAACCAATACCGATTGCTTCATTAAAATAAATAGCATACTTCAAATATTTAAAGTTATGAATTGAGGTAGCCTGTTAATGGCTGTTGTGCGGAACGGTTTGATCAGGGTGAAAACAACATGCAAACATGCGGTCTGTGTGTAGCCACACGTGATTCAAGGGACACTTTATCTTTTGATAATTAAATAAATACCGGTATGTAGATCAAATGTGGAGAAATAAGGGACACTCTCTAGTTTTCTGACTCCACTAATATTATTTAATGAAAAACATTCCCTCCGTTTAAATCAAAGTTTTTTTGCGTTTGACATTCAGGCAAAAAAAAGAAGAAGAAAAGAAAAAAGGCAGGCCTACACTCTAAAAAAAAGGTTCTATATGGCACCAAAAATGGCTCTTGGCTCGTGATCATAGGGGAACCTTTTTTAGTGCTATATAGCACCAATTTCAGTGGTTCTTCAGTGGTTCTTCAGAGGTTCTTCACCGGTTCTTCACCGGTTCTTTGACTAAGGTGCTATATAGCACCAATTTCAGTGGTTCTTCAGTGGTTCTTCAGCGGTTCTTCACCAGTTCTTTGACTAAGGTGCTATATACCACCTCTGAAGAACCGATGAAGCACCAAAATTGGTGCTATATAGCACTAAAAAAGGTTCCCCTATGATCACGAGCCAAGAACCATTTTTGGTGCCATATAGAACCTTTTTTTTTTTAGAGTGTATAGCATCATTATAACCCTGTGATAGTTCACTGTCTTTATAATGGGTTGCCTATCTATTTTTTCGTTTAATTTTTATTGTTTGAAGTGGATGTAATCAGAGGTCGTCTGTGGCTATACTGCATGCGAAAGAAACATTTATTGGGATTTATGAACCGATTATGATTATGAGGATGATGATAAAAAGCATTTTAATCAACTGGTATACCATACAATTATAAACAGGGTCCATCAGAAGATTGTGTTTTAAATGTGTGTTTGTTTTTTGTAAGTCTGCATTAAATCTAAACGATTGCATGACGGCTCATGTAAATCAAAGGACATTAATAATGGACAATTTAAGAATTGAACTGTGCGTGACAGCCATCAGATCAAAGCCTGTCGTTGGGCTGCTCGTAGGCTAGTCACTGCTTTTGAAAGTCACGTGGGACGTTTACTGGCATAAATGGTTCCACGAAGAACCTTTAACATTCACGGAACCTTTAAATATGCCTACACAAAAGGTCATGTATAGTGAAAAAATATATATATTCTTCACACTACATACAATGGTTATTTTAAGAACTGTTCACTGAACAGATATTTGAGGAATTGTTCTTCATCCGGCGCTGCGGGGGCAATAATTTTTAAGAGCAATAATTGACTCAGGATCATGGCTTTTTGGACCATTTAAGTGTGCTAATGTGATTTATGAATAATGATTAATAATGGATAAATGTAAGGTTACATTAAGAAGCGATACGTAGCCTACACTCTAAAAAAAAAGATTCTATATGGCACCAAAAATGGTTCTTCGTCGTAATCATAGAGGAACCACTTTTGGTGCTATATAGCACCATATCTTAACATGTTCTGTAGCGGCGCTATATAGCACCATAGTTAGCGGTGCTATATAGCACCTTAGTCAAAGAACCGGTGAAGAACCTCTGAAGAACCAAAATTGGTGCTATATAGCACTTAAAAAGGTTCCCCTATGATTACGAGCCAAGAACCATTGTTGGTGCCATATAGAACCTTTTTTTTTTTAGAGTGTATGTTTGTGCACAAAATGGTTTTTATTTTAGCTAAAAGCATAATCATAACAACAAAAATAATGTCAACACGTTAATTTAGAGTAGGTAGATTGTTTCATATAAGAGTTATAATCATTCAGAGAGTTTATTTGAACTAAAATGTTTCCCTGTCTCCTCCCCATCGTCAGTAGTCTACCTGTTGCAGATAGGCGCTTCTTCCTGTCGCTCATTGACTCCTTTCTGTGTGTGTGTGTGTGTGTGTGTGTGTGTGTGTGTGTGCGCGCGCGCGCGTGAATATGAGGGCATGTCTACTGTGTGAACGCACGAGGCCAAACACTAATAAAGAGCTGCTGCCCTCGCGCTGTCCTCGCAGACACCACACAGGTTTTTACCGGGGAAACACGCAACTGAGTGAACCGGCAGGATCGCGCGGGTGTCGCGGCTCTAGTGATTACATTCCTCGCGCAGAGACGAGCTAAAGCACCGCAGAGGAGCAGGACAGAGTCACTGACAGGTAACAGAGAGTTCACTTCACCATCACATGCTTTCGTTTCGTTGATTTTGACCCATTTACATTCATTGATTATTCTATTAGCAAACTAATATTTTCATATCACGCAATCATGTTTATGGCAACATCTGTATGGGCCTAATGTATTGATATTTAACTAATAGCTATTACAAATAGGCGCATGGCATTATTGAATTAATTGTATTATATGATACCGATGTAATATTTTCTCATTCATTTAATGTTATGTGATTTTATAGCTACACATTCACTGTTTAAAAAAATCCAGCAATGCCATCCTGTTAAAATGTCAACTATAATGAAATATGTGACCCTGGGCCACAAAACCAGTCATAAGTCGCACGGGTAGCCTATATTTGTGGCAATGGCCAACAATAGCCTACATTGTGCGTGTCAAAATTATAGATTTTTATTTTATGCCAAAAATCATTAGGGTATTAAGTAAATATCATGTTCCATGATGATATTTTGTAAATGTCCTACTGTAAATATATATATAATTGTATTATTATTATTAGTAATATGCAGTGCTAAGCACTTTTCTCAATATTTCGATTTTTTTTTTTTTTCACCCTCAGATTATCAAATAGTAGTAGCCTATCTCATGTTTTGTGGTCCAGGGTCACATATTTAAATGCACTTGGGATTATCAATGAAAGCAAATGCTTTATTAGATATAGGCCTATTGAATGCGATCATTTCAAGGCCTTATTATGCAATTCGTTCTTTTGATATCACTTTAAAATAAAGTTTCCAATTAGACTCCAAAGGTTTTACAATCTATTTTTTAAATGATTCCATCCAGAGTTCCGTGGAAACCCATCGATGTTCTGGTACAGAGATGAACAGTGTAATGTAACATTTTTAATTTCCAAAGAACCATAATAACAACGTTTATGATGAGAAGAAGATGCTTTGCTGAACCACTGAAAAAACTATCCTTTAGCAGTGTGTGTTTATTTGTGTGTGTGTGTGTGTGTGTGTGCGTGCGTGCGCAGGCGCTCGGCGGGGCGGGATGGACTACAGTTATGATACGGACCTGGAAGAGTTGTGTCCGGTGTGTGGGGATAAAGTTTCTGGCTATCATTATGGTTTATTAACCTGCGAGAGCTGCAAGGTATTAAATCAGCCTAAACAGGCAGTTTAAATCTACTGTACTTAAAATGTCATTTATGTGATGCCATTGTTTTATTCAAGAAAGGATCATTTGTTTAATCTAAATATTTAATTTATTACATTTATTGTTTTAAGGGTCATGTGCAGAAACAGATCTTTAACCGGACAAATGCAGTTTATTTATTTTTTTTACATTGTGTCAAATGTTATCAGTTTTTCTTTTCATTATTATTTTTTAATATCATTTCGATGTTTCCGTTACTGCATTTAATAATGCATTTGGTCATTTTAAAACTACCAAGGCAATTTATCTAGAATTGCATTTGTAAATATATTATATAGCCTATTTGTTTTTTTGTTTTTTTTAACCTTTGACGAATCGTAACAGCATTTTCTTTTCTTCATTTTTAAGGGTTTCTTTAAGAGGACCGTACAGAATAACAAACGGTACACATGTGCAGAGAGTCAAGACTGTAAGATTGATAAAACCCAGAGGAAACGGTGTCCGTTCTGCCGCTTCCAGAAATGTCTCAACGTCGGGATGCGGCTGGAGGGTGAGCGGAACGGCATATGATTATGGTCTCATATTTAATTTCAAATTTAGTTCAGTTTAGAGGACTGCATCTGAAATGTATAAAGGATATTTTGGAGGGATTACATTTGTAAATCATTTCGTTTAAAAATGTTTTTTCTTTATTATATTGCTTCTTATTATTTGCATTATCTTATTAAAATGTACATGTATGTATTTTATACCCATATCGACAAAGACAGTCTTGTGACAGGGTCCACATATTTCCTTATTAAAAAAAAAATCTAAGCAAATGCAGGTTGGTCTGTTTTAAAAACGAATTACAGTGTAATTTGCATTAAAGCCGGTTGATTCGTTTCAGACGTAAATGTAGAATCAGAGAAAAGACAAGAACAAAATTAACAGTGAAAAAAAAAATGCAGTGCTTCTTGCAAGGTCGCTGTTATCTGCAGGCACCTTCGCGTTTCCGGGCGCGCGCGCGCGTCGCTTCTGGATCAAGGTTAAGTATTCATTTAAGCGCGGCTCTATTTTAATAAGTCAGGTATCAGGTATTTTTAACTAGTTCGTGAGTTAATGGAAGGACGAATGTTAGAGAAACGAACAAGAACCAGCATTCAACTTGGATAGAACTCGATCTTTAACTTAAAAAACAAAAACAAAGATTCCAATAAGAACCGAAAACAGCTTTACAGTTTTACGTTATAGAAGAACATTTTAGAGTTCAACAAACACATTATTATTATTTTATTTATTTATCTTTTTTTAACAAATATTTTACCCAGCATTTTTATATACTCTATATATAGGCCTATATAAATTACACACACCACATACATTTAATACAGAATATGTTGTGTAAGCCTACTGTTTTTATTGGATATTATTTTGTATAAAAACTTTACTTAGATTAATTATAATATTAATACTTAAAATTTTAAACCGGTTTTACAGTTTTATGCCATAGACGAACATTTTAGAGTTCAACAAATACATTATTATTTTATTTATTTATATAGAAAACAACTATAGTTTAACCAGCATATATATATATATATATATATATATATATATATATATATATATATATATATATATATATATATATATATATATATATATAATATATATATATATATATATATATTACACACACACCAGATATATAAATATATAATACACTGTAATGTATATAATGTAATGTGTGTGTGTGTATGTGTGTGTATATATATATATATATATTACACACACACCAGATATATAAATATATAATACACTGTAATGTATATAATGTAATGTGTGTGTGTGTATGTGTGTGTATATATATATATATATATATATATATATATATATATATATATATATATATATATATATATACACACACACACATTACACACACACACCAGATATATGTGTATATATATAATTTACTGTAATGTATATAATGTAATGTGTATATATATATACTCTAAAAAATGCTGGGTTTAAAATAACTAAAGTTGGGTTGAAAATGCTATTGGGTTGTTTTAACCCAGCGGTTGGGTTAAATGTTTGCTTAAAACAACCCAATTGCAGGGTTAAAATAACCCAATCGCTGGGTTAAAACAACCCATTGCTGGGTTAGTCCATTTTCAACCCAACTTGGGTTATTTTAAACCCAGCATTTTTTAGAGTGTACATATACATTACACACACACCACATAAATTTAATACAGAGTATGTTTCGTACTGTTTTTATTTGATATTATTAAACCTTTACTTAGATGAATTATAATATCAATACTTTTAAAATACTATTAAATATGAGTATTAATACTACACATGAACATTAATCATGAAGTGCAATGTAACATGGTTTTGTTTGTGCTCACAGCTGTCCGTGCTGACAGGATGCGTGGAGGGCGCAATAAATTCGGCCCCATGTACAAACGAGACCGGGCGCTGAAGCAGCAGAAGAAAGCTCTCATCCGCGCCAGTGGCTTAAAGATGGAAGCCACGCCCCCTCTGCTGTCATCACCGCAGTCCGACTACAGCTTCAGCACTGCTCTCTCCGTTCCAGCTCAGAAAAACACCCACCTGAACATCGGCACCCCGGTGGCCCCCACCGATTACGAACGCAGCCTGTACGCATCCAGTTCCCTGAGCTTATCCGTC
This sequence comes from Romanogobio albipinnatus, assembly GCA_023566225.1. Classification (NCBI taxonomy): domain Eukaryota; kingdom Metazoa; phylum Chordata; class Actinopteri; order Cypriniformes; family Gobionidae; genus Romanogobio; species Romanogobio albipinnatus. The sequence goes on along the minus strand of CM042255.1, from coordinate 39,912,357 downwards.
CCCATCCCGGCCCACACCCCTCTGCCAGCACAGTACCCATATCCAAACCTACCCGGCCGTGCCATCAAGTCTGAGTATCCCGACCACTACACAAGCTCAGAGCACTACACCAGCGCCAGCTCCCCAGAATCGGTTCCGGGCTACACGTACATGGATCAGACGCGAGTGTCGACCAGCCCACCGCTGGTCCCGCCGGGCTTGACGGTGCCGCCGTTGGTTCAGGAGTTTGTTCGCTGCGAGCAGGACGAGCTGCAGGTGCAAAGCAAGATAAGCGCTCACCTGGCCCACCTGCAGCAGGAACAGAACTCTCGGAGCGCGGCGGCCAATCAGGAACAGAACACACGCCTCGCAGCCAAACAGGAACGACTCAGCACCTTTGGCCTGATGTGCCACATGGCCGATCAGACGCTCTTCTCCATCGTGGAATGGGCACGTAGCTGCATCTTCTTTAAGGAGCTCAAGGTGAGTGTGAACGCAAAACCGAATTATAATCCGAATCACAGAGGATTGATAGTGATGCACGCCTCATCCGTACACACACACACACACACACTAATGTTTGCATGAACAGAGCAGATGCTGTCAGCATGATGAGATGATGCTGACACGGATGAACAAGGAGCGTGTGTGTGTGTGTGTGTGTGTGTGTGTGTGTGTGTTTCCAGATAAACAGTCACGGCCTGCTGTGTTTGCTCTGGCTCGCTGTCACATTTATAATGGCAGTGATGTCTGATGCGATTCTATCAACAGGAAAGCATTCGAGGAAAGTATTCTGGTTGTTCTTGTTGTAGGTCATTTTTAAAAGACCAGATACATGGTTTTGTAAATTCGATTGCTGGTGTTGATGGCAAAGACTGAATATTAGACTAAATTAAGATAATAATCACTATTATTATCATTTATACCATTCAAAAGTTTGGGGTCGGTGAGATTTTTTTAATGTTTTTGAAAAGTCCACCAACAATGTAAAAAAAGTTGCTATATAAATTTTAAGTAAAATCAACTTGGATGATTAAGTCGTTTCAACTTAAATTACATTGAACTGACTTTAAATGAGTTGAATCTTGTATAACTTATAAAAAAACGTGCGTCACTTATTTTGATGAGCTAAAGCAATTTAAAAACACATGTTGTCATAAGGCTGGATTTATTTGATAAAAAATACACACTGGAAAAAATGTCAACCTATTTCAACTTAAAAATGTAAGGCAGCAACTGAATTTAAGGTTTTAAGTTAAAACAACTAAAAAACTTAAAAGTACACTGTAAAAAAATATATTTAAAAAAGTAAGTTACCTGGAGTTAATTGAAATAAAAAATTGAGTTAATACAATGAACATTTGAGAATCAACATCACTCTTTATTCAAATATTATTCAAATATTTTGTAAGCATATTGCGTAAATGTGTGTTTTATATTAAATAATGCAGTGAAACATGCCAAATTGTGCTATTTTCATGATTTATCACAAGATTTTTTATTTATTTATGTAATTCAGATGCAATAATATTTTGAGTTTCTATTTATTAAACCAATTTCCTTCATTGTATTAACTCAAATTTTTAATTTCAATGAACTCAAAGTTTTAAGGCAACCAGGTTACTTACTTTTTTAAATTAAACCAACAGTGTACAAGTCATTTCAACTCTCTATATTACAATTTACATTCAACTGACTTACAATTTTGAGTTGAATCTTGTATAACTTAAATTAAAAAGTTGAAATTACTTAGCTTATTTTGATTTTGAGTTAAAGTAACTTAAAAACATGTTGTCATAACTTATTGATCCTATAATGTTTTACAGTGCAGTAAAATCATATTATAGTGAAATATTATTACAATTTATAATAACTGTTTGTTATGCATTTTAAAATTTAATTTATTCCTGTGATCAAAGCTGAATTTTCAGCATCATTCCTCCAGTGTCACATGATCCTTCAGAAATCATTCTAATATGAATATTGATACTCAAGAAACATGTATTATTATTATATGTATTATCAATGTTGAAAACCGTTTTGTGGAAACCATGGTACATGTTTTGCAGGATTCTTTGACGAATAGAAAGAATAGCATTCATTTTTTTTGTATATAATTTGTGAGACATTATACATGTCTTTACTGTCAGTTCTGATCAAAGCTTCCTAACTGAATAAAAGTATTAATTTCTTTAATAAAATGACTGACCCCAAACTTTTGAACAATAGTAGTTGCAGTTACCAAATTAAAATATTGTGATATCACATAACTTAAAATATCTACTTTTGGGAGTTCATACTGGATTCTGAACTGAATTCATAGCATTTATTTGACATCACAAGATTTTTAAACCTGTAGCATGACTGACTCGCTTGTGATTTATCAGTCCTCTGTTAACATCATCTGACTCAAAGAGGGGTCATTTCTTTCATATTAAAATTGTAATGATTGTGGGCGTTTGGATTTATTGATAATCCAAAATTATGAGATATATTTCGGATTCACTTCAGAAGGTTCATTAACTTTTTCTGGAGATTAAATGCGTCATAAAATTGAGCTCTCTGGCTATATCGTTATAACCCGAGGCATTGAGGGGTCTTTAAATAAAACACTTGAGTTTTGGTGGTCCTGAAGAGCTCTTTAAATAAACGTGTGATTGTTGTCTTAAAGGAAATAGAGGATGCACTCCTTTCTTTTGTCCATTATGAGCTCCTGACGCTCTCTGCATTTCCAAACCTTGCTGACAATGCATCACGCACACGATGATACATTACAGCATTTCAACACACACACACACACACACACACACACACACACACACACACACACACACACACACACACACACACACACACACACACACACACACACACACACACACACACACACACACACACTATTATAAATCAAATTCAGAAGCATTGCATTGCTTATTTTGTCTTGTATTTTTTTAGAAACTGAAAATGTCTGGTGATTTTAATGCTGCTATTTCAATGCAATAGTTCCATGTGTTTCTCTTTTCCTTTTTTCTTATTTTACATTTGAATAATAATATTTAATATTTTACTTTGACCTTCCTATTGTTTTCCAAGCCTCTGTTTCTGTGTGTGTGTGTGTGTGTGTGTGTGTGTGTGTGTGTGTGTGTGTGTGTGTGTGTGTGTGTGTGTGTGTGTGTGTGTGTGTGTGTGTGTGTGTGTGTGTGTGTGTTTTGAGAAGGTTACGCAAGTATGTGTGTGTGATTTCGCAGAGTAGTGTCCGTGTGTTTGTAAGAATAATGGCTATATTGTTTGTGTGTGTGTGTGCGTGTGTGTGTGTGCCAGTGTTACTATGTATATTGTGTGTGTGTGGTATTCCCTTCATTAAACTGACCAAATTTTCCCACAAGGATAGTAATACCAGTAAATGTTGACCTTATTGGGACATTCATTTTCGTCCCCTTGAGGAAAACAGTTTATAAATCACACTAAATGAAGTGTTTTGAAAATGTAAAAGTACTGTTTTCGGGTTTAGGGGTAGGGTTAGTGTAAGGAGACACAATATACAGTTTGGACAGTATAAAAATCATTATGTCTATGGAATATGAAAACCCAATGTGTGTGTTCATGTTTTTCTTTCCCGGTGGGGAATTCAACCTGAAAGCACAGAGACTCATGGGGACTCGTGTCACAGTGGGGACATAAATTGAGGTCCCCATTAGGGAAACAAGCTTATAAATCATACAGAATGAGTTTTTTGAAAATGTTAAAATGCTGAATGTTTTGTGTGATGGGTAGGTTTAGGGGTAGGGTTAGTGTAAGGGGAGAGAATATACAGTTTGTACAGTATAAAAACCATTACTTCTATGGAGAGTACCCACAAAGATGGTAAACCAGACGTACGTGTGTGTGTGTGTGTGTGTGTGTGTGTGTGTGTGTGTGTGTGTGTGTGTGTGTGTGTGTGTGTGTGTGTGTGTGTGTGTGTGTGTGTGTGTGTGTGTGTGTGTGTGTGTGTGTGTGTGTGTGCGTGTGTGTGTGCGTGTGTGTGTGTGTGTGTGTGTGTGTGCGTGTGCGTGTGTGGGGGCTAGCAACAGCATTCCACTCCAGATAAGGGGAGAATGTGAATGCTGCAGTGTCCGTGTGTTCAGTCTGGCCTACGCATCTGAAGGTTTTTCTTATTCAACAAGTCTCTCTCATTTTAATTCATCAGATTCCTCCAGAAAATAGTGGTTTTACTCATTTGACTATTATTCATTCGTAAAAATAAAGATTCCTATTAGAAACAAACTATTTTTTGTATTATTCTGTATAAGAAAATCTTTTTACAGACCTTTTTATTTCCTTAGAAAGCAATACTCTGATCTGAAGAACCTAAAATGACATTAATATGCTTTTTAATCTCCAAAGTACCCATTGAAGAGACTAAACCTAAACACCTTTGAAGAATCTTTCACTATGAATGTGAACGATTTCTGCTAAAATGACTGCTAATGATTTCATTCGAATGACCTAAACCCCTCAAACCCCGCCCCTAAACCTACCCATCACTGGTTTAGACAAATCCTACAAATGCATACGAGTGAGTGCATACGACTTGGCCACCGCGTACAAATATGTACGAATTGGTCATTTTTAAATTAAATGTTTAGTATGTTTTTAAAGCTATTTTAAATATGAGGACATATTTTATGTTTACGTCTTAATACCAGTGTAATACCCGTGTCATTATACAAATTTGTGTCCTCATAAATCACAAAAACAAACAAACACACACACAGACACACACACGGACAATGATACTCTGCAAAATCATAAATCACGTAAGTGTGCTTTTGTGGTCCATCCGTTTGATTTAGTCTGCCAACTACAGGGCTGGAGATGATGTTTCTGGCTCAGAGGATTGCCCATTATTATTGTCTTTTAGTATTTGCTTGTCTGTGTTCTTGTCTGCCATTTTTAGACAAAATGCACTTTTCAGTGGACAAATATTCCATATTTTAGTCTGTTAGTGTATTTTTGGTCTGTTCTCTCATGGTGTTGTAAAGAGGCATCATTGTTTCAGAATTAATATTAATTTCTTATTTTAAAAAACATAGTGTGGTGCAGGGTTATTATCATTTACTAAGCCAAATAACTTTAGATAGGGTCCAGTTCTCACTAGTTACTTATTAGCATGCATGGATATTGGCGGTTTATTAGTACTTATAAAGCACATGCCTTATTCTGCATGACCATATTCTACATCCCTTATTCCTACCCAATGCCTAATCTTAACAACTACCTTACTAACTATTAATAAGCAAGTTATTAGAAAAAGTCATAGTTAATAGTTCATTAATAGTGAGAATTAGACTGCTAGAACCTCATTTCTGCTATTTCAGCTCCTTTAATATAGGTCTAAAGTACAATATTTATGTAAGCTATGATAGTTTCTGTAAGCGATATGACACGACTGACTCTAAACACACTGAGACAGGATACTACAGCACTAATACCGTCATCACTTCCTCTGTCTGTGCTGATGGACAGTTTCCACCTCACACTGTTACCTGAACAGGTGTGTTCATACACACGTCACACCCACACACACGCCGGATGTGAACTGTTAGTTTATTTACCCTCTGAAGACAAATATATGCAGACCTCATTCAATGTGTGTGTGTGTGTGTCTGTATCCTAAACCCTACATTATGGGGACAAAATATCCCCACAAAGATGCAATATCCAAAATCTTTGTTATTGTGGGACATTTTTGGTCGCCATGAGGTAAACAGATTATAAATCATAATTAATTATGTTTTTTGAAAATGTAAAATTTTAGAAAGTTTTGTGTGATGGGAAGATTTAGGGTTAGGGGAATAGAATATTGTACAGTATAAAAATCATTATGTCTATGGAAACATGAAAAACATGAAAACACAACATTGGTGTGTGTGTGTGTGTGTGTGTGTGACAGTTTGAAAAATGTTTCGGATGGTTTGTGTGCATCTCAATCTACCGCCATGCACTCTGTGTTCAGAAAAGTTCAAAAATCGGATCAAAAATATAAAAAAAAAAATCAAAATGACTGTTTATTTGATTATATTTTAAAATGTAATTAATTAATTTGATGGCAAAGCTGAATTTTTAGTATCTTTACTCCAGTCTTCACTGTAAAAAATTATCGTGATTTTAACGGTAAAAGACTGTAAAAATGCTAAAGTGAAAAACAGTTAATTGGTTAACTGAAAGTTTCCGTACTATATACAGTGAATAGCTGTAATAGATCTAACCTTACATTTAATAATTTTTTTTACAGTAAAATACCGTTAAATTTACAGATTTTGGAAGTGAAAAAGAACAAGTCGTTGTGTATTTTACAGTGAAAAACCGTAAATTGACATTCCCAGAATTCCCATGCGTGACACTTCACATTTGCTGTATTTTCATTGCAATAACTATGTTTCTTCTTAGTTTTTTTATAATCAGTTATGTACATTAGGGTTTTATGTTACATCTAATGTTGTTAAATTAATGTTTATTGCATTTTTAAAATGGAATGTGTGTTACCATGATGGTGTTTGTGTGAATGACACTGTGCACCTTCTATATATTAGATTAGTATTGTGTGAGACCAGGTTGTGTGATGAGCTTTGATTCATCATGTGACTCTCATCACCACTGTGATTGGTGGTTGTCAGTATATAAGGTACATAACAGATATTAGTATTTCAATAGGTTGGTAATTTAACATTATTTCAGTTAATGAAATATGTTTTTTTTTTCTATAGTGTACATGTAATTATTACAATATAAACCTTTAAATTATACGGTTTTGAACTGTACAATAGACAGTAAACCAAGTGCTGTCCCGTTGCTACCATATTTTTTACGGTAAAGTTCTGCCGTTTTTTTACCGTACATTTTACGGGGATTTTTTTTACAGTGCGCATGATCCGCCAGGAATCATTCAAAAGGTACGTGCCTATGTCGTAACTACCCAAGATTCTGACTTGGCGTTCTTGTATTCGTAGAACTCGTAATTACAACTTGTAAACTGGAAGTTTTTTGAGAGCTCCGACCACGTGACCGCTGTACTGCAGCAGATTCATTTAGGCATTGATAGTGTTGCCATAGTAATGCTTAATTCCGAGTCTGAGGACGTGAACAGCTTTGAGTAGAAATGAAATTTGAGCATATTAATTTTATTAATGCATGTATTGTATTGTTTATATTATATATTACAGAATAGTCAAATAGCTGTTTACATATTGTTTTAGCAAACTCACATTTGCTATTCTGCTATGTAAATCCCATAAATTAAATCAGTTCTCGATGGGAATTTTCCATTTGGAAATATAACACATACATTACAGAAAAGGGTTGCAAAAAGGTACAGTAATTTGACTTGAAATCTAGTAGTACAGTGTATATTGAGCAGTAAGAATGCATTCTGAATGTCTGTTTGAGATTTTTACGTCCTCATGCACACAGCTGGATATGTGTGTCCTTCTGGGTCAAAATCCCAAATTCCTTTGACTCAAAAAGAGGCGGGTTTATTCCACAAAGATACAACGGAGAGAGAAATAGCTACACGAATAAAGCATGTGTTGTGGAAGTCTGGGGCAGCGGGCAGGTATTTTCTCTGATAAATGAGGGTTACAAAATATATAAAGCGCTGACAGGGAAGTGTTGTGGTGTTCAAGTGTGGACGTGAATGTGTATGCGTCTGTGTGCGATTTCAGAGTCAACAGCTACTGAGAAATGGACAAGGGTCTTGTTTTACTCATAATCTTTTCAGAGCAAAGCTTTTTCTCTGTCCCGTATAATAGCCCACACTGGGGTGCCAAGGGCATTTGACACTCTCCAAAAGCGGCCTCACACAGCACTTATAGTGATGCCGCTGAGGACAGACGGAAAAACGTAGTACACTAGTACACTAATGGTAGTAAGTTGCAAGTGCAGTATTCAAAAGGGACGTTTTTTTATTGTAGCACTCAGTACAATTTATTTATTGTTTTATTATTTATTAACATAAAAGTTTGTGTTTATATACTATATATGCATACAACAATCAGGCATAACATTATGACCAGGTGAAGTGAATAACACTGATTATCACATCATCACAGCACCTGTTAGTGGGTGCGATAGATTAGGCAGCAAGTGAATATTTTGTCCTCAAAGTTGATGTGTTAGAAGCAGAAAAAAATGTGCAAGCGTAAGGATTTGAGCGAGTTTGATAAGAACCAAATTGTGATGGCTAGACGACTGGGTCAGAGCATCTCCAAAACTGCAGCTCTTGTGAGGTGTTCCCAGTCTGCAGTGGTCAGTATCAATCAAAAGTGCTCTAAGGAAGGAACAGTGGTGAACCGGCGACATGGTCATCATGAATGGCCAAGGCTCATTGATGCACGAAGGCTGGCCCGTGTGGTCCGATCAAACAGACGAGCAACTGTAGCCTAAATTGTTTAAGAAGTTAATGCTGGTTCTGAAAGAAAGGTGTCAGAATATACAGTGCATCGCAGTTTGTTGCGTATGGGGCTGCATAGCCGCAGACCAGTCAGGGTGCCCATGCTGACCCCTGTCCACCTCCGAAAGCACCAACACGCGAGCATCAGAACTGGACTACGGAGTAATGGAAGAAGGTGGCCTGGTCTGATGGATCACGTTTTCTTTTACATCAAGTGGATGGCTGGGTGTGTGTGTGTCGCTTACCTGGGGAGCACATGGCACCAGGATGCACTATGGGCAGTGATGCTTTGGGCAATGTTCTGCTGAGAAACCTTGGGTCCTGCCATCCATGTGGATGTTACTTTTATGTACCACCTAACTAAGCATTGTTGCAGACCATGTACACCCTTTCATGGAAACTGTATTCCCTGGTGGCTGTGGCTCTCTCAGCAGGATAATGCGTCCTGCCACAAAGCAAAAATGGTTCAGGAATGGTTTGAGGAGCACAACGAGTTTGAGGTGTTGACTTGGCCTCCAAATTCCCCAGATCTCAATCCAATCGAGCATCTGTGAGATGTGCTGAACAAACAAGTCCGATCCATGGAGGCCCTACCTCGCAACTTACAGGACTTAAAGGATCTGCTGCTAACATCTTAGTACCAGATACCACAGCACACCTTCAGGGGTCAGGAGATCTGTGTATGTGTGTGTGTATCCGTCTGTGAAACATTAATTTATTTGCAGTCAAAATGCCTCGTTTTAATGAGAAGGATACTTCATTTTAATATGAAAAGCAAAAACCAGTTTTGCTTTAGCAGTTGTAATGTGACTAAACGTTATTTCTCAACTTACTTCTACTTTAATCGTGCTGTAATCATACTGTTGTTTGATCACACATTGATTCTTTACCTAGCATTGCTAGCTCACTTCAAGTCAAATATAAGTGTTTTTATGTGTAGTCATGAAGGTTAAAAAGCTTGCTTCAAAAGCACTTCAGTCGCTGTATTCTAGACAGAACATTAGTTTTAGACTACTTCACCTTAATAAGCTATCATTACTTGGTTTTTCTCAATTTACTTGTATGCAAATGACAAGATGTTAAAGGGATAGCTTAAAAATGAATATATAATTTACTCACCGTCAACTACATACGACGGTCGTTCTTCCTCTTTTGGATTTTTGGCTGAACTATAAAGACATTTGATTTTATATTTGAGAACACAAGTTGCTTGCGACTAGTAATCGGCTGATTGCTGGGGTACAGAAATTGTGCCATTCCTTAGATTTGAAATGATTTCTTTACAGTACGGGGAAATAGTGTTTAATAACATTCACCCCAGCATTCATAGCTTTCCTCCATTTGCAAAGAAAGCTCTTGCTTGTGCGTTTTTGTCTGTTGCTGTAGATACACTGTGTGCAACAGATAGACAAAAAAACGCTCATGCAAGACCCCAGCTTCCTTCACTGTGTGCACAATGTGCCGTACAATCTCTCGTCATGGCAACAGGAGTGTGGCATAAAGGGAGTTAAGAAAAAATACAGAGTGCGTTTCGGCTGAAATTAATTGTGCCGCCCCGGATGACTTCTGTTGGGTCACGAATCTCGTTTGCAACAGTGAGCTGACAGTTGTCTCTGTAGAATAATATAATCTATATTCAATCCAATTACACCCATTAAACTGGACTGTGAATAAGCACAATAGCTTTGAATGAACACTGAATCACTGAATCCTCAGCTCTGCTAACCTGAATGACAGTTCAGTCCATTCTGTTCCATTTTTATACAGCAACTCAATGCTATTGTGTTGGCGGTGGAAAAATTGCAGCTTTCTGGAAATTTTGTGTGGGTGAGGCTGTGTGTGTGTATTTTAACTTTCAGATTTCAAAATAAAAGAATGAAAAGCAGGAGAGAAAATCATATATAAGATTTCTTAATACCGCAGTTGTTTCTCCTCTAGAGCAAATGGAGTCTCACTAAAGGCTTCTGTTGTTTGTCTCCTTTAGAGTTTCAGAAGAGATTTCAACAATTTCTCCACAGTTTTTGCTTAAATATGCCATAATTGGCAATAATAAAAGAAACGGCAACAAAATATTTCTCATCAAATAGTATTTTTCCCTTTTATATTTATACAGCGTTTTATTATATCTTTGTCTCATTTGTTTCCATTTTTATTTTAGGAATGTATAGAGATGACAAACAAATGAAATGAAACAAATGAAATAATGTTCTTATTAAATTAAATATAAGTGATATATAAATATAAACAAATGTAAATTGTAAATAAATATGAAATGAGATTAAATAATAATAAATATAACTACGTTTTCTGAGCAATTATATTTTATAAAAAAAATATAAAAAAAGAAATCTACATATAATGCAAATGCATATGTACACAAATATTTGTACATTTTACAGGGTTTCTGTGGGTCTTAAAATGTCTTAAATCGGATCAGAAAGTCTTAAATTCAAAGTCAAATGACATTAAATTAGAGCCCTATGATTTCTGCGATGCAGAAAACGTGGACGGAATGGCAGAATCTGTATAATGCAGAATGTCACGGAATTTGTCGAATTTTACATGAATAAAACAAAAGTAGGTCAGAACACTTAAAGGGATAGTTCACCCAAACATGACATATCTGTCGCCATTTACTCACCCTAAAAAAGCGAACATTTAACCACCAAAGCGTCTTTTTCACACGGCTGGCTGGCGTATTCAATTATTTTCAATGGGAGTGCCGTGTTTTTAGAATGGCATGAGCGAGTATTTCACGCTCAAGCGCTGAGCATTTTTTACTGGTCGCCAAGAGTTGAAAAATGTTCAACTTTGAGCAAAACACAGAGCTCATCGTTGTCACTTTTTCACCCAGCCGTCCAATCACAGTGGAGGAGGGTCACCTGATCTCCATTTGGTTCCTTCCCACTGTCGCTTTGGCTTGGCTTGCTCAGTTGGGGGACACTAAATTTTCAACTAAATATTCAAATACATTTTCAACTAAATTACTGATCTGCCCGCATTGTCACTATTTTAATAATTGAAATGAGCTGGATAACATCACCATTTTTCTCCAGAGAAGCTGTACAGCCGAATTCAATTCTGTGGCATTATTTTCCTGTCTAATGGTGCATTCATAGTTCAAGATCATGTTTATTCCTGTTTCTAGAAAGTACGAAGATGTATCATACAGCTCCAGGTATCCACATATGATTTTGTCCTCATTGTTGTCACTACTAGAGCAAGCTCCTGATTGGTTAACGTGGCGCGAATATCCACCAAAGTTCAGATTTTTCGCGATTCGGAATCGCTTGAATCACGCGTTTCGCGCGTCAAACGTCCGAAACGCTCCATTCGCGCCGTGTCATTTGTGCCACCTCATTTGCTCAAATCATGCCGCAGAATATCTATTCGCGTCTTTGCATTGACTTAACATGTAGCTAAATCACTCGCGCTTAACGCTTCATTTGCGTCTGGTGTGAACGCACCATTATGCTGCATTCACACCAAACGCGAATAGAGCGACAAAATCGCGTCTACCGCGTCTAGTTGGATGCTTGAACATTTTGAATCCCTTCGATATAAACTATAATCTATATAAATCGAGCATTTGAAGCTAAATAGACGGCCGTTAAGGCGCTCCAGGAGAAATATGTCATAAAACACCACTCTGCCTCTTTTCATTTTCATTAAAAATATATATTAAACATTAATAATATATAGTTAAACAATTTATATATTAAACGTTTCTCATCACATCATTTTACCATGTGACAGCAGCAAGCAGGCTCCTAATTGGTTAACGCAGCACGAATTGATGCCAAAGTTCAAAATTTTCAACTCGGGCGTCAGACACAAATTCGCTTCAAACGCGTGAATGCACAAAAAGCACCACTCGCGCGCAACACGCTTATCGCGCAAGACGCTCAATTCGCGTCAAATTCGTGTGAACTGGACGCGCGAATGAGGCAAAATCACGAAGTGCGTCGATTGCGCCGCAGGCCCTCCAGACGCGCATCAACATGCCTTTCCATTTCCAATCACTCGCTCCTGCCGCTCTATTCGCGTTTGGTGTGAACGCAGCATTACACTGTGAAGCTGCTTTGAAACAATCGCCATTGTAAAAAGCGCTATAATAAAAGTGACTTGACTTGAGGAGGGGCGTGACAAATACAACACCGACCAACCGCCACATTCTGCCACGTCAACAGATGAAAACAAGCAGTATAATAACGGAACAAAATCATTTAAAACAGTATCTCTAGTATCTCATTTCACAGTTTGTTTCTGTATTGATTCAATATAAAAATGCAGATACAATGTAAAGTAGTGCTCTGGCTCTTGTTTTAAATTATTTTGTTCCGTTATTATGTTTGTTGTTTTCATCTGTTGACATTATACAAGCAGACTGGCGTTGGTTGGTGTTGTGTTTGTCCCGCCCCTCCTCCACTGTGATTGGACGGCTGGGTGAAAAGTGACAGTGATGAGCGCTGTGTTTTACTAGAGTTACACATTCTTCAACTCTCGGTGACCGGTAAAAAACGCAGAACGCTCAGCACTTGAGCATGTAATGCTCATGGCGTAAAAACACAGTGCTCCCATTGAAAACAATTGGATTGTTGATTCGTTAGGATCAGTTTTACGATCTCTTTATGAACTTTTTGAAGCGTCAGTGGAAGTTGCTTAGTCTGTCAATGGAGTGACAGAAATCTTTCAGATTTCATTAAAAAAAAATCTTCATTTGTGTTCCGAAGATGAATGAAAGTCAGTCAAATTTAATTTTACCATTAAAGAATAAACTATAAAAAAAGAACAGATTTCATAATATTTATGTTGTATTAAATAATAATTTATAAAAATGTAAATGTATACACACATATTTGTAAATGTTATGTCCATTTATTCACTTTCTCTCTGCTCCACAGGTGGGAGATCAGATGAAGTTGCTGCATAACTGCTGGAGTGAGCTTCTTGTGCTGGACTACATCGCCAGACAGTTGCATCATGGGAAAGAGGACAGTGTGCTTCTCATTACTGGACAGGAGGTAACGCACACGCACACACACATAATAGACATATGCACATATTAGATCAACTCAATTGATCTTTAGCATGTTTGTTTGTGTGTGTGGATCAGGTTGAGCTCGCGTCTTTGCTGGCCCAGGCAGGGGTCACTCTGAGCGGGATGATACAGAGAGGTCAGGAGCTGGTGCATCGTTTACAAGAGCTTCAGCTGGACCGCAGAGAAACCGCCTGTCTCAAATACCTCATCCTCTTTAACCCTGGTGAGACAGCGCATGCTATTTCAGTTAGCTTTGATATGATTGGCTGTTGCCTTTGCATGTAAACTGCTGTGTGATTGGACAGTCATATACACTACTGTTCAAACGTTTGGGGATTTAATTAGTCATTTATGCTCACCTGGGTTTATTTGATCAAAAATACAGTAAAAACAGTAATATTGTGAAATATTATTACAATTTAGTTTTCTATTTTAATATTTGTTCAAATGTAATTCATTTCTGATGACAAAGCTGAATTTTCAGCATCATTCCTCCAGTCTTCAGTGTCACATGATCCTTCAGAAATCATTCTAATATGCAGATTTGATGCTCAAGAAACATTTATGATTATTATCAACGTTGAAAACGGCCAATTTTTTGTGGAAACCTTTTTTTTTCAGGATGTAACATTATAAAAGTCTTTACTGTCAGTTTTGATCAATTGAATGTGTCCTTGCTGAATATCAATGCCTTTAAACAGTGATCGCATGATTTAATGCATAATCAGCCAAAGTCCGCATTTTTTTCAAATACACCGCACTTTCGCAGCATAAATTGCCTATTTCTGCGTGCAAAATATGCGGGGCTAGCATGATTTCATAATCCCCGCATTTCCGTTGCAAAAGTCATATATATTAGCAGAAAGTTGAAAATGTTTTGTTTACTTCACACAAGAGCCGCCATTTCCCCATATTGCCATGGGAACGTTTTGAAGTGACGTAATTACCCGACGTGAACGTCATCGAAAAGCTGCAAACCCCGTGTTGAAACCATAGATATCGGTGAAACCATGATGAAGCACGCAAATTCCCATTTGCCAACAAAAATAACAGTAAAAGACCGCCCAAAGCAGTTTCCCGGTGTGCTGACCGATTAAAAAAAACAGCATCATGAAGCTTCGAAGCGTTATGAATCAGTGAGTCGATTCAGCGGTTCGCCAAAGTCACGTATTCCAGCAGTTTGACACGCGATCCGAATCATGAATCGATTCACTGATTCATAACGCTTCGAAGCTTCATGATGCATTGTTTTGAAATCGGTCCAAATTGAGCCATGTGTTTATTAAGGTCTTCAATAAAACAAGATGAGAACTTAAATATTCAATTAAAGATATTCACTTTTTTTCTCTTTTTCATCAAACCGCAGTTTTTGCAAGTTTTATCGCACAAAATTGCTTAAATATCCCGCATTTTCCATCACATTTTTTAAGAAAACATGATGCATAATCGAGGATTTTTGCTCGCAACAATCACAAAAAAAAGCCGCATTTTTCTGGAAGGACTGTTTAAAAAAACAAACTTTTTGAACAGTAGTCTATTAATGTGCTCATGGTTGTGATTGTGACATCATAACCCAGATTATGTTGGCTGCTTATTTTCCATAAATTATCGGGAAGTAAGATTTGCATTGCAAATAAAGAGAAGCCTATGTCTATTGAGCAGCTTTTCATTAGAATAAAAAATTGCTTCCCATGATATGACTTTTAATTCAAGACTTTTTATTAACCTTGACTGAGATTTGAGTCCTAAAAGACGTTTTATGAATCACTAACATGATTGGCTGACGGAACGATAACTCCCAGCTATGCGCATATGTCATTCAATAGCCTACTTGGTTGGATGTCTTACATTTTTATTCTAATGTTTCCCTTAATAAGTTCCGCTCAGGTGTTTTAATGAGTTATACTTCTTAACTAATTCCAAAGACCAAAACGGCTTCGTATTATTGTGGAAGAGGTGGGAAATGTTGTCTTCAGTCTTTCTCCCTCGCTGCTGCTGCTGATGGTAAAATAGTTTAATATAAAAGACATTTTCATAGCCACCGCAGTGGCACCGTCACCCCGTCCTCCGCGTCTTATTGAGCGTATCTATGTTTCCCCTGCTGGGGTTTGACCGAGGCTAATTAACTTCTCAAAAGATGAATATTGCATTGATTTTGATCCACGCTAACGAGGAGGCGCGTGTATCGGGCTATTTGTCCCTGCTTTGCCGTGAGTGGCAGCGTGTTTTGTGTGGCGCAGGCCGTGTGGTAATGGGCTTAATTAAAATGAAAGCCTTCTGAATCGCTCCTGTTTACAAAGGCAGGGAGCCGGACCCCGTATCCACTCGCAGACGCACACACGCCATCTATAGCGAGACTCCGGCTCAAAAGAAGTTTAATGGATTGACCCCATATTGGTCCGTGCCGCTATGGCCCTCTCTTTCTCAGCTTCAGGAGAAAATGCTCCTTTATTGTTCGCGTTCCCTTAAGTGAGAGCAATTTAGCTCCAACAAAAACTGCTTTTCATAATAAGAGTGCCTGAGAGCGATGTGCATGCGTGTGTGTGTGTGTGTGTGTGTGTGTGTGTGCATGTGTTTGTATTTCAGAAAGTGCTTGAAAACCCATTTTCCACTCATGTCGTCTTTAATGAGACTCTCTCTCTCTCTAACTGCAGATGTGAAACTGTTGGAAAACCAGCCTTACGTGGAGAGCGTGTACGAGCAGGTGAACGCCGCGCTGTTGGAGTACACACTGTATGCGTATCCGCAATTCCCGGACAGGTTTAGCCAGATTCTGCAGCGCCTTCCCGAGCTCAGAGCGCTGAGCGCGCAATCCGAAGACTACCTGTGCTACAAACACCTGAGCGGAGAGGTGCCGTGCAACAACCTCCTCATAGAAATGCTGCATGCCAAGAGAACCTGCATCTGACACAAACGCACACTCGCACACGACAGCCTGAATCCTTCGCAGACGACGCTGTTATCGACTTCATGTTTTGCGGCAGTCATCTCTCGCACACAGAAAACCTCATCAACCATGCCACTGTGTTTCTGAAAGAGGACGAGGGGAGATGTCAGTGTTAATGACTGTGTTTAAAAATAAAGGTTCTTTATTGGCATCGGTGGTTCCATGAAGAACTTTTAACATCCGTGGAAACTTTCCATTACACAAAAGTTTCTTTACAGTGGAAAACATGTTCTTAAGGCCTACACTCTTTTAAGAACTGTTCACTGAAAGGTTCTTTGGGGAACCAAAAAATGGTTCATCTACGACAAAAACCCTTTTGGAACCTTTCATTTGAATGTGTATAGGTAACGCTGCAGGGATGATATATTCTTTTAGGCCAGCCCTGAAGTTCGCATCACACTGGTTCCCTCGAGAAAAACCCATTAAGATTTTTCCATTGGCTTTTGGGTTATTGCACAAAATAAGCTCTGTGACGAACAAAAGTTAGGATTCTTACTGGCTTTGTTCTTCATCTTCAGAAATGAACAAGCTTAAATACAATTGTCAGAAGTATAAAGATAAACGTAGGATATAAATGAACTACACCGCGGTCGCATGACATTAGCTGGCTTTCCATCCAAACGTGAAGCGAACCTTTAATACGTTCGCAAAAAAACAACAAATTAGGTACGTTTCCATCAAGTTATTTGAGCGGATGGCAACCAACAGTAAATAAAACACCATAAGCGGAAACAGCCGATTACTCACATGGGTTTAATGTTCGCTACGTTAGAATTTACTCTGCAAACCCGTTTCCATCTCCCATTATTCACATAAACTCTTTGTCGCATAAGTCAAAAATGTGTAAAAATTAAGGGATTTTTTGCGAAATTTGGTGTTTCCATCACTCGTTTCTGATGCGATATGATGCGCATAAAAACAGAGTGATGGAAACATAACTATTAACATCACGCCATGAACCCAGCTAACAAAAAAATATAAGAATGTTTTGCTAACGTTCCCATTAAGTTATGAAAACGTTATTTCTGACAATCTTGGTTATACGAACGTTAAGGGAACATTCCGTTTTATAATTTTGGAAACATTATGGGAACTTTACTTTTAAATGTTCTCTGAACATTCTGACGCAGGTATACTATACAGTTTACGATTATTTATACTGTTATACATTATTCGGGAGGAACACGTCAAAATAAGCTTCTCAAGTGTCACCAGCTGTCTACAATCAGTAATCAACATATCTACCCAATCAGTACAAAGGCAAGCCATATATAAACCACAGTCAAACTCACCTAAGGATTCTCTACAGTCTTCAGAATCCCGTCTCCTCTCACTCACTAGGTTACTTCCTATACCTGGGAGGTGTACTCTGCATTTGGGCCAATTACCAAGCTCAGAGCCCTCTCCCCGGAAAGCACGCCAAATACATTTACCAACTTAATCTATCCGACTTCTTTGTAAGTGTGAACTCGTCAAATGTATATAACGTTTTAGTTGGATGTTTGTCCGAAAATGTTTTAATGTTGAACAGTATAAATCATTTCTGTGCTAATATTTTGAGAACATTATAGATAACTTCGAACGAGCATTCTATTAACGTTACAGAATGAACGTTTGTTCATAACTTTGAGAGACCCTTGCCAGAACAATAGCCAAAGTTCTGAGAGCTTTCCTTGTTAGATGGGAAGCTTCTGGCAACTTTTTCAGTCTTGATTTAAAAGCACTTTCCTGAAAATTTGAGTTAGAATAGTTTGCATTATAAACATAATTATGTTTTCCTGTTCGATTGATGATGTTTAATGTCCCTGACAAACCTCTTATTTAGCCACTTGTGAGCAACCACCCAGACACGTGAAAGCATTTAAATGTATTCATAATGCGTTATAATGCATTATATCATACATAAATAATTGTAACCAAAGTTAAAATGCATTATAATATTTGCAGATTCCTTGTTACATCTGAAATTGGTTCACTGTAAAAAATATATATAATTGAGTTAACTTAAAACAATAAGTTGCTGGTTGCCTTAAAATTGATTGTAGTTAATACAATGAAGGAGAGTGGTTTCATCGACAGAAACTCAAAATAGTATGTTATCTGAACCACATTAATTATTGTTTTGATTTGACAAAAGAAAAAAAGTTGTGAAAAAAATCAATATATTTAAATAAAATTACAGTGTTGTCATTATACGTCCTAAAGGCATAACGCAAGTTTTATAATGTATTATAACTTGGTTACAATTGTTCTTAAGACCATACAATGCATTATACGGTGGATTTTAAGGCATAATTAAAGCATTAAAATACTTTTATAATGCATTATGTAAAGGCTTAAAGGAGAACTCCGGTGAATTTTTAAGTTAATCTTGATCGTTATACCTTTGTGAGTACTGTCTATAGAAAAAAAACGAACCGGATTGGTGCTTTCAGCACGGAGCTGTTACAGTTAATGCCCAGAGCTCCCACTCAGCTTACGGCAGCTATGGGGGCATATACATAAAGAGTGTCTTTGTGCCTCTTAACAGACACAAAATGCAATTAAAATGTCTGTCCAACATGAACAGGGCCCTTACATGACAACGAGATGCGTTTAGCAACTTAGCCATTGTTTAAACTCACCGAGATGGTGTTTTAGACGGCAAGCTGTAGACTCGCTCTGAAGTCCCGTAGGAACTCAGTTGTGGCCGGTAAAATGTAAATAGTCCAGGGGGGAGGAGCGTTGTGTGTTAGGGATGGGCTATACCACTTATTTTGTTTTCGATATGATACCGATACTTTCAAGGCCAGTATCACCGATATCGATACGATACTTCTTAACTTTTTAATTATTACATTTATTAAATTATTAAAATTACTAAGAGTAAAATGGGTAAATATACCCACTTAACATTTATATTTGAATTTTAACATTCAATATGCCTTAATTGCAACTTATTAGATCATATTTTTGTGTACACATGGTTAAAATATGTTTACTTGTAGTTGTAACCATGGAAATTTACAAATACTAGTTGAACTACGATCACTGTAGTAAATAAATAAACCATGGTTAATATTCATAAGGGACTGCCAGTGACAGGACGTCGCACTCATAAAATGCAACCTTTTTATTCTGACATGATATTATAGTTACAGAATAGAACATGATCAATATCAGCTTTTAACATTACATTTAAAGAGTGTAATGCACTATGTAGGCTACAATTTCTATTTGTTTATTGTGAAATAACTCAAACATATGCTTTTTGTCTTGCGTTTCCAAAAGCATCAATGGTTTCTTATGATAGTTTTGGGAAACGCAGCTCTGTTTGAATACAGCGTCATCGGTGTGCGAACGCTGTCTCTGTGATTGACTGGTTCTGTCTTACAGCATATGCGTGCATTCAGATCATGGTTCAGATGAGCAGGAAAATAGTTCTATACTACACAACTATTCAATAACAGGTTATTCGTATTGTATGCATTAAATCTTAAAAAAAAAAAAAAAAAACACCTTAGTATCGATATTTTTATTTGAGTATCGATACTTTTCGATGCTCACATCAGTATCGATATATCGATACTTCAAATCGATATGCCCATCCCTATTGTGTGTGTAAAGAGAGAGTGATGATCGGCTCACAAGTGAAGAAGAAATGGTTCATAACGCTCCTCCTTTAGACCGGGTTTTTGATGGGTCAATAGCGCAGTCGTTTTCCGTTGCCGCAAAATAGCACCAACAATGCGCCTGAACACACCTCGTTTTCAGACCAGCACGCCCATGGGCGAACAGATGGGCGCGAGTGCATTTGCTATTTAAACAACGTGGCGCTGGGCGTGAAAATGATCAGGCTGAAACTAGCAAAAAACACTTGCATCGCGCCTGGCGTCGCATTGCGCCGGGTGTATGATAGGGCCCAAGGGGTTATTAGTGAGGCATTTTATACTGTAGAATAAAACATGAGTTCACCACAGACCTTATTTCAGGTATTTAAAAATCAGGAAGATGGAACCAGATGCAAAACTTCTAACTTGGTTTTGGCTTAAAAAAAATGCATCATTCTTGCTGCACACTATTTAAAAAAGCAACAGATTGTGCCTTCCCTCTCATTATACACACACACACGCACACACTGAGAAGCACTTCTTCTTTAAAGAAAAACAGTAATCAAAAGACAAAAGTGAGGCATAGTCAAAGCCAAGAACCGCCCAGAGCGACAGCATGACCGCCATGTCAAATGAGATATTTCAAGAAATACAAAATGAAGTAAAGCACTAATGAAACAGAAAGCTGGTGAAATCTAATGATTTCCTCAAGAGGAGCCAGTAAACGAGCTAAATAACCTTCATTAACATTCCCTTTTTAAGACTGAAAGCGAGTGTGAGAGAGGGAAGGTGCAAATCAACAAAGCATTTCCTACACACACTTAATAGCCCTGTCATATAACCTAGTGAGCTGCCTATTTAGACAGAATCATATACGTTATTATGAAATGTAGTCTAAGATTTTGTATGTTTGTATGGCCAAAATGTAAGGAACATCACCCAAAGTCAATGCCAGAATGCACTGCAATTAGCACAGTGGAAAAGTATATGTATATGTATATGTATACATAATATTTAAAAATCGTACAGACCCCAAATGGTATTTTATATATAATATCATTTAAGGGTCTGTAAGATGTTTTAATTATCCAGCAAAGACACATTAAATTAATCACATTATATAAAATTATATAATTAAAGAAAAATAGAAATCATGTACACTATACAGTTTAAAAGTTTGGGGTCAGTGAGCTTCTTTTTGTTTTGGAAAGAAGTTAATACATTTATTCACAAGGTTACATTAAACTGATCATAAAGTGACAGTATAAAGACATTTATAATGTGCAAAAAAATATATTTGGAACTTTCTATTCATCAAAGAATTATGAGAGCAAAATGTATCAAGGTCTCCACAATATTATTAAGCAGCATAACTGTTTTCAACACTGAAAATATTAAGAAATATTTCTTGAACAGCAAACAACTGAAGACTGGATCACAGAAATACATTTTAGAATATATTCAAATGCAAAACAATTCCTTTAAATTGTAATAATATTTCACAATATAACTGTTTTAATCTATTTTTGATCAAATAAATGCAGCCTTGGTGAGCATAAGAGACATTACAAGATCCTTCTGGCCCCCAACTTTTGAATGGAAGTATACGTTATGAAAAATAGATTTGCCTATTTGTGTACATCATTGTCTTTGCACCATACTAACACTATAGACTCTATTGTGAGTAAAATCTACCATATTTTGTGCCACGTTGATTTGCTGT
>CM042255.1:39870649-39888149 GCA_023566225.1 Romanogobio albipinnatus | reverse complement strand
TTCATGGTATTTAAAAAAAAAGAAAATGAGCAATTGATAATATGCATCTTATTCCTAAAATTACTGAACTATTTCATACAGTGCCTCTTTAACAAAAAAAATTATAATAAAAATCAAGAGAACAAATCAAATATTATAAATCCAACCAAAATACAGCAATATTACTTTTAGAACGTGTACTACACTGAAATCTAAACCCAGTAAACATGGAGTCTTTGCAAGGAAAGGAAGAAAACCGAGAAAGTGGGGGAGATCGGGAGAGCACAGCTGGGTCCTTTTGAAAGTGCAAAATTAAAATGGAAAAAAATCATTTTTCTTTTCACAGATCTTCAAAGAGGTGTGTTTGTATGTGTTTGTGTGTATATGTGTGTGAGGGTTCAATACTGCACCTGAGTGAAAGTCAGGACACAATTAACGTGAGAGCTTCTGGTGTAGTGCCAGCAGCAGTGTGTCTGTGTGAGCGCGTGTGCATGGGAACAGGTGTGTGAGTGGCTGATGTGTTAGAGAGCTGGAAAATGGGTCTTTTCAGCCAGTGTGTGGATGTTTAAGTGTGTATGTGTGTTTGAGAGAGGGTGTGTGCAAACATGACACACTTAAGGGCCACTTCAGCTCCATTAATTGGTCATTTGACATGAAAGACCTCATACCACCTTTTTCACACGGCTGCTTCCCTGAAGACCCAAAAACCTTCACCCTCAGCAAGGACACACACACACACACAGCTCAATAGCTCTGCTATCATCTTCTTGTCTTGTCTTCTCTCCCTCCCTTTAATAGATAGTTATTTTTAATCGTCACAACCAATGATGTCACATCCTGTGGCTGTGCTGCAGGCAGGAAGTGATGTCAGAAACGCTTATCCATAGGTCCATAGGAAAAGTTTTCGACATTGAGAGCTGAGACAGAATCATGAATATTTTTATAATGTGTGTTTACGTAAAATTGCGTACTCACCCATGTTGCCATGATGTTAAAGGTGCTGTATGTAAGTTTTTGACTGTACTAAAGCAATATGTTTGCAGATATTTAGGAAACATGCTGAGTTTTTTGCTAACACATGCTGACACGCTTGCTTTTGTCTGTGGATAACACACATTGCCAATTTATCCAGTAGTATTTCGACACCATTGGTTGCCAGTTGGCGGAAAACACAGTGTATTGCTGCCATAGAAGCCAGCAGACAAAGTCAGAGATCGCAGATTCTACCCGACCTAAAAAGCCTCTGCAAAAATCTCTATGAACGGAAGCACATTAAAATGTGTATAAATCAACTCATCAACTTACAGTGTGTAAGTCTCCTCACCTTCAGTGTCAGGAGTAACGTGTTACAAAAGTAATGCATTACAGTAACATATTACGTTTTGCTGTAACCATAGACTGTAAAAAAAATATGGACGTAGTGTCCGTGACGTCACCCATAGGATTCTGAAGAGCAGTTTTGAAGCGTAAAATAGGGACGAGATGGCCGTTGCCATCTTGGCAGCGCGTCAACGCACGTCACTCCTGGATAACAGAAAATGGGCAAAGAGGCGGGACGTGGGCGGAGCTGAAGTGACGTGATGACTAACAGACAGCAGATAAATGGCTATCCACCTGTCACTCAAAGTGGCCACGCCCTTAATTATGCTGAATTTAAAGGCTTTATACAATGTAAACGAATGAGTTATAAACAAATTCACCCCCCTCACAGTTGTCATGAAGGGCAAAATTAGCCGTGTAGACCAAAACCACAATTTGTACCAGACTGTAAACATGTTTTTTTCTGCTGTAGGCTAAAGTTGGGCATTTTAACATGGGGCTCAATGAGATTCTGCTCCCTTCTGGAGCCTGTCTCTAGTGGCCAGTCGATGAATTGCAGTTTATGTCACTTCCGTATTGGCTTCAAGAGAAACTGCTGCTTGGTCGTTGCCCGTTAATCACGCCTCTTGTGGTCTGATTTGTTGAAGGACTATCCAATTGTGTAGAGTCATTTAATTTATGCTCGTTTATCACGCCTCTTGTGCAGTAGAAAATACATAGCAGACTCCCCAGACCAATGTTCAATCTTAAAATGAGCTTGGTCTGGTGATAGCCAGACAAGGAATACAGTTCTGTTGAGTCTAATATGAATAGACCTAAGCTATTCCCAGATAATCACTTCACCTCTACCATACTTTTAACAGACTTGGATCGTTTGTGATTCTGTCTGTCATCCTTTCTCGCATTGCTATATTGTTAATAGCCTGGATAGACCACAGTCATTATGCTACATATCGCTCTACTGGATGTAAAATGCTCTGTGGCACATTATGTCATTTTAGAATGTTTAGAAGTTCTACTTCTGTAGTTATTTTGGTTATTTTCTGTAGTATATTTGGGGCGGGGCAAACAGTATTTTAAATTTGGACTGCAGTACCCATTTCAACCGCTAGCTGTTATTCTTACATACAGCAACATTAAAATTAAGTCATTAATTATTTTCAGATATTAAAATTAGTTTTACTAAAAAATTATTTTACTTTTTTTACTACGGAGGGACAAAAATCAAACTTGGGTCAACATAAATGTTGCATTATATATCCAACTATATTATATTAAAATGTACTAAGATTTTTATATTATTCTTTTTTAACTCTACATTTCAATACAAAAATAAACCCAAAACCTGTTAAAACTGTTAAATCTTAAAACCACTGAGATACTATTATATTAATAGTTTGAATTAGTTTTGATTTTTTTTTAAGTTTTCGTTTTAATTTTAAGTCAAATTAAAATGAGAAATGTTTCTTTGGTAACTATCTGAAATTAATTTATATAATATTTGTTTAATATTTAATTTTATTCAGTTAACATTTATTTTAATATTACTAATTTCAAGTAATTTCACATTTTTTTGTGGGTTTAGTTTTAGTTGACAATACAAAGCCGATATTTATATTGATTTTCTCATTAAACAATTGCTATGCTATGCTAATGCTATCAAAGCATTGTTACCAATTATCAAGTTAGCATTTACTGAATTAGCTAGTTTAAGCTAGCCAAGTTTGCACTACTAAAAATATTTAAGTTGAGACTACACAATAATTTTAAGTTCCTGTAAATGTATGAATTTGCTTACTCAAATATTTCAAGTTAAGAGCAATTCAAATGTATGAGTACAAAATAAAATTCTGCCAGTTCTGCTTACTTAAACTTTGAATTTCTTTGAATAAGTTTTGCCAACTTATTCAGGTTTACAGTGAACCCAACCCCAATGATATTAAATGCAGGCCAAAATAAATAAATTGAAAATAAACACTGAAATCTAAAATCAATGTATTGAAATGCTATAAGTCAATAGGCACCACAATATTACAATAAAAATGGATGTACATCTTTCTAATCATTTGCTAAAGATTACATTTATCAGTTATATTAAATTATTAGAGTTTTTGCAGAATAATTTAGAGTGACCCTTCATGAATCTAAATACAAAAATAGAAGAAATTAGATCTTTAAAATCGGCTGATAACCAATATGGTATCATACTGTTATTTTAATTCACAAGTTATAGAATTTAAGCATAATCATCATAAATTACCACACATTTCATAAACTGTCAGGAAACAGTTGCAGGTGCCTGTCAGATTTTGCTCAAAGTTACACAAAGACAGACACTGTCAAATACACTGGGATCTATGTGGCAGATGTGTGTGTGTGTGTGTGTGTCACTGTTAACCTTGGTTGTATTTAGCTATCTGATCTGAGAGTGCCCACCTGCGGTTGTCCTAAGTTACATCAAAAACTTAATGACCTTGTCCGCTTCGTGCCACCTGCCTGGCACAGGTTACCATGACAACCATGTGCGTCTGATCAAACTGTTTGATACCGGATCATTTGAGCTCTTCCCTCCAGTTTCTTCCAGTCTTTGTCTTTTTCAAAAAGGGACACACACACATTTTAGAAACACCTCCAGGATCCCATGACACCTGTATTAAACCAATATAAAACACTCAAAGTTTGTTCAGGTTAGAGTTCATGTTAGTTTTAGGGTTGGAATTTAGCATATACTCTCTTTCTCCCACTCTCTCTCCCCCACACACACACATACACTACGGACACAGAAATGTGTTGTCAGCGGTTTTATCAGTAAAATAGTTTAGCAACTTAAAAGCTACATGACATTTCAGCGAGGTAATAAAGGCACTGTTCTTACAGTTTCATATTAGTAGACGCTGATGCCGAACAATGTTGAAAGAGACGCACAGACTGAGGTAATTTACATACTCTCTCTCTCTCTCTCTCTCTCTCTCTCTCTCTCTAATAACTCAATGCATTAATAACCTACTGCATTAATTACTGCATTAGTCTGCTATCAGTGGCTCAAGCCTCTGTTACTAGCTATAAAATGACGTTTTGGAATTAGCAACGGAGGCTTGGGGTGAGATGCGTAAGAAAATAGTACTGGACACAAGAGCGTTTTAAGGACAAAACCTGAAAAATGTCTTGAAATTAATAATCTGAGCAATGTTTTGTGGTCTGGTAACCTAGTATAAGTGGAATAATTGACTCCAGGCTGTTGAATTATTAGAAAAAGTATGCACATCCGACTGCATAACCACCTCGGGTGTACATTATTTTTCTAATAATTGAACAGCCCGTCGTCAATAATTCCTTACATAATTGTTAGATGTAATCGTGCGTCCATTTGCTATTTAAAGGGGTGGTTCCGTGTTTTTTTTCTAGGCTTGGTTGTGTTTATGGGGCGCAGTATAACATGTCTTAATACTTCTTTTTTTTAAAACGCCGTATTTTTCTTATATTGTATACCTTTATTCCACACCGCTGTCTCCACTGTCCTTTTACCGGCTCGTTTGCTTCCTGCTTCTATGAAGCCCATCCCTCCAAAAAACTCAAAGTCTTAGATTGGTTAAATGGCCAAATGTAGTTTGTAGTTCTGCAACAGCTCTCTCTCTTTCGTAATGACTGCGACGTGGCTTCGCCCACTTTGTTGCGTGTTCGCAGGGGCAGTGTTTATGTTAATAGCAAGGGTTTAGGATGTCACCAACCCGGGAAGAAGCTTGTTGTAGTCCAAACCGGCCGTTTTTGTAGGCAATAAACTGCCATAACTTTAAAAGACAATATCTCTGTTTGCATTGAACTTTCAGCGCTGTAACTTTGCAGATACTGTTTATGCTCAAGCAGCAACATTACAACTAAAGTTTAAAAAGTGAAATCGCATGCAACCACCCCTGTAAACATTGGCGCAGGATGTGAAAATGATAACTGCATCTGGCTGAAACTAGCAAAAAACCCTTGCCTTGCGCTGCATTGCGCCAGCTAGGGCCCTATAGATTATGCTTAATGAACTCTGTTAGAGAGCTACATATGGCAATATATATGTTCAATAAAATACCTTACTCACCCGTTGAGTAAAAAAAAAAACGGAATCTCCATTTTGTTTTTTGACCGCTAGACTAGGGCCAAAAGTTACATAGGGTGCTTTCACACCTGCCTCATTTAGTTTGGTTGAATCGTACTAGAATTCGTTTTCCCCTTTGGTGCGGTTCGTTTGGTCAGGTGTGAGAGCAGCAATCGCACTCGAGTGCGCACCAAAAGTGGACCAATCCAGCGTACGGTACGCTTTCAAACAAACTCTGGAGCGTTTCGTTTGTGGTGAGAACGTTATCGAACAGACCCAACTGCAAAAAGTACTGATCATTTTTGGACTAAACCAGGTGCACTGTGCATTATGTGAGAGTAAGTGTTTGTTGACAGTTTGCACTTTAGCATGGCAGCTCGCGGACAAAGTTGGAGTAGTGAGGAGGTGCGGAGCCTCATAGAAATTTGGTCTGATGACCATATTAGGTCCCAACTTTTGAAAACTCACAAGAACAGCGCGATCTTCACTTGAAGTGACGAGTGATGCGCACTCGCCGCTTGCAGTGCATTAGAACGTTGTTTTCAAGCCGCAGAGATGTGAAAGCACTCATAGTGTACCTTTAATCCTAAAACACCATTTTGACAGGAATGGATGTTTTCTAGGCGTTTAGCCTAGAACATTTTAAATCCCTCAGTTCTTGCCATCTCCAAAAAGCCAAGCCAATGTTGATTCTTGTTTTATTACAAGCCCTGTCACGTTCTGTTTTTGCCAGCAGATTCTCCTCTGTTTTTTTTATAAATGGTTTTGTGATAATGGTTCGTTTAGGTGAGGAAGGAAGAAGACAGGGGTCGGCGTGACTGGGACACGTGCTTTTATTTATACTCAGATTCTCAAAATAAACAGCGCTCGTGGGCGCACACAGGGCTTCAAAACTCAATGCTTTTCTAAACAGTCTTCTACAACGGACAGTATCTCTGGATCGGCAGGCTTGCATGCAGCAGTGGTGTCCCAGTCCCTCTCTCTCTCCATCTCTCTCTCGCAGCGGCTTTATAGCTCTCTCCACGCCAATTACTGTAATCAGAGACAGGTGTTTTTAATCAGCGCTCAAGCCGCTTACTCACCGCTCGGATCCTTTCCCTCTCTCCGCCCGCAGACCTCGCGAAAACCACGCCCACCTCACCACAGGTTTATTCCCCAGGGGATTGAGATTTAAACTTTCTCTTTCTCGCTCGTTGCAACAACTAACCTGTTCCACACCATACACTCAAAGTAGCCGGAGCACCTTTTCTCTATTTACGGATATGACGAGACACAATGGGTGAGTGATGTATGAACGCAATTTCCCGGCAAAAAAACATCCCGACAGGTCTAAAATATAAACACTTACACTCACCTAAAGGATTATTAGGAACACCTGTTCAATTTCTCATTAATGCAATTATCTAATCAACCAATCACATGGCAGTTGCTTCAATGCATTTAGGGGTGTGGTCCTGGTCAAGACAATCTCCTGAACTCCAAACTGAATGTCAGAATGGGAAAGAAAGGTGATTTAAGCAATTTTGAGCGTGGCATGGTTGTTGGTGCCAGACGGGCCGGTCTGAGTATTTCACAATCTGCTCAGTTACTGGGATTTTCACGCACAACCATTTCTAGGGTTTACAAAGAATGGTGTGAAAAGGGAAAAACATCCAGTATGCGGCAGTCCTGTGGATGAAAATGCCTTGTTGATGCTAGAGGTCAGAGGAGAATGGGCCGACTGATTCAAGCTGATAGAAGAGCAACTTTGACTGAAATAACCACTCGTTACAACCGAGGTATGCAGCAAAGCATTTGTGAAGCCACAACACGCACAACCTTGAGGCGGATGGGCTACAACAGCAGAGGACCCCACCAGGTACCACTCATCTCCACTACAAATAGGAAAAAGAGGTTCCAATTTACACGAGCTCACCAAAATTGGACAGTTGAAGACTGGAAAAATGTTGCCTGGTCTGATGAGTCTCGATTTCTGTTGAGACATTCAAATGGTAGAGTCAGAATTTGGCGTAAACAGAATGAGAACATGGATCCATCATGCCTTGTTACCATTGTGCAGGCTGGTGGTGGTGGTGTAGTGGTGTGGGGGATGTTTTCTTGGCACACTTTAGGCCCCTTAGTGCCAATTGGGCATCGTTGAAATGCCACGGCCTACCTGGGCATTGTTTCTGACCATGTCCATCCCTTTATGACCACCATGTACCCATCCTCTGATGGCTACTTCCAGCAGGATAATGCACCATGTCACAAAGCTTGAATCATTTCAAATTGGTTTCTTGAACATGACAATGAGTTCACTGTACTAAAATGGCCCCCACAGTCACCAGATCTCAATCCAATAGAGCATCTTTGGGATGTGGTGGAACGGGAGCTTCGTGCCCTGGATGTGCATCCCACAAATCTCCATCAACTGCAAGATGCTATCCTATCAATATGGGCCAACATTTCTAAAGAAGGCATTCAGCACCTTGTTGAATCAATGCCACGTAGAATTAAGGCAGTTCTGAAGGCGAAAAGGGGGTCAAACACAGTATTAGTATGGTGTTCCTAATAATCCTTTAGGTGAGTGTATAATAGGCTTACCACAGTGAATTTGATGATCAGTGGACTGATGATATTATGAACAACAAAGTTATATAGTGTACCTTTAAGCTTGACAACTAGTAGATAT
The DNA here is from genome assembly GCA_023566225.1 of Romanogobio albipinnatus. Taxonomy (NCBI): domain Eukaryota; kingdom Metazoa; phylum Chordata; class Actinopteri; order Cypriniformes; family Gobionidae; genus Romanogobio; species Romanogobio albipinnatus. Next base: position 39,880,098 of record CM042255.1, on the reverse strand, counting down.
AATAATGAAATATATCAACTGAAACCAATAGTAATTGTATTGAGAAAGCATATTTTTTTGTGTTTTTTGTTGGTGTGAAACATCTCCAATTATAAAGCTGAGTATGAGTCTGTAGGAGTACACACAGTTTATCTGCTCTCTGCCTGAGCAAATGAGGCCAGTATGAGAGCACAATATTCCTAACAATGCTTCCTGTGTGTGTTTGTCCCACACATCCTGTGGCTCCTTGTGGGAGAGATGCTCATCACATCCTCGAGGAAGACGAGTCTTCCTATTGTGTCGTGTGTGTGAAGAGGCTAACATCTGTATTTATTGGTTTGTGTGTTTTTTTAAATCCTTCATTCTTGGACGAAAAGTTTCTATAGAGAATCTTTTTATTATTTTTTAGAGTTTATGAAATAAATATCTCGTAAACACACACTATCACTATAACAATTTTAATAATTAGTTAAGTATTTATTTAAGACATTTCTCCATAGAAGCTTTTTGGCTTGAGTTCTTTAAAACTAAAAGAATGTTGTTGTTTTTTTCATCATAAAATACATATTTGTAGGTGTTTATGTAGAAATTCTGACAATATTTAGGTAAGTGTGAGTGTTTTTGTTTTATGTGTATGTTTTTCATGTTGTGCCAGGAGAACGGGTCAGATTGAGGTTAGATCCCTGTTTACCCGTCACCCCCATCTATAAATCTCCCATACAGACACACACATGCAAGTGTTTTTTTCTTCTTCTTTTTTACTTATGAAGAGCAATTTCCTGTGTTGTTTAATTAGTGATCTGACTCAGACATCCATTAGATCTGCCCCAAACTGCTCATTAATTCTGATTTATTACAGAGAAAGAGAAGGAAAAAGGCAAGTTAAGGCCCGTTCACACCAAGGACGATAACTATCATGATAAAGATTTAGTTCTGAAAGTCTTTTTCAATTTAAAAGAATAGCAGAGTTCACAACACAGCTATAATAATGGCACAAAGAAGTAAAATATTTGGAATTACTTTCAGAATATTTCTTTTCAGGTGATGAACAATAAAAGCATTGACAGCCATCAGAATCAAACCTACTTTAAGAGCTTGAGCATTTAAAGCAGCGGACAACAACAGCAAAAACGTTTAGAGTTAGAAATAAATGGAATGTAGATAATGTTGAATACAATTTTTCTATTTATTATTTTAAACTCAAGACCCACTCACTTCAAAAAAGGACACAGTCATTTCAGGCAACTCAAGCAAACATAGGGTGCACAAAATATATTTGTGTGGGATTATAATATGCTTTCCTGACGTCGCCATACTCAGATTGTAGTCAGAATATGAGTCTGATTCTGCTCCATTGGGCTGTGATTATGGGGGCGTGTTTCAACCGAACCAGGAAAGAAAATGCCTCTGCACTCAGTTGGATAGACCTACAACCAATCAGAGTCAATTGGATAGACCTACAACCAATCAGAGCAACGGAGCGACGCATAGTTGTCAACAGAACTCAACTGCACGCATGCTGGTAAAAGGAGAAGAAAAAGAAGAGTGTAAACGATCTTTGCCGGTGTAGTAAAAAATAATTTAATGATACACGGAGTACTTACCAACACGATCATCATTTTTGGCAGCAATAGTAAAGGTGAATACATATGTGAACAGGTTTATGATTCCGATTATGATTAGAACGAATTCAACCCAAGCACTCTTTGGTGACGCGCATGATTACGTTACTGTTGATCATCTGTCCATCATCGTATAAAGCCCGCCCTGACAATTTGATTGGTCCGAACAGCTCTGGTTCGAGCACAACGGATCAAGTCCAGACCGAACTTCTCGACCTCAAATGTTGTGGGCGGGGCTACGTTCGGCTGGCATCCAGGCAAATGCTTTCCCATACAGTTAGCATGAAACAGAAGTTGTGATAGTCTTTTCTTCCCTATTGTGACGTGTATCTGAGGGAAACCGCCATCTGATTGGATGGTTGTAACGGACGTAGGCCAGTAAGAGGCGTGCGTGGAAACCTCACTTTATATGTAGCGAATCCATACACCGTAAAAAAATATGGACGTAGTGTCCGTGACGTCACCCATAGGATTCTGATGAGCAGTTTTGAAGCGTAAAGTATGGACGAGATGGCCGTTGCCATCTTGGCAGCTTGTCATTGTGCGTCACTCCCGGATAACAGAAAATGGCCAAAAAGGCAGGACGTGGGCGGAGCTGAAGTGACTCGATGACTAACAGACTGTAGATAAATGGCTATCCACCTGTCACTCAAAGTGGCCACACCCTTAATTATGCAGAACTTTAATGCTTTATATAATGTAAACGAATGAGTTATAAAAAAAAAATCACCCCCTCACAGTTGTCATGAAGGGCAAAATTAGCCGTAGACCAAAACCACACTTTGTACCAGGCTGTAAACATGTTTTTTTTTCTGCTGTAAAGTTGGGCAATTTAACATGGGGCACAATGAGATTATGTTCCCTTCTGGAGCCAGTCGATGAATTGAAGTATATGTCACTTCCGTATTGGCTTCAAGAGTAACTGCGGGAGGTTGCCGCTTGAGCGAATCTTTAGTGTGCTTGTTAGTGCTCCGACCTCCCACGCCGGTTCGAATCCCGCTCGGAACAGGTTAAGTAGGACTGGTTACATTTGGTGCCGTGACCCTGATGGGAGTGAGGTTTAGGGGCGTAAGTGTAACACAAGTAAGCCAATACGATCTGTGTGTGTAAACCTCACTCCCCTGATCTCAAGAGGTTCGCTAGCAGCTGCGTTCGATATAGTAGTAGTAGTAGTAGTAGTAGGGGAGCGCGGGGCACAACCTAACGCGGGGTTAGTTGTAACGAGCATGTTTTAACCCTTTCCACACATGCCAGAATGATGAAACTTATTGTATTTACTAGTTGCCATATCAACATTATTTAGAGAAAAAATGCGCCAATATTAAAAAATCTCTGGAAGATATCACTAAACATGTATTTAACCATAGCAAAAGTAAATTTCTTACTTAAGTTCAGTTTCCATCTCTGTTTTTTGTGTTTATTTAAAATAAAACAAATACGATATTATTTTAATCTTATATCTGTTATTAACAGTTGAGATCGTTCTTTAATGCTGATCTAACAGCAGAAGACACAAGCCATGGTTTATATCCCAGTTGCACAGATGGGGTGCGTTGTAGCACTGCGTTACAATGAGCCCCGATTAGAAATATGCCATTATATTCTATACTTTTATGAATTCTTTTGAAAAACCATAAGGAAAGGGTGAATAATGACTGAGAGTTAATGTTCAGAAATTATTCATTATTATTATGTTTTGAAATATGCTGTATAGCTGTAGCGATGTGTTTGTAGTCAAACTCAAAAATGCTTATATTTTTAATGATTAAAAAATGCCATTATTATATTTTAAAAAGTTAATAATTGTATTTTGTTGACAAAATATTTTAGTTTGTCTTGTATATTTTTTTGATTATATCAGGTAACATTTTAAGCTGTTATTTGGTTATGTTACATTATGGGGCATGTTGTCACATTTCACTTCCATTCTTTCGGGGTAAATCAAGAAAAAAGTATACACTGTGTTAATGAAACAAAACCACATAATTGTACTAGACGTGTGCAATTAATGTGGGAAACAATAAATACTCTGAACCCCAAGTGGAGTTACACAAACTGAGAAAGTCAAAAAGCGTTAGGTTGTGCTCCGCTCTCCCCTACTTTATTGATCCCAGTTGGGAAATGAAAGTGCTTTAGCAGCAATACATGAAGACAGTAAAGTACTCACAATACACACAAAAACCTACTATACACATATAATAAATAAATAAACGGTCAATCAATAAAAGCAGTAATGCACATATCATGTCTGACACTTAACTGCATTAAGTACAGCTATGCGATAGATATAGATATGGGGCGGCAGTGGCTCAGTGGTTCATGTAGGTTGTCTACAAACCGGAAGGTTGGTGGTTCGATCCCCGGTTCCACCTGACCAAGTGTCGAGGTGTCCTTGAGCAAGACACCTAACCCCAGCTGCTCCCAACGAGCTGGATGGCGCCTTGCATGGCTGACACCGCCGTCGGTGTGTGAATGGGTGAATGTGAGGCAAGATGTAAAGCGCTTTGGATGGCCATTGGTCTGTTAAAAAGCGCTATATAAATGCAGTCCATTTACCATATAGTGACCTAATTCCTAAAATGAAAAGTTAATGATACCTTGGCACAGGGATGAATTGTAATGTCTCACAGCAGTAGGCATAAATGACCTCCTGTAGCGTTCTCTGTTGCACCGTGGCTGGTTCAGTCGGTTGCTGAATGTACTTCTCATTCCAGCAAGCATGTCGTGGAGGGGGTGTGAGGTATTGTTTGTGAGGGTCAACAGCTTGGCCATTATTCTCCTCTCTGTAAAAACCCAAAACAGAGCCACTTCAATGACACAGCGGATATACTGAAGTACAGGTCCTTCTCAAAAAATTAGCATATTGTGATAAAGTTCATTATTTTCCATAATGTAATGATAAAAATTAAACTTTCATATATTTTAGATTCATTGCACACCAACTGAAATATTTCAGGTCTTTTATTGTTTTAATACTGATGATTTTGGCATACAGCTCATGAAAACCCAAAATTCCTATCTCAATAAATTAGCATATTTTATCCGACCAATAAAAGAAAAGTGTTTTTAATACAAAAAAAGTCAACCTTCAAATAATTATGTTCAGTTATGCACTCAATACTTGGTGGGGAATCCTTTTGCAGAAATGACTGCTTCAATGCGGCGTGGCATGGAGGCAATCAGCCTGTGGCACTGCTGAGGTGTTATGGAGGCCCAGGATGCTTTGATAGCGGCCTTAAGTTCATCCAGAGTGTTGGGTCTTGCGTCTCTCAACTTTCTCTTCACAATATCCCACAGATTCTCTATGGGGTTTAGGTCAGGAGAGTTGGCAGGCCAATTGAGCACAGTAATACCATGGTAAGTAAACCATTTACCAGTGGTTTTGGCACTGTGAGCAGGTGCCAGGTCGTGCTGAAAAATGAAATCTTCATCTCCATAAAGCTTTTCAGCAGATGGAAGCATGAAGTGCTCCAAAATCTCCTGATAGCTAGCTGCATTGACCCTGCCCTTGATAAAACACAGTGGACCAACACCAGCAGCTGACATGGCACCCCAGACCATCACTGACTGTGGGTACTTGACACTGGACTTCAGACATTTTGGCATTTCCTTCTCCCCAGTCTTCCTCCAGACTCTGACACCTTGATTTCCGAATGACATGCAAAATTTGCTTTCATCCGAAAAAAGTACTTTGGACCACTGAGCAACAGTCCAGTGCTGCTTCTCTGTAGCCCAGGTCAGGCGCTTCTGCCGCGGTTTCTTGGTCAAAAGTGGCTTGACCTGGGGAATGCGGCACCTGTGGCCCATTTCCTTGCACGGTGGCTCTGGATGTTTCTACTCCAGACTCAGTCCACTGCTTCCGCAGGTCCCCCAAGGTCTGGAATCGGTCCTTCTCCAAAATCTTCCTCAGGGTCCGGTCACCTCTTCTCGTTGTGCAGCGTTTTTTGCCACACTTTTTCCTTCCCACAGACTTCCCACTGAGGTGCCTTGATACAGCACTCTGGGAACAGCCTATTCGTTCAGAAATGTCTTTCTGTGTCTTACCCTCTTGCTTGAGGGTGTCAATGATGGCCTTCTGGACAGCAGTCAGGTCGGCAGTCTTACCCATGATTGCGGTTTTGAGTAATGAACCAGGCTGGGAGTTTTTAAAAGCCTCAGGAATCCCAGGTGTAATTAGTTGATTCAGATGATTAGGTTAATAGCTCGTTTAGAGAACCTTTTCATGATATGCTAATTTATTGAGACAGGAATTTTGGGTTTTCATGAGCTGTATGCCAAAATCATCAGTATTAAAACAATAAAAGACCTGAAATATTTCAGTTGGTGTGCAATGAATCTAAAATATATGAAAGTTTAATTTGTATCATTACATTATGGAAAATAATGAACTTTATCACAATATGCTAATTTATTGAGAAGGACCTGTATAAGTATATTAAATATACTTCAAGCGAAATCGAAGAACGAGCTGTTGTGATGTCATTGTTGTGATGTACCCCCAAGTTGTAAGTCGCTTTGGATAAAAGCGTCTGCTAAATGCATAAATGTAAATGTCATTTCGAACAAAATCAGGCCAAAACGAACTTCGCTTGGAGTGCGAAACAGCTTGCCAAAGAGGACTTTCCAGACCGCTATGGCTTGTAAACGCCTTTGTACTACCATTGGTCCATGGCGATTGCATAATAAGTAGGTGTGCGCGAAGGCTCCGCCTTCTTTCACATGGAAATCTTTTCCGCTTCATTTCTTCTGTTCAGTCCGTCGAGGTCAGACGTCCACAAGTGAAAATGTGAACCCACTGCTTTACAGTAGAAAATGAAAATGAAACTAGACACTAACACTGTTTTTCATGTTTAATACGGTAAAGCTGCATGATTTTAAGCAATCTATTGTATAAAGTGCTAATAAATGTGACATGACCAAGTGGCAACCTCCTGCAGTTTCTCTTGAAGCCAATACGGAAGTGACTTAAACTGCAATTCATCGACTGGCCACTAGGGACAGGCTCCAGAAGGGAGCAGAATCTCATTGAGCCCCATGTTAAAATGCCCAACTTTACAGCAGAATAAAACATGTTTACAGTCTGGTACAAATTGTGCTTTTGGTCTATACGGCTAATTTTGCCCTTCATGACAACTGTGAGGGGGGTGAATTTTTTTATAACTCATTCGTTTACATTATATAAAGCATTAAAGTTCTGCATAATTAAGGGCGTGGCCATTTTGAGTGACAATTTATCTACTGTCGGTTAGTCATCACGTCCATTCAGCTCCGCCCACGTCCCGCCTTTTTGCCCATTTTCTATTATCCGGGAGTGACGAGCGATGACACGCTGCCAAGATGGCAACGGCCATCTCGTCCCTACTTTATGCTTCAAAACTGCTCATCAGAATCCTGTGGGTGACGTCATGGACATTACGTCCATATTTTTTTACAGTCTATGGACATGACTTTACTAGAGTGCCGAATTGCAGAACTTGTGCAAACATGTCCACGTTGCTATGATCAGATGCTTTTGTTATGCTTTATTAAAAAATGCTTGCTGTTTTCTTTCAATTTTGTTGTGTGTTTATTTTGTTATTGAGAGGAAAGCGTTCAGCACATATTTACATATTCATCTAAGCGTCGCTCTCAGCAGTGTGGGCGGCGTTGGATGTCTGACAGAGCAGTATATCGGTGCTCACATATTTCGAACTTCGTTTTACCCCTAAGCGAAGAACGGAAAAGAAAAAAAGATCCCACCTCCCCGGTTTGAATCCGGCTTGGAGCGGGTTGAGTAAGACGGGCCGTTGACCCGGGTGGGAGTGAGGTTTATAGGGGCGAGAGTAATGGATGTAGGCCAGTAAGAGCTGTGCGTGTAAACCCATAGACTGTAAAAAAATATGGACGTAGTGTCTGTGACATCACCCATAGGATTCTGATGAGCCCTTCTGAAGCGCAAAGTATGGTTGAGCTTACCGTTGCCATCTTGGTAACAGAAAATGTCCAAAAAAGCGGGACGTGGGCAGAGCTGAAATGACGCGATGACTAACAGACAGCTGATAAATGGCTATCCACCTGTCACTCAAAGTGGCCACACCCTTAATTATGCAGAACTTTAAAGCTTTATATAAGGTAAACGAATGAGTTATAAACAAATTCACCCCCCTCACAGTTGTCACGAAGGGCAAAATTAGCTGTATAGACCAAAAGCACAATTTGTACCAGGCTGTAAACATGTTTTTTTCTGTTATAAAGTTGGGCATTTTAACATGGGGCTCAATGAGATTCTGCTCCCTTCTGGAGCCTGTCTCTAGTGGCCAGTCGATGAATTGCAGTTTATGTCACTTCCGTATGGGCTTCAAGAGAAACGTGGGAGGTTGCCGCTTGTGTAAACCTCACTCCCCTGACCTTAAGAGGTGCGTTAGCGGCTGATGCTAGCGGCTTAACGTCCTTGTTAGCGAGCTTGCCACCCATGCCAGAGACACCGGTTCTATTCCGGTTTGGAGCGGGTCGAGTAGGACCGGTTAAAGTTGGATGGTTGTGGTTTGCTATTGGTGGATCTCATGTGAGTGAAAGGTATCCCCGCCCTCATGCCAGTAAACATGCCAACAGAGAACAGGAGAGATGTCACTGCAACTGATTTTGATTAAAGATTACAAGGGCACGTGAATTGCTTTTTTTAATAAAAATAAATAAAAAAAATACATATTGCAATATTCCATACAATAATGCTGCACAAAAATAATGAATGCATTTTTCCTTCATGTTTTTTTAATTATTTTTTTTAAAACAATAAAAATAGGACCAGTCCATTTTAATCTTGATTTATAAAAAATGAATTTTATGAATAAAATATGATATATATTATAATCTACAGGTGCTTATGCAAAACACATTTCGGACGTAGGCTATTAAGGACATGAAATTTACAGTGAATTGTAGAATGGCTCACTCATTAATGCACAGAGGTCTGTTGGGGAGGAAACTCAGCGCGAGATAGCGCACCTTACACCTGTGTGTGCGCGAGCCGAGAGCGCCAACTCTGAATCCTCCCACTGAATACTGTCTCCATGACAACCATGCAAAAGCATGTCCTTACTGACCAGATCTGACACACAAACACATGCATTCGCATACATTCTTTGAGAGGACTAAAAATTCAAAACATGATTATGATTCAAAGTATCTTTTCAGTCGGAACTGAAATTGAAAAAGGAGAGTGTGCGGCGAAAGAAACTAATGAAAGGAAAGCTGTCATCTTTCTTTTCTATCAGACGCACACACAAACGCGCGCGCACACGGGCTATGCAGTTTGCTGGACTATTTGAGCTATAGTCTTTGTTTCGTTCGAGTGGATGAGAAGAGCGCGTTTAGATTGATGGAGTCTTTTGTGCTTAAATATCTTTATTGCATTCAATTCTCTTTCAAGGGGAAGAATTTGTTTGCACGTGCTGCTTCTAAAGATTTGCTGAAGTCTCATCTAATGGCGGGCGGAATTATTATAGAGCAGCAAGTCATACAGTGACGACAATGTACACCGTCGTACCTGCATTTTGTGTTCTGGAAAGAGTAAGACGAGAAAGCTGCACAGCTAGCTCAAGAAAAGTCTTATAGGCTAGCTAACAGGGGGTCAGGGTGAGTTTGAGCTAGCTTTTAACTGAAAGCAATTTGCACTGATGTCTTAAAATATGTTTGTTTTTTCTAAGGCACGTTTTAAAAAGCTATTTAAATATTGAATTCCTAATTGAATTAAGGCCTAATCCTGGCTTAATCTAAACCCTGTCTGTGAAAGCAGGCCATAGAGCAGTGGTCTCCAACATGGTGCCCGCGGGCACCTGGTAGCCCGCGTGGAGTCTCTGAGTCGCCCGC